>JZKD02S1928725.1:448761-463578 GCA_000966675.3 Picea glauca | reverse complement strand
AACTCATTGATCCATCCTCATCTATGCATTCTCATCAAGGACAATACATATTATATTACATCAATCATCAATCAATCAATCCTTTGACATCAATCAATCATTTGACATCAATCAATGAAATCAATCAATCAAACCATTGGCATCATCAATCAAACCATTGACATCAATGACAACATGATCCAACATGTACATGGTTCACCCCCACCCTGGGGCTACGTCCACCAACTCTTTGTCTTCTTTATTAGCTTCTTCAATAGGTTACATGCACAGAGCCTCAAAAACCCTACTCCATAGAGGATAGGAGATCTGCGTAGCTCACTAGATCCTCCTTCCCTGAGTAGTTCTAAGCACACAACCTTATACAGTCTCTTACAATGAATTGCACTTAGCTCTGCAAGTCTCACACAGTATGCAACAAAGCACTTACAACTTCTGATCACACAGATCCAACTCTAGCACTCATAAATTTTTTATTCACTACATCACCTTAGCATCTATTTATGCATACAAAATAGGCCTAAGCATGGCTGAAACCATGGTCCGACATTCCCATATCCGTTACATAATCCCAAATCCCAAAAAGGGCCCTAAAAGGGGATGATATCTTGTGATCTCCACTTCATCTTGCGCTCCACCTTTGATAGCCTGTCAAAGTCCCAAAATTAGGTCAAACATGACCAAGAATCCTCAAAACTTGGTCAAGGGCCAACAGCCCCCCAACACTCACCTGTGACTCGTCCCGAGTCGCTCTGATCTGACTAGTTATGCTTCAAAATCCTTGAGCTTGGCTCGAGCTGCTTTGAATTGTTGCTGTGCTACGACCTTCTGTTCAATGAACTCTTGTATGACTGCTTCGTTGACAGGTCCTTCGAGGCATTTTTCAACTGCAGTGACAACTTTCTCCAGTTCCTCTCCTCGGCCTTCGATTTCTGTGAAAAGTTGGTAATCCTCATCCTGTACAGGTTGGATCCTCTGAGTTACTTCCATAACTCTGCTCTGAATAGTATGGACCTACTACTGGGCAGTGCGCTGCTCTTGGGATCACTTCATTCTTTCCACAACTGACAAGGGCTTGAACTGCACCTATATTGTCTCTGCTTGATACTTCGCTTTATGGAGTTGTGACTCCCGTGCCTTCAATTCTCGATCCTCACTGAGTTGTTCATACATTTGGGCACTGCGATCACTCAGTTTCTTGCATTCTAGGGCAAGGAATTTTTTTCTTTAAACTGTTCTTTGAGTAGTTGCTTCCCTTTGGTCCCTTACATCCAGTGAGGTGTTAGGTATAGTGCCGAGCTCTAAATTTGTTATTCGTTGTTGTAGCTACTGGACAACTTCTGTGAGCTTCTCTAATTGATGCGTGACTTGGTCTTCAGCCTGTAGCTCTAAGCTTGTCATAGAGTGGAGGGCTCTGTTTACTGCTTCTTTTACTTCTAGCTGCTATGTGAGCAACTTTTCTTTCTCTTATTGCATCTGTGCTTTCTCTGCTTCAAACTTGGCCTAGAGAGAAACCTTCTCCTGTTCTGCAATTCTGCATTGTTCTACAATATCGCCTTGTACTTTCTTCAAGTTCTGGGTAGCTTGTTCTTCTTCTTCTTGTGCTCGATGAAGACGAATGTTGTGGGTGGGAAATCCCTCTATAGACTAGCATTAAGGGTTCTGTAATGCATGTAGAAAATGACCTAAAGTCTCCTACTTCTTACCTAACATCCCAATCATAAGCCCCATTATTCATATGCCAATACAAGGTTAAAGAGATCAAGTTACTGTACCTTATTTTCCATGTTTGATGTCGATCCTTTAACATTCGATCGCTCCTTGACTGCAAATCTCCTCCCAAAGCTAACCTGCATTCAGAAATAAACAAACAAAGAAATCCAAACATGCATATGATCTATGAACTAATGGGTTAGATATTCTATCAAAATATAATTAAATTTAAATATTAACAATCTCATATGGCGGGACGAGAAAAGTACTTCTTTTATTAATCTCACAAGAGTAACTTACAATAGTGAGATCGACCACTTCTCCTCGAATCTTGTCCTGGGATCCTCTTGAACTATGCTCCAACTACTTTTGTATATGCTTCTCTTCACACACTAGTTGCAAAAGGTTGGGACAAAGGGAATGTGAAATCAGGTAGAGTTTCTTTACAATTATTTTCCTTCTTCCAAATGTGACCCCTACCCCTTATTTTATAGGCTAGAAAGGGCTAGGTATTTGGTCGAGTGACCGGATATGGGTGATCGAATGGTTTAGGTAACTTACCCAAAACTGTGAGTTTCGTCTGCAACTTTCCATTTTTCGTGCTTTTGTAGGTATATGTGGGTTGTAGTGGGTCAGCTAGCATATACACGCGTGTAGTAGTGGAGAAAGGCACGCGTGCCTTAAAAAATGGTGTTTTTAAGAAGAGCTGTTCAGTAGTGGCTTGGAAAAAGATGTAAAATGAGATGGCCTGATGCCAGGTAAGCATATCTGGTGCAAATTAGGGTTATAACAGATGCCCCCTAATGTGTGAGGTCAAAAGAGCATCTGATGGCCAAAAAACATTATCAATATTCACCAACGTATGAAACAAGTGAGCCCAGGGACCAGAGTTCGAGAGATACCATCTGGAAAATAACAATTGTCTCACAGAGGTGGGCATACCCATGCTTGGAATGAAATAAAATCATGGCTGCCAATCAAATACACTGCAGATCCATGTCATATAACTATATAAAGTGTAGCCGCGAGCAATACACAATGGATCTACATATCAAAATAAAAAAGATATACATGTATAGTATCCATCTTCAAGAAGTGAAGAAGTTCCGATGGCTAGAGATGAGGATTTTAGAGCTCGAGCAACAGCTTCAAAATCTTCACAACTTGGGTAGGAGTGTAATATGAGTGTACGACTTCGCTACCTAGAGGTCTTCGACGACTTGTCAGGAATGGAATAGAGGATTTTGATGATCAAGCCGAGGGCTTCATGGATTTCAAACAAAGACTTGATTGGTCTTTTGGGATGGCCAGGCATGAGGGCAAGAGACAAACTACAGAGGGGCCGACTCAAGCTTGGTAAAATATTCCCTTGGACAAGGCAGCATAATGTTGACATAAGTTCACGATGCAAGAGGCAATGCAAACTCTCCAAATGTTTGGAAGAATAACCAAATGAAGGAGGACACAACTCTATGTAGCGAGAATAAATTCCTAAGGTCATATTAAATCCCAGGGCTTGACGAACAAATGAAAGGATGTGCTTTTTCCAAGAGCAACTCAATGTGTTGCCAATAAAAATAAAATACTTTTCCCTTCCTCTTTTTGGGGTATATTTGATTTTTTTTTTTTTTTTTGTCTTTTTTCTTTCTTCAGTAATTTTGGAAAGCTTGAAAAAGAATAAAAGAATGTTACGTTACAAAGGAGGATTGAGTGTTGTAGACATACTATTTCGAAGTGCAAGGAACACATGGATGCTCAGAGAAAAGGGATATATGTAGGAAAAGGACGCTTGAGAAAAATCCTCCGTGGGGCAAGGTGTCAAGACATAGAGGCAAAGTGATATAGGGCTTGTGTATAAGACGTGCTTCAGATGGTTTGAGAGAAACATGGATCCGACATTAGGCCAAAGACGCAGGTATGGAAATGTGATTAATGAGACACAATGGTAACGTCCTTCGATGTGATTTTAATGATCCCAGAGAAGGTAAGCTCAACGGTGTTTCATATTTAGAGAGTCTGAAAAAGCATAAAATAAGACTCCACTGGGGTACCTTTTTCGGAGGTAGTCTAGTCGGTTCGAAAAAGGGGTAAATTAGCACCGAAAAGACATCTATTCAAAACCATTTTAACAAGTGTGATAAAGACAAGATCACTCGGCATTTTTTTCATATTTAAGGAGTCTGAAAAAATCTTAACTATGGACTCTATCAGGAATGTTCTTTTGGACCATTTTAACGAGTGTGAAGTAATAAGGTCACTCGACAATCTTTTCAATTTTAGGGAGTCTAAAAAGAGCTTAACTATGGACTATGTGGGGGTTCCTTTTTTGTAAATTTAGTCCCTCAGGCCCAAAAAAGGGTTAAAATCACACCTGAGAATACTCTTCTAGAGAACCGAAGCTCCTAGAGTATGCCTTTGTTCGTATAATTGACCATCCAGAACGAAAAAGGGGTAAAATACCACTGGACAGACGTGCCTTCAATTTTAGTTTAGCTAGCGTGAAGGGCGACAAGATTGCTCAACAAACTTTTCATGTTTAGAGGGTCTTAAAAGGGCTTAAAAGAAGACCCGTTGTGTTTTGTGGGAGTCCCAAGGGTGAGGTCAAGAGTGATAATGCATCATGAAAATGAGGCTCAAACTCGTAATCAGGATAAAACTAACAAGGAATCCCGAGCCTATAGTCATTAACGACGACATGGATGCCAAAATGAAACCAATATTTATCTAGGGCATCCATGAAGGGTTAGGCTCTACCTCTAAAATAAAACACTTCTAAAGCAACAATGATGGTTCTGTGTCGCAATTTGGTGGGATCGATCCTATGGCAAAGCGAAAAAGGCAACGAGGTGCAACAAGTGGAGGTGGAATCCTATATTTCATGCACAAAGTTGGAAAAAATGACTTTTTACCAAAAGACCTTGAAAATGACCCAAATCTCCAAAAAATATTTCCCAATACCCAAAGTACCACTTATTGTAACATCCCCTAAGAAACTCTTGAATCATTTTTCAGTTTAGAAGAACAACAAAGGCGTCCAAAAAATGACAAAAAGTTGCCAAAAAGTTTATAAATAGAAGTTGGCAGCTCATTATCACTATTGCTAATTGAGAAATTTACTAAAAGCCAAAAATACCCCTTTGTGAAAATAATTGATTCCGGGAGCTTCAGTGGATGAAACAAACTTCCACTTGGACGGAAAAAATGCAAGAGATAATCTCTCCTAAACTTGTAAATTGCAGGATGTATGTTCATTGGAGAGAGAGAGAGAGAGAGCATGCAGACATTGATTTTCTGGTCGGTGAGGACCCTGCTACTACTGCTGTGTTGTCTCAATGTGGTATATTAAAGTTCTTCCAGTGTTCATTCATGTGGGCACAACCCAGGATACTGAATGCCTTGGTTGATTATTGGCATCCCAACGTAGAGGCCTTCATGCTTGAGGGATAGTCGTTGACTCCAACAACTGAGGATATTTAATTCCTGACTAACCTCTCCAGGAGAGGGGAACCAATCAATTTTCGCACTTTTCCTTCCAGGCCTCACAACATAGCGGAGTTGATTGGACTCCATTGTGAATCTGGTACCGACAAAATGGGCACACAGGTGCCGATAAACAAGATCTCGGACCTATCACTAAAAGTGATAGTTTTTCTTATTGGGTAGATCACTAGATCTACAACTCTACATCAGGCTTCCCGGGCGCACAAAAATTGTGCGGTTCAGTGCTTAAATGCATAAGTTTTTGACTGGAGTACTACTTTACTGGATTGCATGAAACAACAACTTATAGAGTGTCGTATGTAGAGGCATAGAAGCTTCAACTTTGGGACTATTTTGTGCTCTTTCTTCTTCGAGAGGGTACTTGGCCTTAGTAGATGGGGAAGTCCCCCCTTGTTCTTGAAAAGTTTTCTAAATTTTCTACTGTACATATGTAAATTTTTTTTGAATTTTGTTAATAAAACAATTCTAGAGATTTCTGTAAGTATTTATTTCACTAGGAGTAGACAGTTTCAAGGAAATATAAAAGAAGGATTTTTCTTCAAAACATTGTTACACTTAAATTTTGTTGTCTTCTAAGAATCAAATCAATATTGACTTGCTGTAATTAGCCATATTTTCGCAAAAAAATTCATTTTATTAAGGCATTCCAAAATAGTTTCTCTTGAAACTCTTCACCACTATATAAGGAAGTGATACCGTAACCATCAAGCTTAGAGGTATTTCATACAGTTTCTCCCAAGAAACCCGAGTAAGTGAGTAAAGTATATTTATTATAAAGTAACAAGGAGGTCTGATTAGTGGTTAGTCATGGAAATGTCACAATAACTACAAAAGAAGAAAGTGAGTTGAGCCTAGAGATACCTTTCTGTTCTTTCTCAATGGCATCGTCCACTACACACTAAATAGATTTATTATATCATATCTTTAGATAGGCCACGTCCGCTTAAGTACCCCTTACATTGGGAAAATCACTAAATAATATAACATAAAGTCATCCTCTGACATAAATACCATCCCAATTGAAAACAAGAAAGAAAAAGTTGTTTTCAGAGCTGTCCCCCCATGTTCTTGCATAAACCAATCTTATACTAAAATCTTAAAAGATGGAGGGCCAGTCTCTGAGGGTGTAAGAGGCTAACCCGTCGGGATATTGAATAGGTCTGCTGGTAGCAGGTACTGGCATGTGGTATGACTAGGTAAACTCGATGGAGTACTGAATAGGCTTGCTGGCAGCGGGGCATTCTACCTAGTGAGGATGGTAATCTGACAAAAAATAAAGAATAAATTTAAAACTTGTCCTGATGTACAACATTACTTGCAGACAAAGCTGACATGAAGTATGTATGGTTAAGCTAAGGTTAATGAACTCCATAAAATTTCCATTGGGAACTAACTCTGAGACTATCTAGAAATTCACTTGCCTACCTCTTCTTATCTATATATAGGAACTCTTATCCTATAGGTGGGGCCATCTTCTAACCGTCTCATCAAACCAATCTATGAAATTTATCTTTACACTTTACAAACTGTAAATCTTCGGCTATTGGGAGAACTGACTGTCTTCCTATAATTTTGATTGTGATGTGTCACAATACTTAGGTGTGGAGGAGGGGTTCATGAGTTGACAAATGATCATTTTCTAGAGAAGTAAATATTTGTAAAAAAAATTGTATTATTTTTATGATACAGGTTATTACATATGCAGTCATTTTATTTTTAAAATGCTAATCTCCTGTGTGCTATAAATTTTTGTACATATACTTAACATACCACTTTATTGGTTCATTTTTATTATAAGTTGTTCATTGTAGGTTTGACATTACATGTTCTATACAAGTGGATTGAGTGAGAATGGTGGAAAAATCAACAAACAATGGAACATTTTTCCTTTGCTCTTAATCACTGTGACTGCCAAAACTATTGCAAACTTGCAGGCTATTCATTATAGGAGGTAAAAATGTATTTAACACAGAGGTGTCGTATGAAGTGCCATATGAGGTGCTGTATGAAGTACCGTATGAGGTACCGAATGAAGTTCCATATGAATTTACACACCAGTAGCTGTCCACAATTCCAAGTTACTAGGAATCAATGACATTTAATCGAATTGGTTGAAGGCAATTAAGAGTGAGGATGCAAACTTTAGACATGTTCATGATCAAATGTCCAAGTCAAAAGACTTGGAAATTGATCTAACTATGCATCATTAAGCTTTCCCCAAACAATGTGCCTTTGAATTCAAAATTGCTCACACATGGCAACTCATGCGCACATGTGTGCAACCAATTCCTCCCTAGGCGCATTCAAAAATGGGATGGGGTTACCTATTATCCCAATTCACCTCTGCCATTTGCATTTCCCTTGTTTTAGAGAATGTGCTCAACCTCTGTCATTCTTTCCCCTGTTCAAATTGTGCTCGGCCCTTGCTCAATTTGTGCCATTCCTTGACTTGATCACGCCCTCTCTTGGTGAATTTCACCTCTGCTTATTTCTTCATATCATCACGATGCCCAAGAGGTATGAACCCTCTTCCTATGCATACCTTTTCGCCATTCTTGAGTTTTCATAGTGCAGGGAGGTGTTTTTGTGTGCATGCTCGTGATATGATCGATTTTATGAGATTAATTAGATCCTTTTTGCCTAATGTGTATATGCGTTTTCATGTTTTGAAGAAGTTTTTGAAGAGATTTTGTGTCAAATCGCTATGATCCACACCAGGTATGCATAACTCATGTTTTATGATGATGTTGAGTGTAATTCAATATGGTTTTATGTTTCCAGGAATCTAATTCACAATTTTGGTGTCATAGGGAAAAATCACAGCTTGTTTTTGCTTCCGACACTCAGTCTGGTACTCCATTCGACACTCAGTGTAGTACTCCATCCGACACTCCATCCTGCATAAAAACGATGGGCGATTTGGAGGTTATGGTATTGGAATCCAGTGATGGGAAAATCAGAGACGTGGGTTTTGCTTGTGCTCATGGTCTCCATCTACTGAACTCTTGACAACTCGATTTGGGTTGTTATGTGGGGTGATTATTGGCTTGCCTCATTTCGACAGTTAGGGCATCTTAAATGCAATTTACTGTTTTTAGAAGAGGATCGGCCCTCCAGTGGTCGACCTCTCAACTTGTAAAACTTATAAATACCACCTCAATAGTCAGACAATAATTAAGAAGTTAAGGAATAGAGATTTAGAGACAAAGACAATTTTAGCTCTGGTTTGCCATTTTCATTTTGCCAGAATTGTGTAAAGACTGCGTTTTTAGTTTTAATGCTGAATTCGTGTTGTTGAAGTTCGTGGCACGCCTTTGAATAGTAACCACAACTTGTTGGGGGGCCCACTAGTAGTCTGGGTGACTATCCTATGAGTTTTCTTGTGAAATAGATAACATAGATGTCTTTTTATTTCTTTTCCTGTACATGGATTGTCATTTTGCTTCTTTGTTATATAAATTGTTGTTTATAATTTAATTGGTTTAATTTAGTTTTGCAGGTTTATATGAGGAATATTGTTAACATGCAATGAATCTTTAGTTATTAGAAGCAAGCTTGCAAGCTTAGATACTAACCCCGTGTGTGATTAGATAGTAGATTAGACTTTCTTTCTGCTGAAACAAGAGTTTAAAACATAGTTTAAAATACAGTTTAAAACAAAGTTTTAATTTATGATTTCTTTGACAGGGCTTCGATGGATGTATAGTAACAGTGTTAGTTTTCATTTCTAGATTTCTCATCCAATTACTATTTAGTTTTTTCTTATCTAGTTGTTAGCTAGTTTACTGATTTCATTACTTGTCATATGCTAGAATAGTGTTTAATTTATGTTTATGAGTATTTTCTCTTTTTTCAAATTGAATTGTCAAATAGAACTAGTTTAGTTTACGTCATGCAATTTATTTCTTAGATCTATATTGCAATTTGAATTTGTAGTTAATGATTGAATTTAGTATAGTATGAATTTGCTTACGTAGTATAGAGTGCAATTGAATTTCATAGCATAATCTCTTTATAACCATTGATGATTAATGCATGAGTAATAGTCACATGGATATGCAAGGTAATTGATGTTGTTTTCATAATGGCTAAGTTCTCACTGGATTGCCTAATTCACACTTTTCACTTTGCTATTGAATTCAATATCGATTTTATCCCTCTTGAATTATCTTTCATTGTTAAGTGTCATCATGATATTATAAGACACCATAGACATTCACACAACCATCAACACTATATTTGAGTTTTCATAGATTAGAAGATAGTTTTCTTGCTTTCATAGATTAGAAGATAGTTTTCTTGTTGTTGTAGGATAGATAGTCTTCTTGCTTTGGTAGATTAAAGAGTAGTTTGCTTATCATAGATTAAAGATTAGTTGTTAATTCCTCTTGATTTCAATTTAGTAGATTTCCTTTTGTAAATTAGAAATAGTTGTGAAATTTAAATTAAGAATAGAGTTCACTTGTCTCTTAGCTTAGTTAGTTGCTTATTGAGTAGTTTTAAATACTTTACTTCCTGTAGAAGTTATCCTAGGTTAGTTAGTTGTTTACTTGCTTTAATAGGTTAGTTGCTTACTTGTCTATTTTTTCTTTGATAGTGTAGTTGCTTGTTTATTTACTTGCTTTCATAGGATAGTTGCTTATTGAATTTAAGTAGGTTAATTACAACTAGTTTGTTGTTGTTATTTGCTTAGTAGATGAATAGTTTGATTTTGCTTATTGTTATTAATGAACTAGTTTGCTTTAAGTAGGGTTTCCATTTTCTTTCTTAGAACTATCCATCGATCCTTCGTTCAAAGGTTACTTAGGGTACATAGTTTGAGTTTCTTAGTAGAGTTTTATCATTAGTAGTCCTTTCTTGATTAGATTAGCCCTTAGATAACCACTTATCTTTTTAGACTATACTACTACCAATCCTTCTACCTTGGCATATATTTTTCTACAAATCTATGTTTACTTACCCCGGGTTGACAATTTAATTGAGGGTTTTTAGTGTGTTTTTAGTGCATATAGAACCCATCAACTTAGAAGAGGAAAAAAAAAATGAGCCCTACAATTGAATGAATTAGATGAGATTAGACAAGATGTTATCCAAAGGACAATTTTAGTTCAAAATCAGAGGAGCAAGTGGCATGATAAATTTATTAAAAATAAACAATTTCAACCTGGTGATTGGGCTTTATTGTTTGATTCCTGATTCAAAAATTTTAAAGAAAAACTTACCACTCGATGGTTGGGTCCTTATGAGGTAGTTACCATGTATGATAATGGGGTTGTTAAGATAAAAACAATTGATGATGGACAAGTCTCTTTCATAGTGAATGGACATCGACTTAAACTTTACCACAGAACCATTTCCAAAGAATATTGTCTACAGGTCATGTCAATAGAAAAGGAATTGGCCTTGGTGGATGGAGAATTGTCTTATCCCTCCCCCTATTCTTGAAACTTTTTGATTTCTGATTGTACATATGTAAATATTTTAGAGTGGTTTTTTATTTTATTTTATTTTATTTTTATTTTTTATTTTTTATTTTTATTTTTTCTGATAAACAATTTTAGAGATTTCTGTAGGTGTTCCTCTAACAACAAGTGGACAACTCCAAGGAGACAAAGAGGGAAGTATTTTAATTCAGAAGAAGATGTTGCTATATTTAAACTCTGGTGTCTGCTTAAGCACCAATTGGATAATGACTTTTTATTATGCTTAGAAATTGCATGCTTTAAATTAACCGTTTTTACAAGATTTCTATTTTCCTTTCTCTCAAGGCATTTTTCATGTTAGTTGCTCATAACCTCCACCACTAGAGGATATAAGGAAGTGACACTTTGTCTTATCAAACCTAGAGTTTACTAGTACAATTTCCCCAAGAACCCTGAGTAGGTGCTTTATAAAAGAGTAGCAAGAAGGTCTGATTAGCGGTTAACCATGGAAACATCAATATAACTTCAAAAAAATAAGAAACTGAGTAGGGACTGCATATACCTTTATGTTATTTTCCAATGGTACCATCCACTACACATTAAAAATTCTTGATTATACCATATATTTAGATTGGCTACACCCACTTAAGTATCCCTTACATCAGGACAATCTATAAGAAATGCATAAGGAAGAGTCATACTCTAACTTAAATACCATCCTAGTCCAAAATAAAATAAAAAATCAGAGTTGCCTCCCCATCTTCTTGCAAAAATAAATATTTATACACAAATCATAAAAGATGGTGGTCAAGTCTCTGTTGTAAAAGGGCGTAAAAGGATAACTCGTCAGGATACTGAATAGGTTTGTTGGAAGAGGGTACTAGCCTATGGTATGACTAGGTAAACCCATCGGAGTACTGAACATGCTTGCTAGTAGTGGGGCATTCTACCTAGAGAGGGTGATGATCTAACAAAAAATAAATAAAATTCCTAAATCTTAAAACTTGTCCTAATGTACGACACTACTTGTAGGAAAAGATGAAAATAAGTATGCATGGTTAAGAAAAGGTAAATGAACTCCATCAATCTGCCACTGGGAACTAACTTTAAAAAAATCTTAAGACTCTCTTGCCTACCTCTTATTAACTATATGTAGGATGTTCTATCCTACAGGTGGGGCCATATTTTAATCGTCTTGTTAGACTAATGTGTGAAATTTATCTCTACACTTGGAAAACTGTAAATCTTAGGCTATCAGGAGAATTGATCAGTTTCCTATATCTTTGATTGTGAGGTGTCACAATACTTAGGAGTGGGGTAGGGGTTTCCTCAGCTGAAAAATGCTAAACACTGCCATCTGTATTACAAGCCATGGGAAGAGAAAGTAGGATCTATGTCAAAATCTTGTCATATTGGTTTTTACAATATTCCAGTATGATATGTTTTATACTATTGACACAACTTTGTGTGTTATAATCCTGTTGTACATTTTTATTCATGTTTATGAAATGGAAGAATTCTTATATTTAATTGTTCCTTGTAACAATTACAGATCGATAACAAATGCTAAATACTCATTGCCATATGTATTACAAGCCTATGAAAAGAGGAACAATTGTTTGTATTGTTACAGATCGATGACAAAGGAAATAAAAAATGGATAATCTTATTCATGTTCATCCTATCCATGATTATATTCACCATGCCTGCCATAAGTCATCCAATCTGAGTGTTATGGGAGAACATTCGTTTACTATTGGATAGTTTTCACTTACACAGGGGACTGGATGGAGTTTCATCTAGAGGACCGGATGGAGTGCCATATGGAAGACCGGATGGAGTGCCATATGGAGGATCAGATGAGGTATTGTATACACTATAAATGATTAGGATCACGTTCAAGTATGATCGCTCGAATTGATTACGCCCATTGCAATGATGAATTAGATGAATTAAATGGTGTATTTTTCAAATTTCATTTTGTAATCAAATTAAAGTTACAAATGCATTTTATGATCAAATGTCCAAGTCGAATACTTGGACATTAAATGATATTCTGCCATGTTGTTAGTTTATGATCCTAAGCAAATACCTCCTGAACTCACCAACTCATCAGAGTGGTAAATGACCCAAACTGCAGAAGCAACGTTTTGGGTGTGTCGACTAGCACCATCCGCAAATCCGACAAAGATAGGAAAGGAAGATGTCATCTATGCATGAAAAAAAAAGACACAGTATAAGAAGCTAAGGCAAAAAATTGAGCACGCAAAAGAAAAAGACACACCAAACTAAAAATAAAATAGTGTACAAAGCACACATGCTAGATGTTTTATGCATAATACTTCTTAAGGTAAAGCCTATTTCGGATCTCACCCAAGGATATTTAGTCGTAGTCAACTAGCTCGTAGACACCTCTATGTAAAACACATTTCACAATGTAAGGACCATTCCACAGAGGTTCTAACTTACCTATCCCTAACTTATCATGAGCCTGGACATAAATGAGGACTAGGCCTCCTTCTGCAAAAGTACGAGGGTGGATGGATTTATTGTATTGATTCTTGATTAGCTTTTGATATGTCTCGTTAACGAGAGTGGCATCACGACATGTTTCATCCAACCCGGTTAGGTGTAAGAAGTGTTCTTCTTCGACAGAAGTATGAGGCACGAGTTCTACTTTGATTTTCAATGAGGGAATTTCGCACTCGATCGATAAAATAGTTTCTATGCCATATACTAACTGGAAAGGAGTGAATCCGGTAGCAGTTTTCACTGAAGTAAGGTAAGCCCGGAGAGCAGAAAAAAGTTGTAGATTCCAATATGTCTTGTTTTCCCCTACCATACATTGAATCATGGTTTTAAGGACCTTGTTGATGGCTTCAACTTGTCCATTTTCTTGAGGATAGTACGAGGATGATTTCTGATGGCGAAAACCCAACTTGGTATGCAACTCACTCATCATCTGGTTTTGAAAGTGTGAACCATGATTAGTGACAATGGCATGTGGAACACCAAAGCGAGTGATGATGTGGTTGAAGAAGAAAAGAGTTGTAGTACAACCATAATTTATAAAGGTAGGCATAGCCTCAGCCCATTTTGTGAAGTAATCGATGGCGACGATGATGTAATCGTGCCCCTCGGTTGAGGTAGGCTTACACTGCATGAAATCAATGCCCCGTTTGGAAAAGGGGCTGATGGAAATAATGGGACGAAGCGGATTGGGGTGAGTGCTTGCCTTTTTGTGAAAAACTTGGTAGGGTGGGCATTTTTTCACTGCCTCAATACAATCTTTGAAAATAGAGGGCCAAAAGTAGTCGACACGTAAGATTTTTTGAGTTGTATCCATTCCAGAAAGATGACCGCCACAGGCTCCAAGGTGACAGTCATTAAGAATGCATTCAACATCTTCATGAGTCAAACATCATCGTAGGATAGTATCAATACCACGGTGATACAAAGTGTCACTGATGATAAGGTAGCAGCGAGAATGATGGCAAATATGACGACATTCTTCACGAGATATATCGGGCTGAAAATGTTGGGTCTAGAGATAAAGAAGGATGTCTCCATACCAAGGATCAGATGTGTTGGTAAATATGTAACAGACAATGAAAGACATGAAGAATGTATAGAGGGTTGTTAGCATATTTACAGGCAGTGTATACTTGTCATTGATGGCGAGTACAGTTGTGGTTGTGGTGATGGCTTGAGTACAACAGCAATGAGTAGCAGTGCAACAATAATCGGGAGGAGAAGAGTCAGTGACCGTTGGATCCCATTCAAATTTCCCGAAATAACGAGGGTCGTCAGATCTGAATGAAGACAATGAAGAGGAGGACAGAGCTCAGTCATTAGATCCATGCGCAAGACCCGACCATTGTCGGATCAAGGATAACTTGCACGCTCTTTAAAGTACAAGGAGAAGTGGGAGTAATTGTGATGTGAAAAATCGCGATCTAATCTGAGCCGTTGAGATCTAGGTTGATCTAAACCGTTGATCAAACTCCACATCAGAGTTTCGCGAATCGCAACTTTGAAATGCCAAAATCTCTTGACATTAAGAACTCAGAAATCGCGATATGCGATTTCGCGATTTAATCGCAGCCGTTAAAGCAAGAATGAGATCTGGACCGTTGATTTTCTTCATCGGAGAATCGGGGATCGGGACTTTGAAATGTCCAAT
>JZKD02S1928725.1:394768-432255 GCA_000966675.3 Picea glauca | reverse complement strand
GTGAATTTCCTTTTAACATTTTGACTCTTCAACTCGCGAGACTGCGAGGGCCGATTTGGATTCAATTAATAGTAATCATGATTTGGAGCGTCATTAATTGCATAATTAATTTATTTTCCATATCGCGACTCGGAAGTTGGAAGATAGATTTTTGGGAGAATGGTATGCTGAGTCTCGATACCACGATGTGGCGATAATTAAGGCTCAAATTATGGGAAGAAAATCTTAGATTAGGCTAATAATTAATATTGCTATAATCATGTCGCAACCTCGTGAGTCAGGGTTTTAGGCGCTTTAGCTTTATGAAAGAAAGTGCCGAGTGGCAAAGCGCCGAGAACCGAATTTAACCATGGTTAGTTTTTTGACCTTTAATCTTTTACCAAGGTTATCACAAAATTATCGTGTTCTCGGCTCTCGGGGCTGTAAGAACAGAAACTTGGGTTTGACGAAGGTCGAGGCGTGAAACCCCGACGAAGTCTAATCACAAGTCAAAAGTTTTACCCTAGTTAATGTCTTGGGCGGAACTTGAAAATGACTTCGCCGTTTCATGACTCGGGCTGTGTGAACTCAAGGTTTAAAGTATCCGACCTGCGAGACCCCGAAATGAAACAAAAGAGAAAACATACTTGCGAAAATAGATCTAATTTGAAAGTGGGAAAGCATTGCTGTCCAGGTGACAAGATTTCAGAGTCTTAATATCTCAGAAGAAAAAAGAAAATCAATATTCAGATTTCAAGTATCAAAAATTGAAAATTGTGCAAGGTAAAAACAAGGGCGGCTCCAATAGACTGGACGTCATTCTGGTCGTTTCAACCCCGTAACTGAGCAAAGAAGTAAGAATAGCGGTGATCTGGCTAACACGAAGTAGATCCCATCGATCCTACCTGAATATAATACACCTTTGGCTGGTGTTGTTAACCATGACAACATCCCTCGCGACTTTGAGTACTTCATTTTTACTGTGTACATTCTGAAATGAATTCGCATAGTCGAGATTCAGTTGGGACAGATCTTGTTGTTGAAGAACAATGAATCGAACTTAGGGGACCAGAAGAACTATGCCTTGTTGGCTCCTCACCGCTATCTCACAAAGACAACCGGGAAGAAAACTCACCTCGTCTTACAACCATGGATTAAGGGTTTGGTGTAGTCCACTGTGTTGAATGTGATGAAGATCCTGCATTTTGGCTGCCACTAGGAGGTTAACGCTTGCATTAAGCTCCTCCTGTCATGCTATCATGGAAAATATCTGTGGCTCGACAAAAGGATTACTATGGATCCAATGTTGATCCACCAAATCACAGGCTTAAGTGTGAAGGGTCCTGACCATCAATAGTTTTATCTAGGGAAGGCCTCAAAACGATCTTTGGCACAACACATCAAAGAAGCTTATAGAGAGGTAGAGAAAGGAAAGTGAGGTTACAAAGTAGAATCTATACAGGATGGCATAGTGCACCTCACTTTCCAACTCTTAGCTAGAAAGATAGTGAGTAATAACCGCCCCACATAAGTCATTCGGTTCATGGTGGACCTCACAGGAAAATGTGTGGAGGGAATGCAGATGAACTGGGAAAACTACCTCGTCAACGAGCTAGAGAAGGATTAATGTGAAGCCCAGGACTTGGGATATGAATTCCATTACAGTTGGTTGATCATTTGGATCACATTTGTCGCTTGGAAAATGCCCAAAGGAGCCACCTTCCTAGAGATCAAACCCTCGGATCAGTTGGCTGCTCGGTTTTCAACGTTGTGGTATACCAACGACATGATGAAGCAGTTGCAGTCCAATGACGTGTTTCATGGATAATATCAATAGTTTAAGGTCTTCATCAAATCATTCCCATGTATGACACCGCACACCCTGCACCAATACCGACCCATAGCGAATTTTTGCGTTGATCCTCACTTCATCTACATCACCGCGTGAAGAGATGAGAACCAAGAAGAATTACAGTCGTACTACAAGCTGAAGGATGATGATATGGAGCAGATAAAAAAGGAATGGCCAAAGGAATTTCTTTTACTTATCATCGATGTAGAATTATTCGACAATGACACCATAGGGAGCCCCATAGTTACACGCATTGAACATGTTGGACAATCCAATGGGATGATGAAGAAGAAAAACCAAGATGAAGTCCATGACATAGAGAGTGAATAAGAGGACAATGCTTCTGGAGATAACGGGTCTGAATCACTAGGAGGAGGAGAATATGAAGAAGAAATACAGGGAGGAGGAGATGAAAGAGAAGAATAACAAGGAGGAGGCAAAGCTACACCGCCGGAAGATCCCCCTATTGGGAAAGTAACACCACAAAAGAGGAAGGTTTCTCTGAAGAAACCTTTAGCAAGGAAGAAGACGCGTGCCAATAAGCCACAGTTGGAGGCCACTCTCATCGATGTTGACATCAGTCTGGTCCATGGAGCTATGGAGGATGCCTCTGAGGACATGCTGCAGAGATATGGAGAGAAGTAGGAGGAGCTATATGGAAGGATTGAGAGAGAATTGAAGGAAGTGCAACAAGTTGTTCTCTTGGTCCGTGCAATACCTACTGCGTCGTTTGCAACTTCCTCATCACAGACTTGAGAATTGGGGGATGAACCAACCCAATTGAGAAGGCTGATGGATGCAACAGAAGCTCAGTTCCAGAGAGCTCGGGAAGAAAAGGATAAGGCTACAAAATGCTTGAAAAAGGAGAAAGACAAAATATTAGAACAATTATGAGCAGCGCATGACAGTATAGCAACCCAGGAAAGTGAGAAAGAAGAGCTTCAGGTGAAGCTTCAAGAGGAAAAATCCTAGCTACAAAGGGAAAAAGAGAAGTTGCTCACAGAGTGGGCCATGGTCAAAGAAGCGGTAAGTAAAGCATGTCGCTCTATGCTCATCTTGGCATAGGAGGAGAAAGAGTCGGTCGAAGTTCAAATAGTGAAGATCGCAGAGGTCATCCAACAACTTCAGGTTAGAATAATAGAATTGGAGGCCCAAACAGTACCGAGCACCCCACATGAGGTGTGTGACCAGAGGGAGGATTCTGCCAAGAACATAGTAGTAAGAATAAGATCCCTCGCCTCAGAATGTAAATAGTTAAGTGATAAAAGTTCCCAGACATACAAACACCTCGCCGAGGATCCAGAGCTAAGGAAGTTGGACACGCATTTATAGGAGGCACAACAACAAGAATTTTCGTTTCAGGCACAGATGAAGTTGTTCACAGTAGTGGAAAGAATGAAGAGATCCTAGGAGCAGCGTGCAATACAACAACAAATCACTTCCCTCCAGGGTAAGGTGATGGAAGTAACCTAGAAGCTACAACTTGTGCAGGATGAATCTTGCAAGGTGTTCGAAGAAATTGATGGACAAGGCTCACAACTAGATCAAGTCGTTGCAGCAGTAGAACAATGCCTAAAAGGGCATGTTATAGAGCAGATGATCCAGGAGCTCGCTGATCAGGAGTCTCAGGCAAAGCAACAAGTTGAGGTAGCTCGAGTTAAGCTCGAGGATTTTGAAGTAGCATTGTCCAGACCTGAGTGACTCGGGACGAGTCACGGGTGAGTGTTGGGGGCTTATTGGCCCTCGACCAAGTTTTGGGGAAACTTTGGTCAACTTTAACCCACTTTTGGAATTCGACACGTTGGTCGAAGAGGGAGCACCCAGGCAGAGCTAAGATCGTAGATCTCACTGATTTTGAGGGTTAGGTGGACCTAGTAAAGGGTCCTCTAGGGTTTTGTAATGGGTTTTATGGGATGTCATCCCATGGGATTTTCCCATGATTAGGCCTTATTGTGAGGGGTTGTAAAATATAAATAAAGAAGAATGTATTGTAGAAGTAGCTAGCAAAGTGAATGTAGTTCTGTGTGAACAGAGTTTATTTTTGAAAATGAATGTATGTGCGTTAAGGCTTTGTTCTTGATAGAGAATTGGCTATGTGCCTTCACCTAGTTTTGTAAGGGTGATCTGGTGTTTAGTGTGTAGATGTCCTGTCTGGTGCGGAGCTTGACTTTGTGGCTTAGTGCACAAGGGTGAATGAATGTAAGATTCTGGCGAATAATAAAGAGGTGAAGCAGTTTGTGGATGTAGCCTGACCCTAGGGTGAACCACGTATATCTGGTGTCTTATGGTTTTCTTTGTGCAAATGTTATCTTTGTTATGTTTTGCTTAGTGATTAGAGTAAGATGTGTAATGGATATGTATGTGTTGCTTAAATGCTTTTCTTATGTTAAAATGCTAGATCTGATTCACAATGCTAAGTGCTAAGTGTTTAAGGTGCCTAATATTTTTTTGTTACTATGCTAGATCTATATTTCATTATGTTTTGTGATGTTAATAGGGTTAATAAACTAATGCATGTCACTTCCTAAGCGTTAACAGAACATCCTGTGAAGTGTTATTATCACACATATGTGTCCTAGCCTATTTATAGACACCTACATCCTGTAACCCCCCCTGCTTCTACCTCAGGTGACACTTCGCCTACTTCACAGGTGTTGCTGAAAGGGCTGGTAGTCGGGGTTTTTTTGGTGCGTTGTTAAGCATTGAACCCTGGGTCTGCTCCTGTGCCAACAACCCCTAAATTTTCCCTTCTATTTTTTGAAAAGCCTCGAGAAGATGTCTTCCCAGGAACGTAAAAATTTGGCCAACCCTCACCACAGTTTATTTCACCATGGCCTCATTAAATTTCCTTTTATATCAAAATTGAAGAAATAGAGTAAAACATGGGAAGATTTCCTCTACCAATTTTTGAATCCCCATATCACAGTTAAGACAAGTAAAAATTTGATCGATTTAGGGACTGTTACCCCACCTAATACTCACTCTCCAAAAACTCCAAACTCTCTAGTTCAAACTATCTCCCTGTCTGATAAGAAAGACAAGAAAACTATTAATTTCCTTGCAGCCTCATCTGGTAAGAAAATTAAGAAGCCTGCTAATAATTCCCCATTACCTTCAACACCTATCGATTCTAAACCTATGAAGCTACATGATTCATTTCATCAATATTTTCCTTTGGTTCCTACAAAGAGGAGAGGAGCTAATCGATTCAAGGGGAAATACTTTCGAAGAAGCACCCGAAGTACGAGTGGCAAGTCCAATATAAAACCTCCAAGTACTTCGGATCCCATTCAATTGTCTTCTGACCATGGGAGCCCCCATAAAAAACTTAAAGATGTTTTTGCAGAGGATTCTAAGCCCGATAAAGAGATAAAATATGAACCTATTACACCAAGTATTTCTCACAAAACATTGTTACTCCCTCCTTCTAGATGCCTACATCATCTTCTAAAATTGATATACTTTTTACATCTATCAAGGTGCCTAAGCTTTCCTTTTTTGAGCCATATGATCAAACCCCAACTATTGAGAAATTACAAAAAGAGAATGTTGAGTTGCTTCAAATGTTGGAAAAATAAGAAACCGTGGATCGACATTTGCACCATGACAATGATGTCCTGCAAGCAAAAGTAAATTCTCTTCAGTGATTGGTCGATCAGATGACCACCACCAATCACAGTCTTAGGATGCAATTGAAACATCACAGAAGGCTTAAGCCAATGTCCCCAGGGCATGAGGGAGAATCTTCTAAAGCCAATCTACCCCCTCCTTCACGAGTATAGATATGTCGGGTGATCCATTTTTGTTTGCAGAGGGACTTGCAAACTCTTAGGCATGGGAGAAATGTTGATTTGGTGTTTTGAATGTTTTTCCAATGACCAAATCCCTTTTGCATGTGAAAATTATACACTCTATGCTCTTATTTATCCCTTTTTAAAGGTATTATCAAGCTTTGTTCATAAATTCACCATGGAACAACACGAGGTGTGTGTAATCATCGTTTTGTAATGGTTTTATGTTAATTCATCTCCAATTGAATGATTACAATGTCCTAACGTTTCTTTTTTTTCTCGCAACGGGCCAAAAACATGATCCATCCTTCCATCCAGTCCTTCGTCTAGATCTCCATCTGACACTCAGAGCATAGTGGATTTGGAGGTTAGCATATCGGCAGGCTTCGATGGGCGAATTAGAAACATGGGTTTTGTGCCCACTCACTCGCTCCATCTATGGAACTCATCTCATTCAGACTTCGGTAGTTGCAACAACCTTTATTTTGAGCACACAAGGTTGTTGGACAAGATGCTTTATGTTGATGGAATTTAATGTATTCATATTTTTAGAGAGTGTCGACCTTTCCATTGGTCGACCTCTCAAGATCTGTATAAACTCTATAAATACTTGTTGCATATGCCACGAAGAAACAAGGATTATATATATACACACAAACATTATCTTCAATATCATTGTACACTCTGTTTTGGTGATTAATATCAATGTCATATTGATTCTGTGTCTGTATTGTTCTATTGTAGTAGTTCCACAAACTTATGGAGGGCCCACCAGTGGTCTGGGTAGTTGTTCATATCATTATATATTTGCATCTTTGTATTTTGCTTTTATATCTCTTCAATTTCGAGTTGATGTTTTAATTCGTATCACTCTGTATATCTCTTCAATTTCGAATTACTTGTTTAAATCGTGTCATTGTATATCTCTTCTAACTTGCAGCTTGTTTCCTAGATTGTGTGTGTATCACAGAGAATTTGTGGACGTCCATGTTTACTTGTTTATATTTTGATTCCTAACATCTTGATTGTAGGTTGTGGTTCACTTGTTTATAAGTTGTTTAATTATGCCATCATGTCTCTTTTTTCTGTTTCATAAGTTGTAAATCACTTTGCAGAGTATCTATTTAGACATGGTCCATTTTATTAAGTTGTAATCTTCAAACACTATTTGTAGGTTTTCATAACTAGTAAATCCTGTTTCTAGCATTAGCATGATAAGATAAAAGTTGATTTTGAGTTATGATTTTCCATGATATCCTAGTAATAATTTCGAGTTACGATTTTCAATGATATCCTAGTTATGATTCTAAATTATGATTTCTAATTAGTACTAGTTATGATGTTGTAGGTTTGCATGAATTATTGATTCTGTATAGAGTATTTTCTAGAATCAGTGTGGTAGAGAAAATGATTGATTTTGAATCTCTTATGGACAATGTTTATAGATCACATGGAATACAACAACATCTAATGTTGTTTTTATGATGGAAAAGATTTCTATAGATTTCCTTATCCATACTCTTCATTTCTCTATAGAATTTAGCATTGAGTTAATTCCACTTGAGTTGTCATTAGTGATTAGATTCCATCGTGATGTAATTCGCCACCGTAGACATAATCATCACATTTGAATATTTTCACAACACTCTTGCTTTTAGTTAGGTAGATTAGTTTTTATTCTCTGCAAGATAGAAATAATTGTGATTTTTTGCTTTAAGAATAGAGTTCACTTGTAAAGATAATTATGATAGATTGTTTTCTTATTCAAAAATTGTTTGTTCATTCAAAAAGTTGCTTACTTAGATTAAATAGTTCATAGTCCTAGATTGTTTAAATCTACTTAGATTAAATAGTTCATAGTCCTATATTTCTTAAACCTCATTAGTTAAAGGTTAATTTGTATATTTAACATAGAATATGTTGTTTAAATGGATTTTAAAAGTCATATTTTTAAAGTAGAATTGTAAATTGAAAAGAGTGATGATCCCTAGGGTAAACTTAGCTAGTTAATATTTCTGTTAGCTTTTCTTTCTGCCTTGACTCATATTGTGTCACAACTCTAAGTTTACTTACCCTGGGTTGACAATTTAATTGAGGAAAATTAGTACATATAGACAACCCATCACCAGGGTAGTGGCTCTTGGTGGCATAACCAATAGAAAGGGGGTCTCATCATGAGCCAACCTTCTCATCTCCGTGAAATTCTTGTGGATAACGCTATCACCTCTAGTCACCAAGCTAGGACATTGTCCCTCAACTCTTCCCTTGAAGCATAAAATAAAAAAGATCAAAAGCAATGAAGCTAAGAATAAAAGGCATTGAATGGGCTAGGGAAAAATGGCATCTATGACAAGGTGAAACTTTCCCTATACAAAGGCACCCATAGGTAAGATCTACATTATGTTGTTATCACTGCACCCCATGCCCAAATACTTACCCCATGCCACCTCACACACTTACATGACCTAGATTGGTTCTCACCTAGGAAACACCCCAAACTTAAGGAGGATTAGCCCAATAGGACACCCTGAGACCTTCTCCAAACTTGACTTGTTAAATTGCATAACATATTTGAGAATGTGTTTGAGTAAAGGGTGGTTTGATGCACACGTTTCGGTAATTTAATTATTGGATGTGATTTACGCGTTATGATCCCTGTGACTTATGAACCCCTGGAGGGTGTGTTTTTTGTAGTTGCAGGACGTTTCCGGGTGGACAGGTACACATGGGGGAATGATTAGCTCAGACCTCCATGGGGCATAAATCCCACATATGCATGTTATAACCCCACTCGAACATTGACCTTTGAGATCCCATGACATCACCATCATGACCCTGGACATCATCCAGAGCTAGTGTTTTCATTTAGCTAGGGTTTTCATTTTAAGGGCAGTTGTGAGTTGGTTGGCACATGTGGGCATCATTCAGGGCTTTTTGAGGCTAAGAGTTCTACATATGGTGCCCAACGTTCCACCTTGGGGGTCCAACATCACCCTAGAAGGGAATGAAGTCACCCTTAGGGATGATTTTACATGATAATTAATTTTGTTTATGCCAAATTTCAATTCATTTGTAAATTGGCCAGGTCGGCCTTTATTTGACCTAAACTTAATTAAAGCTCACCAGTTTTGTATAAATAAACATAAAGTACATTCATTTTTATCATGACAACTCCTCACAGAAGAGGAGAGGTCTGAAATTTGAGCCCTAGAAGGGCTATTGGATGAAATTGTGAGGTGCACTCTTGTATAAGGATGATTATTTTCGAGTTGGATCAATCTTGGAAGATTTTATGGTGATCTTGCATGGTATTTCATTATTATTCTTGGTGCAAGTAGGTAAAATCTGCATTTTTTGTCATCTATTGAATGGTTTATATATGATTTTATTTTCTCATATAAGATTATGAAATTGCATGATATGCTTAATTCTTGAAGTAAGGAACTTAAATTTATACTTTCTTAATTTCTATTTTCCAAGCTTTTCATTTAATTGATCTAGTAACTAGTGAAACCCTAGAGCCCTAGTTTCCTAGCACTCTAAGGTTTTGACCTAGTTATTTTTTCCTAAATTATTATCCCATAAGAATCCTAAGGAGAGCAAGGTTCTAGGGCCTAGAATTGCCTACACCCTAGAATTGCCTACTTATCCTATGCATTCCTATTGGAATTTTCTTCACTATCAAAATTGATTTGCAGCCTTAGAAGAATCCATCCACTTGACTCCATAAACCCTAGAAGGCACTAGTTCTAGCCTCTCTCTTATTGAAGGATTGATTAAACACTCAAACTCTCTTCCTTGAATCTTTTTCTAACTTCTACTAACCCTAAACTAGACTAATTCCTTAGATAACTTCTTGTTGTTGCAAATCACTGCTACAACCATCTTAATTCATGCCAATTTGTTTTATTTACCTACATAACTTGCACCTAGCTCACTCATAAATAGCTTGTGACAATTTCCAATCAATCTACTAGATAAATGCTAAGTTTGCATAGTGTTTCCTTGCAATTTTGAGCACTAGAATTTGTTGTTGTTACAAAATATTGCTACAACCATATAACTGCAGCAAATTCTCTACAAAAGTGACATTTAGTGCTAGCTAGACATTGCCAAATTTTATTGCGACAATTAATTATCATTCTACCTAGTTAAAGCTACATTTTCTTGTCTTTTTCAAGCAATTTCAAGGAATATTTGTTGTGTCTGTTACCAAATACTTATTGTTGTTGAAAATTATCACATTTCTGCAATTTTATATCAGCTAGCCTATTTTTTGAATGTTGATGGTCTTAAGAAGCACTGACATCATTTTTTGTACTTGAAAGCTCCCATATTTTCTCTGTTGTCTTGTTCTAGGAAGGTACACTCCATTTTTACCATTGCTTCATCCCTTAAATACCTTAAGAACCTTTTGACTTGAGTGACCAGTGAGAGGGGGATTTTCTTGCATTCTTGACTTAGTCTTATCAACCCTTTAGGTCATTAGGAATGTCTCCCTTGGGGTAAATTTGATATACTCCTAAACAGAAATGGGTTTCCTATTAAGGTGATAGTGATAGGTCACCCCCTTTTATGCCAATATTGCATTCACTTGCCTTGGGATTTGGGCACGTACATATTGTGCGATAACACACCCAACCGTAGGCACAACAACTCCTGGACAAATTTACCGTTGGCCACCCCCTAGCTAGATCATGTTGCTATGAGAGAGGCTCTTCCTTCTTTTTAAGTGACATTCAAGGATGGAGGCCACTCTCCTCCTTCCACAGGAACTCGACAAAACAATTTTCTCTCCACCAAGCAAGGGGGCCTACAATGAGTGCTTCCTCAGTCACTCATCTTCTCTACAACCCCGTTTATTAGATTGGATTGAAAATGCTACCAACAACTTCTTGCACCTAGAGAAAACCATTTTTTCAGTTCTCTCCAGAACTAGAGAGTTTCACATGCTCTTATCCTTTAGGAAAAATGGTCTCTCAACTCATATTCTTCGCAATCCCCTCTTCTTCCCATGAATCCCCTTCTTTTATTTCCTTCCTCCGCAATATTGTGTTGTTCTTAATCCCCAATTTGTGTTCAAATTAGGAATTTTTTTCAGATGGGTACATTGCCCATCTCCTCATTAATTCTTGGGGAGGACTTCCCAACTACCATCCTGACTGGTAATTTATTTTTGGGTCAGAGGACTGTTCTGTGTCTGAATAATTTAAATTTAGTAAGGTACTAGTCTGGTGGGGGTCATCTCAACCATTGTTGGTTCCCCTCACCATCTCTCTCATGCATCATGATATACCTTGGAAAACCCCTTCAGTAGTTATGCAACACTGTCCATTTTATTTAATAACATAAATACATACATTACCTTTTATAACAAAAATGTTCATTAATTCCAACATCCACGCATATTCAGTCTGCCCATAGTCTTTTGGCAATTTATAGTTATATTTACAATATCGGGGAAACAGGGGTGTTACAATCCCCTCCCCCTTAAAGGAACATTATCCTTGATGTTCTACCTGTCGATGTGCTCTGTATGTATAGAAGTAAACAAAAATGGGAATTCATGTTTCATGGAATCCTCCATTTCCCATGTAGCTTCATCTAGACCAAAGTGTTTCCACTGCACCTTGACCTGTGCAATGGTTTTGCTCCTAAGTGGGATTTCCTTCTTGTTTATTATTCATTGTGGCTCTGGAATGAATTCTCCCTCTGGTTCCACTTGAATCACAAACCAATCAATTATATGATTAGAATCATGTACATATTTCTTCAGTAACGAAACATGGAAAACATTGTGTGCCTTCACTTTGGGAGGAAGTGCCAGTCTATATGCTATAGGTCCCACTCTATCCAAAATTTCAAAGGGTCCACAATACTGAGGTGTCATCTTGGCACATGCTCCCATTCTCAAGGAATTTTTTCTAGTTCTAACTCGGATATACACATGATCCCCTACTTTGAACTCTTGAGGAGTCCTTTTTCTGTCTGCATAGATTTTCTATCTATCCTGAGCTATTTTTAGATTATGTTTTATTTGATCTACTTGTTGTCCCATTTCCTTTATCATATTTGCCTCAATTGTAATTCTGTCTACTGGGTTATTCTAGTTGATTGGAATATTTCATTGTCTACCATAGAGGGCCTCAAAAGGGCTCATCTTCAATGACTCTTGATAGCCATTGTTATAAGAAAAATCTATCAGTGGTAGGTAGTGTTCCCACTTCTTGGGATGATGCATTACATGCATCCTTAACATGTCCTTTAACACTTGGTTTACCCTCTCTGTCTTCCCATCATCTTGAGGGTGATAGGTTGTACTAAATAGTAATTTAGTTTCAAAACCAGCAAACAAATATTTCCAAAAGTTTGAATAAAATTTTGTATCTCTGTCGGATATCATTTCCCTAGGCATGAAATGCAGTCTAAATATTTCTTTCTTGAAAATACTGGCAATATCTATTGCCTTGCAAGTTGATTTGATGGGAATAAAGTGAACATCCTTGCTCAGTTTGTCCACAACTACCATGATGGCGTCATTTTGTTTGGTTGATTTTGGTAACCCTATGATGAAATCCATGGAGATGGTTTCCCATTTCCATTCTTGGATTGGTAGGGGCTGCAACAACCCTGCTGGATGGTGTTTCTATTCCTTAACTTACTGACATTCTAGACATTTATCTAATTAATCAACTATGTCCTTTTTCATTCTGGGCCAATAAAATAGTTTCCTAGTGGTTGTGATCATTTTTTGATAACCAGGATGTCCGGTATATGGTATTTTGTGTAGTTCATCCATTATGAACCTCCTCAAGTTGTCCCAATTTGGAATATACAACCTACCTTTGTAAGTTAGCAGGCCACCATTCAGCAATTGATAACCCTCATACTTAATCTCCGTGGGATCTTGCTCTAAGTATGATTTCACAGTCTTGAAAAATGCATCTATTTCTTGTGCACTTTTGACTCTCTCCTTGACGTTCATTTCACAAGTGCTTACAGCTACCGAGTGAATCACTTTCATACTTCTGCTAAGGGAATCATCCACCCTATTTTATTTTCCTTTGATATGTTTGATTTAAAAATCAAACTCACTAAGGAGAGCCATCCATCTAGCTTGTCTAGAATTGAGTTTTGGTTGATCAAACAAATATCTCAACCCACTATGGTCAGTCATAAGAACAAATATTCTACCTAGGAGGTAATTCCTCCACATTTTTAAATAATGTACTATGGCAACCAAATCCAAATCATGGGTCACATAATTGATTTCATGCTCATTCAATTTTATGGATTCGTAGAAAATCACATGTCATTCTTGCATAAAGACTCCTTTGAGCCCTTCCTTGAAGGAATCTGTACACATAAGGAAGTCCTTGTTTGGGTCTAAAATATTTAACATAGGTGCATTGGTTAGAATGTATTTCATCTGTTGGAATCTATCTTCACATTCTGATGTCCAAATGAATTTAACTCCCTTTTTCTAAAGGGAGGTGATTGGGAAATCGATCTTGGAAAATCCCTTTATGAACCTTCTATAGTATCCTGCCAGGCCCATAAAGGATCTTATATCAGATACATCCTTTGGGGCAGGCCAATCCATAATGGATTTGATCTTGTCAGGATCAACTGTCACTCCTTCTTCGCAAATAAAATGGTCTAAGTAATGGACTTGTTTTTGGAAAAAGTCACACTTACTAAACTTAGCATAGAGTTGATGTTCTCTTAGCACTTGAAGAACTAACTTGAGATGTTCTTCATGTTCTTCCCTACTCTTATAATAGATTAGGATATCATCCATGTAAACCAACAAAAATATATCCAAGAACTTACTGAGTACATTATTCATTAAGCACATAAAAGTGGTTGGTGCATTGGTAAGCCCAAAAGGCACCACCACAAATTCATAGCGGCCATATCTTGTCCTAAAGGTTGTTTTGTGGATGTATTCATCCTTAATTCATACTTTATGGTATCCATACCTCAATACATCTTGGAGAAAATTGTAGTGCTCCTTAATTTGTTCAAACAAGTCATCGATTCTTGGCAAGGGATACTTATTCTTAATGGTCATCTTATTAAGTTGACTATATTCTATTCACAACCTAAGTGTGCCATCCTTATTTTTCACAAACAAGGTTGGTGCTCCCCATGGAGACACACTAGGTCAAATGTATCCTTTGTCCAACATATCCTTTAACTATAGTTTGATCTCAACTAGATCTAGTGTACTCATTCTATAAGGTGTTCTAGACACAGGAACTACTCTTGGTACAAGTTCTATTGAAAAGTCAATATCTCTTCTTGGAGGTAGACCTGGTACCTCTTTTGGAAACACATATTTATACTCTCTTAATATGGGATGGTCCTCTAGGCTTGGTTTATTATTCTCAATAGAGTTCAACACTTGTATTGCATACAAATAACACCCTTTTCTGTAATACTTCTTCACTTGAAGGGTTGATATTTGTCTCACTGAGACCAGATTTTGAATTCCTTCTAGGGTTATTTTCCTCCCTTCTCCATATTCACACTCCAATTTTTTTTTGTAACATTCCAACTTAGTTTTAGGGGCATACAACTAGTTCATGCCAATCAACAGGTCATAAGATCCTAAAGGGAGCATGTTTAGGGTTGTTTGGGTGGGTAATCCATTCATAATGAATTGGCATGTTGGTATGACCTCTGTTGCCTTTATTTTGGTTCCAGTGGCTACTTGTACCATCCATGATTTAACATGTTTTACTTGTTGCAATTTACATTTCTCGACAGTTTGAGGGGAAACATAACTCATATTAGAACCAGGCTCAATTAAAATATAAACTAGATGGTTGGAAATCATACCTTCCATCTCCACCACCGAATCTTGGTGGTTAGCTTGTCTATTATCCAAGGTTGTATAAATTTGTGGCATGCTCCTAGCCACATTATTGACTGTGGTAGCCTCATGGATGTTGTAGACCCTCCTATTTTCCTATTTCCTATGTGGGCAGTCCCTCAGTAGATGTTCTTCCCCACAACCCAAACATTTCAAGGGTTCTCTCTTGGTATTATGAGTCTTACCCGGGGTTGTTCCAAAGGGTTTATTACCACTCTGAGATGGAGAATTATGATGATATACACTTTTAGTAGGAAGGCTCATCTTAGAAATTTTCCCATGATTCTTAAATCTTGAGGATTTAAACCCCTTCTTCTTGAATCCCAAATTACTTTTCTTCTTCCAGTCCTTATGAGGTTTTTCCTTATTCTTGAATTGTTCGTAGCAGTACCTTTCCTTTCAGATAGTGTCTTCTAAAGTCTTTGGTTCATCAAATTCAATTTTGTCCGAGAAGGACTGAGACAGTCCACTAATAAATCATTGCATATTTACCTTTTCATCCTTTATGTAGGGCACATACCTTATCAACTCAAGAAATTTGTTGATATATTCATCTATTGTGAGTTCCCCTAGCTTGAGTTCAAAGAACTCCTTGGTCTTCCCATCAAAGTATTTTGTCGACAAATACATCTTCTTGAAGTACTTCTCAAATTGTTTCCATGACAATTCTTTCTCATGGATTCCTTTCACATTCCTCAGGTTCTCCCACCAAATGGAGGCCTTTCCATTCAAGTTGAAAATGGTTATTCGAGCCTTTAAGTTTTCAGAGTAGTCATGGACTTTGAAGTACTTATTCAAGCCTATTATACAAACTTATGCTTGTTCCTAATTTTCAATTTATCCATCGAAAGTGGGTGGTTTGGATTTATTAAACTCTTTAGGGTCATGGCTCTTGGAATGTTTCATGTTCTTTCTTCTCCTCTGGGAATGTGAACTAGTTTTTCTACTAGAATATTCCTTGGAGTTGTTGGTTTCCTCACGAGAGGGTTCTTCTATTGAGTGTCTCTTGGCTCCATGTTGGGACTTCTTTGAGGTTCTCTTCCTTGTGTGGCCACTTTCAGGACCATGCTTTTGTATCTCAGGTGGAATTTGAGTTTTCTTAGTATGATTTCCATCCACATGACTGGTTTTTGGTCCATGCTGTAGTTTCCTTTGTATACGTGATAGGATTTGCAGTAGGAATGCGTTAATTTCAATTTGTTTTTCCTATTCTTTTATCATCCTTTCATTTTAATCCTTACAACTCCATAATTCCACCATGAGACTTCTTACAGTTTCAGCGAAATCTGGAGGGGTTTCCACCGCCCTCCTCTCATCAGATTCCTCTTCTCTATTGTGGGAGATTCCCCCCAACTCATGGTGTGTCACCATTCTTTACGCTGTAGTTTTCTTGTTGTCCACTGACTGCTTGAATGCTGATAATTTTTTTTTTTAGTTAATTATCTATTAGTTTATGAACAACACATACGATTTGTAAGGTGAAGTCAGCTTCTTTATCTGGAACACTAGCAACACACAGTTCATATTTTCAAAACATATAACAACAACAGAAAGTTCCATTCCTCTCTTCAGTAATGGTTTAGATAAGTTTCTTATGAATGTGGTAAGATAGGGTGTTACCCCTTAACGTTCTCTAATAATATTTTTATGTGACTCGTTCATGAGCCCAAGCAGGCCAAGTGTTATTGCTTGCTTTGATACCACTTTGTCAAACACCCGAACCCTAAAGTACCTTTTTAAGGGACGAGACATCACAATTTTACTTTTCTCAATCATCTCGAATCCTCTTCCTGAGATCTTCATCACCTTCTGCTCATCAAGGGATTTCCAATGACTGTTACCATGCTCAAATCTGAGCTCTGGATTGAAAGTTATTCCCTTTCAAAGTTCTTCATGCATCATTGGTCAAAGTCCACATGGCACCCAAGTGGGTTCACCTCATTCGTACCATCCCACCTGACATGATGTTGATCGAGTTCATCATCCTTTAGCGATGAAATGGCCACTGGAGGTGCGGTTACAGGGAATGTTCCCTGTGTCTTCGCGATTACTGGGACTTTGGTCCTTCGTCCTTCCCGTCTAGGTATGAAACACTCTCAGATTCCTGAATTCCCAAAGTTCCCAAACACTTTTGTATCTATGGTGGAGATTAATCCACCGTTACATTCAACAACTAAGATTTTCCCTCGTTCAATGCCTAGACTTAAGGGATTTCGATGTTCGGTGCTTTGGCGCTTAACACCCTTTTCTCTACTCGCATATCCTTCAAAGTCCCAAAACCCTGGAATATTTCCACATGGATCTGGCCCTTCGACCCTTTCGACTTATCCAATACACCACCCCCAAACCTCTAGACTCCCAAAACCCTTGACTCCCGAAGGGTCCATACTTACACGTGGTGGCACATTAAATGTAGAGGTAAGGGTAGGTAGGTCTGGGCATTCGACCGATTAACCCCAGCGTTCCAACATCCTATGTTCCTCGAGGTCTCGAACTCCCAGTGTCCCAGGTACTCCACCAACTTTTAGGCCAAGCGAGCATACGCGAGGGGATGACACATGGAAAAGGGAAGAGATGACATGTGTACCCATAAATGGTTGATATGTGTCATGTTCCAATTGGCATATAAGGCATATAAAAGGCATGAATCAAGATGACACATGGCATCCTGAACATGGGTCTGCATCACCTTAGGTGACATCAACATTCCATGTCACTCCGAATTGAAAATCTCCGGGAGTCTCTAGCTTCAACTTCCTACAAAATATCCTAGAACTCTAAAGCCCGAACTTCTGCCAACAACCTCCCAATACTCCTTTTTTCCCCATGGTTGAGATAGGTTCACATAGATCCATAGATCTACGACCTTCATCGCTTCGTGACTTCAACATTCATGATCTTGGTTGTCTAGTTTTATTTTTACTCCCAGAGCGGTTAGCGTTGGATCAACCGTGGTCTAAATCCAACGATGAGGAGGGATGCTGATGCATCCTTGGATTGATGGTCCTCATCGCTTTGAAACTTAGACATTCGGGGGTTTCACCCATTTAACACTTTTGTTCTCTAGGAGTGGTAATTGTCGTATTGACCATGGCGTAGATCCAATGGTCAAGGAGGATCCTGAAGCATCCTTGGATCTATGGTCCTTGTCACTTCATGAGTTCATCATTCTGGTTTTCCACCCGTTTAACACTCCCTTTATCCCAGAGTGGTCAACGTAGGATTAACCACAACGTATATCCAACGTTCAGGAAATATCGCGAAGATCCTTAGATATATAGTTCTCGTCACTTTGTTAGTTGGGCGTTCAGGGTTTCCACCCATTTAAAACTCCCTTTCTCCTGGAGTGGTCAACGTTAGACTAACCATGACATATATCCAATGGTCAGGAAAGATCCTGAAGATCCTCAAATCTATAGGTCATGTTACTTTACGAGCGAGAAGTGGATCAAGGTTTAACTGTGGGATAGATCCCATGGTCACAGTTGAGGAAACCGCCAGATGTCAGTCAAACTCATCGGTAACCATACTAGTAGGATGCTTTTGGTTGGTTTCGAAGGTTGTAAATTCATAACATCTCGGAGCTCCGAACACTTGAAGTTTCGAAGCCGAAATAGCTTACCTCCTTTTAGACCTAGCGAAGGGTTCCAAGGTTCTGATCATGTGGATTCCCTGACAAGTCTCGAGGTTTCACTCTCAATTCTTAGTTTTGATTTGGTTAGGGTCGTGTAAATGAGCCCTCAATCACCCAAAAGAATGGTTTGAAAGGGGTACGCTCCCTCCACAGAGATTGAATTTAGTAACCTGTGAAGGTAAATTCGAGGGGTCGACAGGACTGAAGTATTCTAGTGAAATATTCCCCGACTCTTACATTACAAAATAAATCCTTGGGAAAAAAATTCCCTTAAGTATTTTCCAACCAACATGGAGATCATAAATTTTTCCCTAAATTCATCTAAATATCGATGTCTAATAATTCTCTTGCTGCTAAGCAGAGGGAAACATAAGCCATTCAAATAAAGGGTTTCATAGAAAAATAATAATCATTTCTAATAATTAATCAAACAATGAAATTTTAGTCATAGACACAGACACCCAACCACTCATTTCAATTCTAGTACACATATAAGGAATACTTATCAAGAAACCAGATAGTGAAGCAATTGTTGAAAGGGGTGTCTGTTTCCACCCAACTGTAGGGACAACAACGCCTGAACGGATTTACCATTGGGTCAAAGAAGTCAAATTATTCTATAAGATCCTAGAAGAAGTTGACCAGTAAAAGTGGTTAGTCATGGGTTAATTGGTTGCAACAAAAATAAAATAAAAAATAAATTAGTTGCAACTTAAAGTGGAGAGTTTACTATTTGTGGATAAAGTGGTTGTAAGTGGAAAAAGTGGTTAGAAGTGGGTTACCCCCCAAAAAGGAAGTTGGTTAAGTTGGTTAGAAGATAAGCCCTAGAGGAAGCTACTTGGAGAAGCATAAATAAGAGAGAAAGGGTCTCTTATGGGTATGATATTTGAGCATATTGATTATCCATTTGTGAAAGGTTATTTGGGAAGGTATTATTGATAGAGCAAATTCACAACAGAAAAACCATGGCAGAAAAATTGTGACAGGAAAATCGCGGCATAAAAATTGCGAGAGAAGAATCACGAAAAAAAACCACAGTAGTAGATTTGTGGAAGCAAAACCACGACAGTAGAATCATGACAACAAAATCACGACAACATATTTGGCAGCTGTAGAAAGTTGGCAATTTAGTAACCACATCAGATTTTCATATTGGAAGTGTTCCAATTGTTGCATGGTATGGTATAGGTCTTGATGATTGTTACAGGATTAAAGGTATGGTTTTGGCACATGGTATTGTGTAAGGGTTTATGGTATTTGGTTTATGGATATTATGGTGTATTGCTAGAGGTATCTTTTTGGTTAACTTGGTGATATTGTGCATATGGTTGAGAGCTGACTTGACGATTCATATTTGTGAGTATATCATATTGGGATGATGAAGGTTGAGGTGATAGGTTGTTATGACAAGTTATGTTGTGCATAGTTGATGCACTTGTCTTGGTATAGAATATTGGTATAGTTTGACATATTTCCTTCTGTCTACAAGTTGGGTATTGTACTTGAGGGTTGGATTCCTCACATCTTAGTTGGTGCTGAGATATGTAGGTTGGGTCTTGCAATTAAGAGTTGGTACTCTTTTCAGTTGGTGCTGATAAAACCTAATATTGTAGTCTCCTGTAACATATAATACAAAAATATTAAACATATATCTAGTGCTCTTTGTATTCATTATTATGATGGTTCAAAGTTCTTTATTGTTGATGTATGTTGTTGAGATATGTTTACATGCAAGCAACTAAGTGTGAATGGAACTAATGACTAAATGTTGATTGCTAACTAAATTTTTGTAAGAATTGTAAAAGTATCCTCACACTGATTCACCCCCCCCTCTCAGTGTGGCTGATGTGTCCGACAGAGAGAAAGACAAAAGAAAGAGAGAAAAATAAGAAGCAAAGAAGAAAGGGGGAGAGAGATTGTAAAAATAAGGTATAATGTCAGAGAAGTTACCCTTTTCCATTGATGTCAAAGGGGGAGAGAAAGTTTAGAAGCATGAATACAGGGGGACCATTCATCACAGGGGGAGGATGAGTATTTCCATCAATGCCAAAGGGGGATATTGTTGGAAATTTGGTTTTCATTGATGTGAACCTTATAAGATGTTTAGAAGCCTCTAGAAGAAATGGGTGTATTTTAAGAAGTCTTCAAAGTGGTCCCCTTGTGGTGTAGCCTTAATCATGGACCTCATAGGAAGAATATTTGAATAATTCTATAAGAAACCCTAAGAATATGGTCAATAAGTCGCAAAGGTGAGGTCATGAAGATTGAAGTCAATTGAAGAAAAAGAGTAAGAAGGAAATCATAATTGCATGCAAAACTCTCAAAGATGGATGATCCTCATCATACCATTTCCAAATGTAGGTGGTACACCATGTGGCTCCTCATGGTTGATAAGTTATACCCTCTTAATGATGAAGCCCTGAAGTATGGTAAAATATCCCCTACAGGGTTGCAACAAGAAGTTACAAGTTGACCCCAAAATTAGTTAAAGGAGAAATGTTTTTGCAAATAAGAAGTTACAAGTCGGCCCTAAATTCAAAAAAAGGAGTTACTTGGAAGGGTATAAATACACATCAAAGAGTCTCACATTATTATCAAGAAATCAAGAAAGTATGTGATCTCTTAGTGAATATAAGGTAGTGGAGGAGTGTGAAGAAGGAAGTCTCAAAGTCGTAGATTGGAGAAGGGTTTCTAGTAACCCTAATTGAGAAAAACCCCATGGGTCAAGTATAGGGTGTCCCATGAGGACCCTGTAGGTTGAATAGGGATCATCAAGTGAGGCCCCGCAAGTTGACCAGTTGTTGGGTGCAGGCCTATTTTGAGGAAAGACATATTTTTGGGAGAAAAGACCTAATTTTGGAGCACGTGCAACAACTAGAAAGAAAGCAACATGCAAGAGGAAAATCCACGTGCGAGGAGGCAGACAAGCCTAACCATGTTAGGGTTAGGGTTTTTTATAAGGATTGTAACGGCTATAATCATGTAAAATAGTATAAATAAGAACCTAGGAGGTCTAGGTTGGGTTTTTTTCTATTCGGTTAAGTAAATAGAAAATATTTTTGATAATTGTTGTTGAAAGTTGTTGAGATATAGAAGTGATCCAAAAAGGACAGAGAAGGATAAAAACAACTCAAAACTCGTAGAGGTGACTCATGATGCTCAGAATGGGCTCAGCAGATAGAGAAAGGGAAAAACTTCAAAGTTCCCAAAACTCAATGAAAATGAAATTATCGTGAAGAGGGCATCACAATATTTCTAACTACGCAAACAACTCGTCAAACGGAGTTACGGATTGAAAGATATTCGCGGTCAAAGTTTGGTCAACTTATCCCACTCAGTAGGGGATGAGTCAGCATCCATACGAATGACATCAAAATCCATACAACACACGTGGTAGGAGAAAAAGGTGACACATGTCAGCATGATGAAGTGGAAGCACCAGAGGCTTCCACATGTCACCCAGTTTTGGCACTTTCGGACTGATTTGTGAACCAATAGGATTGTGCCATGTGGCAGTCCGTACGATGATGTGGCATGATGAAGTGGCATAGTGACATGGTGTGATGATGTGGTGCTAACATGGTAGAGGATGGCATGGTAAAATGGGAGGTTTCCACGTGGCAAGTGGAAAAAGCACAATGATAGCCCGTAACCAAATTTTGAAAATAAATAAATATTGGTAGGTCCGCCAAATATGGAGGACCATGCCAAATTTGGCCGTGTTTTAATCATTGGGATCCTAGATAGCGCCACCGCCAAAGTTGGCGAGGAAAAATTTGGTTATATTTATATATATTACAACAAATCAAACCAAAAGGGGGAGGCCTGCAGGTTTGACCCCGAGATCTCCTCCCCATACTGCGCCTTTAGATTCACGCCCAGACCAACAGGCCAATGACCTATATTTTTATTATTTCCAACGGAATTTACTTAAGTGTTGATTTTTCCAAGCCTTGTGGAGGAGGCGTGCATGTGGTATGACTATCAAAATGAATTTCAATGCAACACAGTCATTAATTGCAGGTTGCAGAGGGGCACACAAATCGAGAATAATTTCTTCTTGGTCCTGGGAGTGCCAGAGTCAGATCGAGGCATGGAGACAGTCATTTTTGGGTAATTTGATGCCACAAATTCAGTGGTGATGTATTTTTTTCTGATCTGAGCATTATTTTTGCAGCTTGATTTCAGAATGAGGTATACTTATGTATTTTGCCAAATTCTTTTGTTGAGTTAATGAAAAGGCCTACCCATTTGAGAGCAGGACTTGGAGATGTAGTCCACCAGGGACGAACTTCGTTATCAAGTTTTTGTGTTCATATTTGATGCTATGTCTCTTCATTATTGAGCTTTTCCTTCTTTAATATTAAACTTTAATTTATGCTCATTTAATGCAATTCTTTATAAGTCACTTGATGAAAATATCTTGGATCATGTTGGTATCAGAGAAGTCGTCTTTGAATTGAATTGTTGAGTGTGAATTATTAATATGGTCAAGCATAAGCATGGTGAAGGAAATCTTAATATATTCAATCTTGAAGTTGGTCGTGCATCCCAAAGGAAGAAAATGGAAGAAGAAGAGAAGCATGATGAACATGAGAAAAACTTTCACATGGTCTTTTATCGCATGTCAGAAATGGTTGGATAAATGTATGGAGATTATGAGAAGAGGATGAAGAATAAAGGGAATAAAAAGGAAGCACATACTGGTGATGATGCTTCGGTAAACCAAGGGGTTGGAGGAGATCCTCTTGAGCCTCCATATTTACCTTCAAGTTCTAGTTCTTCTTCCTCTGAGCATTCTCATCATTCTCATCATTCTAGCCATAAAGCCTCTTTTAAGAAACAATTATTAAAGATTGATGTAAAATTTTCTTTACCTAAGTTTAATGGAGATGATAATCTTGAAAATATAGATAATTATATCCGACAGGTTGAAGTATATTATTGTGTTCAACATATTGATGAAGAGGAAGTTAAAGTGAAATTGGCTTCTCTTCAGTTGGAAGGCACCACTCTCGTATGGTGGGAGAGAAAGATTTAGGACATAAGTAAATGTGGTAATCTTCTTTCCTCATGGACATAATTTAAATCAAAGATAAGGAATCAATTTTATCCATTAGGGTATTTACATAAAGCAATGATGGAATGGAAAACCTGAAGGCAAAGTAAAGGTCAAGCTGTACAAAGTTTCACAGAAGAAATTAGGAATAAATCTCTTGCATTAAACATTCCTTTGGATTCTTATGAAATTTTAATGAAGTATATTGGTGCACTTCACAGTTATATTCGTCATACTTTGCTCTTGTTTAACCCCACTAGTCTTGACGAAGTTTGTGTGCAAGCTACTCACATTGAGAACATGGGGAAGCAAGTTCAAGAATATCCCATGAAGAAACCTTCCAATCTCCCACACAATATTTCAAGAAGTTTGAAATGAAGGACAAGAAGACCGCCACAATGATGAGAGAAGGAGGAAAGCCATCTTGTACTCATTGCAAGAAAAACGTTCACGATGATGAACATTGTTGGAAATTGCATCCAGAGAAGAAACCAAAACCGTTTGGTGGAAAGGGGAAGACAAAAACCGTTTCTATAGTGCAACAATATCTTGGTTTTGATTTAGGAGATGAAGGAAATATCACAGTGGTTGGAGTACAAGGTAAATATTCCCTTCATGCTAGTTCAAGTTCCAATAATGAATCTCATGATGATGAATGAATTATTTCACATAAGAGTTGTATCTAAACACACTAATATAGATGAATTATTTGATCTGGGTTCCCAAGTAAACTTAATATCTGAATCACTTGTCAAGAAGATGGGTCTTGAAACAAAACCACATCTAAATCCTTATCCTCTTGGTTGGGTATGTGATAAAGAAAAACTTAATGTCACCAAACAATGTAGGGTCAGATTTTCTATTGCTTCAAAGTTGATTGATGAAGTGGTTTTGGATGTTGTGCCACTTGATATATGTGGCATAGTGTTGGGGAGTCCTTATATTTATGATAGAAAAGCAGTGTTCTTTCGTCATGAGAACAAATACCACCTTATTAAGGGGGGAGTGGAATATATTGTTAGAGATCATAGCATGAGAGTAAATACAACATTTGTTAGTGCAAGGCAAATTAAAAGACTCATAAACACTAACAAGAGGTATGCACTCATGGTTGTAAGAGAGAAAGATTTTGGGAAATCTGACGCTTTCCAAGGATGTGATCCTTCTCATAAAAAAAATTTAATTGATATTGTTTCTAAGAATGATGATATTTTTCAAGAACCATATGGGTTACCTCTTAAGAGGGAAATCCAACATGAGATACATTTTCAGCAGGATTATCCTCTTCCTAATGTGGGCATGCACATGATGTCAGTTGTGGAGATGACAGAGATAAAGAAGCAGGTACAGGGCTTATTGGATCAAGGGGTCATCAGGCCTAGTTCATCTCCTTGTGGTTCTCTGATCGTGATGGTGCCAAAGAAAGATGGCACATGGTGAATGTGTGTCGATTATCGAGCCTTAAATAAAATCACAGTGAAAAATAGATACCCTCTTCCTCGTATAGATGATTTAATTGATCAGTTGAAGAATGATGTTTATTTCACTAAGTTGGATTTGCGCAATGGATACCATCAAATCAGGGTCGCAAAACAATATGCATGGAAAACTTCCTTTAAAACCAAACGGGGATTTTTTGAGTGGTTAGTTATGTCATTTGGGATTTGTAATTCACTGGAAACTTTCATTCGTGTGATGAATGATGTATTAAGGCCTTTCCTAGATGACTTTGTGATTGTGTATTTAGACGACATTCTTATTTTTAGCGGGACTTGGGATGAACATGTGAGGCATGTAAAGAAAGTATTGGATACTTTGCAAAGGGAAAATTTGTATGTAAAATTGTCTAAATGTGAATTTGGAAAGACTACACTTGTGTACTTAGGTCATATTGTAGGAGGAGGACAATTAAAAATTTATCCTTCCAAAATTGATGTAATTGTAAATTGGCCTGAGCCAAAAAGTGTAACCAAGGTCTGAATCTTCTTAGGTGCAATCCAGTATTGGAGGATTTTCATTTCAAACTTCTTCTTTATAGCAGCTCCTTTGCATGCCTTAACCAGTGTGAAGAACACTTTTCAGTGGGAAGGAAAGCAACAAAAAGATTTCGACACTTTGAAGGATAAGATCAGTACCGCACCAGTATTAGCACTGTCCAATCTTCAACAACCTTTTGAGATCAATACAGATGCCAACATATATGCCATGGGTGCAGTATTGACACAATATCGTAAGCCTATCTGTTACCACTCTGAAACTTTTAACCAAGCTTTTGTTAACTATCCTACATATGATAAAGAGTTGTATGCATTAATTCAAAGTGAATAAATGGAAGCACTACTTGTTAGGGAAGGAAACAATCATACAAACAGATCACCAACCCTTACAGTATCTCCAAACACAAACCAAACTGCAACAATATTGACACTACAGATGGATGGGTTTTCTACAACAATTTCATTTGGTAATCAAGTACAAAAAGGGTACAAGTAACAAGGTAGTCGATATGATTTCTAGACCTCCTATTATTTGTTATATTATTTTGAAGAATGCTTCTTTATATCATGATAGCTATGTAGAAAAATATGCCATCGATGAAGATTTTAAAGAAGTATATGAGAAGTTAACCCATGGTGCACAAGTAGAGAACTATTGTCTGCAGGGAAAACTACTCTACCATCTTGGAAAGCTATGTATTCCTATAGGTGAACGAGTCCCTGTAATATGAGAAGCTCACACTTATCTTGTGTCTGGGAATTTTGGGGTAGGAAAAAATTATGGCTCATTGGAGAGGTTGTGTTACTTGCCTCAAATGAAAGCAATTGTAACTAAATATGTAAAGGGGTATGTGATGTGTTCTACTTGTAATCCCACTAATAGAAAATTGGGGCTATACTCACCACTTCTTGTTCCATCCCATCCATGGGAAAGTATCTCCATGGATTTTGTATGGGGTTTACCAATGACCAAAGGGGTTCATGACTATTTGTATGTTGTAATGGATAGGTTCAACAAGATGTATATCTTGATGCCCTGTAAAAAGCAGATCACTGCTCAACAAAATGCTAATCTTTTCTTTCAGTATGTTTGGGTTCACTTTGGGTTACCCACATCCATTGTCTCGGATCGAGATACTCGATTCCTTGGGGAATTTTGGACTATATTATGGAGAATGATGGACACCAAATTGAAGAGGATCACTTCCTTCCATCCACAGACTGACGAACAAAGAGAGGTGGTAAACATAACAATGTTACTTTTGCTTTGAGGCTACTGCAACAAGCATCTCAAGTTATGGGATGAACAAATACCCTATGTACATCATGCCTACAACTGAGATTAACATTCCTCCACTCATAGTTCACCTTTTGAGACATGTTTTGGGTACCTACCCAAGGTTCCTTTGGAATTGATTTATGGGAGAGATGTCGATGTGAATGAAGAAAAAACAGAGGATAGAGCCCGCAAGTTCATCTAGAGGATCCATTAGGTGCACCAGGTAGTTAGGGAATGGTTGGAGAAAATCCAAGCACAGTATAAAGCTCAGCATGACAAGCATAGGATCGATCATCAGTTCCAGGTTGGAGACTGAGTATGGCTTCATATCAGCAAGGAGAGATTGAAGGGTGAAGGAAAGAAACTCAAGCCCATTCGTTATGGACCCTTCACTATCTTGGAGAAAAGTGGTACCAATTATTTTCATCTAGATCTTCCACCTTATATGCAGATTTACTCAGTTGTGAACGTAGAGAACTTGAAACGTTTTTAGCCTCCCATGATCATCGATCAGGATGAGGAAGTTTCAATACCTTCAGTCGATGAGTTTTCACCTGAGTACTTGGATGAGTTCCAGGAAGATATCATCCTGGACAGAAGAATGAGGACTTCACGCAGGGGTGATTTTGATTATCTTTGAGTAGGCTTAAAGGGAACACATCCAAGCAAGGCAAAGTGGATTGAGAATGACAAAGTGAGGGGACTCTTCCCTCACTTACCTGTTGATTGATGAAATATTTTGGTGGTCCAAAAATCTCTCAGTGGGGAGGCGTGATCCAAAAAATATCGAGAGAAGGCTAAGAACAAATCATAACTCGCAGAGGCAACTTAGGATGCTTAGAATTGCCTCAACAGACAGAGAAAGGGAAAAAATTCAAATTTCCCAAAACTCAGTGAAAATGATATTACTGCAAAGAGTGTGTCCCAATATTTCTAACGGTGCAAACAGATCGTCAAACAGAGTTACGGATTGAAATATATTCACGGTCAAAGTTTGGTCAACCTAGCCCAATCAGCAGGGGAAGAGTCAACATCCGTACTGCTGATGTCAGCATTCGTACAACACATGTTACAGGAGAAGAAGGTGATACATGTCATGTTGGAATCATAATGATGATGTGTCAACACTATAGGTTGCCATGTGTCACCTAGTTTTGTCACTTTCAGACCGATCTGTGGACCAATAGGATTGTGCCATGTGGCATTATGTACAGTTTGTATGATGACATGGCATGATGATGTGGAATAGTGACATGGAGTGATGACATGACAAAGGAAGGTGTGGTCAAATGGGAGGTTTCCATGTGGCCGAATCAAGGACTACCATGTTGCAAGTGGAAAAATCACAATGACAACGTGTAACCAAATTTTGAAAAAAATTAAAGATTGGTGGGTCCGCCAAATCTGGTCGCATTTTAATCGTTGAGATCCTGGATAGCACCACCGCCAAAGTTGGCAGAATTTTTTTTGGTTATATTTATATATATTACAACAAATCAAACCAAAAGGGGGAGGCCCACGGGTTTGACCCCGAGACCTCCTCCCCATACTACGCCTTTAGATTCACACCCAAACCAACAGGCCAATGACCTATATTGTTATTACCACCTACGGAATTTACTTAAGTGTTGAGTCCACCAAGCCCTGGGGAGGAGGAGCACATGTGGTATGACCGTGGGCATGCATTTCAATGCAACATAGTCATTATTTGCAGGTTGCAGAGGGCCACAAAAACTGAGATGACTTTCTTTTTGGGCCTAAGAGTGCCAGAGTCAGATCGAGGTCTGGAAACAATCATTTTTGGGTAATTCGACGCCACAAATTTAGTGGTGATGTATGTTTTCTGATCTGAGCATTATTTCTGTAGCTTGATTTCAGAATGAGGTATACTTATGTATTTTACCAAATTCTTTTGCTGAGTTAATGAAAAGGCCTACCCATTTCAGAGCAGGACCCGAAGACATAGTCCACCAGGGATGAACTCCATTGTCAAGTTTTTGTGTTCAGATTTGATGCTTATTGTTGGAACAGGGGCAGACCTAAGGTTCAACACTCAATAGCGCACCAAAAAATCCCTAACTACCGGCCCTTTCGACAACACCTGTGAAGCAGATGAAGTCTCACCCGAGGTAGAGGTAGGGGTGGTTGCAGGACTCAAGTGTCTGCAACCTTAGCTGAGACACATATATGTGATTATCTTTCTTAAAACGCACTTAGAAGTAGTTATTCCTTAGCATACATTCATTAACATACTTCACATAAGGCACAAAGAATCACAATGAATACTTATACTAAGAATGATTCAATACTTATCCACAAAAATATAGGTTAGATTCAACAGATCAAGCACTAAGCATCTCATATATCAGATCTAATGTTCATTCATTCATAAACAACATAGAGCATAACTATATATACTTAATCACATCAAACACTTATCCAAGAAAGAGATAAATACATAAGAGTGAAGCACAAAGCACTATACACACAGTTACTATGGTTCACCCCCACCCTGGGGCTACGTCCAAGCAATTATATTATCATGGTGAAGCAATTACAACACAGATCTCCAATGACCCTTACTTTTCACAGGACAGAAGATCTACGCAGCTCGCTAGATCCTTCTTCCTTTCTCTTCAGACTATAACAACCTGCACTTAGCTCTCCGATCTCATGCACATAGCACTGTAAGATACATTCGATTACACAGATCCAATTACTAGCACTAAGATTTCATTCATACATCACATAGATGTACTACATTACTATATCCTCCTATATTACTATCTACATTGCCTATTTATAGATTACAAAATGAGACTAAATGTAGGTAAACCCACGGGCCGACATACCTTTCCCGTTACATCAACCCAAAACCCTAAAATGGACCCCAAAATAGGTCTTGCTTCCTTATTTTCTGCTTCGCGTTGCGCTCCTTCCTTGGCAAGATGTCACAGTCCCAAAAGTGGTCAAGTATGACCAAGTACTCTTAAACTTGGTCAAGGGCCAATAAGCCCCCAACACTCACCTGTGACTCGTCCCGAGTCACTCAGGTCTGACCAATTCTGCTTCGAACGCCTCGAGCTTGGCTCGAGCGGCTTCGACCTGCTGCAGTGCGACAACCTCTTGTTCAGTAAATTCCTGGATTACTGTGTCATTGAGCTGTCCTTCGAGGCATTATTCTACAGTGATGAAACCTTGTTCGAGTTCAACTCCTTGGCTTTCAAGTTCGGCGAATAGTTGGCATGCCTTCTCTTGGAGTGGTTGCATTCGTTGAGAGACATCCATTACTTTACTTTGTAGCGTGTGTACTCGTTGTTGGGTTGTGCATTGATATGTGAACCTCTTCATTCTTTCGACTGGGGTCACATAATTCAACTGTGCTTGTAGCAAATATGCATGCTGCTTTGCTTCATGGAGCCGTGCCTCCAATTTCTGCAATTCTGGATTCTCTACGAGGGTTTCATAGGTCTGGGTGCTTTTGGTTCTTAGCTGCCTACATTTCGAAGCCAATTTTTTTAATCGTTCGACTGTGCTTCGAGCAGTGTCCTCTCTTAGATTTCTTATCTCTTGGGGTGTCTTAGGCATGATGCAGAGCTCCAGATCCGTGATGCACTGTTGAAGTTGCTAGATTACTGCTTCCAGTTGGGTCACCTGCTATGGAAGACGATCTTCCATCTTCACTTCTATGATCATCACAGAGCACAGTGCCTTGTGAACTCTTTCTTATGTTTCAAGTTGCTCTGCTAGCAACTAGTCCTTGCTCTGCTGTAACTGGGCTTTTTCCTCCTCCCATTTGGCTTGTAAGTCAAGATGCTCCTATTATTCCTTTCTCCATTGCTCTTCATGTGTGCTCTGTGCTTGCACCAAAGCCTGGGTGGATTTCGCTATGTCTTCTTGAGCTTGTCGAAGGCAAGCTTTGATTTTCTTAGTGATCTGGCATAACTGTGTGGGCTCATCGCTTGTTCCTGATATTTCCATTGTTAATGACATCGTAGAAACTACTTGGCTGGACTAAAGTGCCTGCTGCGCTTCTTTGAATTCGCCCGTGATCTGGCGGAATAGTTCCTCCTACTTTGCTTCTTTCTTTTCTGCGAGCTCTAATGAAACATCATTCAACGCGGCAATTAAGAAGACAAAATCATCCAGGGTAAGCGTAGTCTTAAGCGTGGTCTGGGTGGCCTTAGTTTTATTTTTGGATGAGGGCCTCGATGGGGTAATCTTCCTTTTCTTGGAGGGATCTACCTCGTCCCTAGGCGGGGTAACCTCGCCTTTGCTCTATTCAACTTCTGTGCCCCCTAGTTCTTCATCATCACCTCCCTTCGCAGGTGAGAACTAAGCAGTCTTCATGGATGTGCTATGGATATCTTGAACTTCCACCTCCTTCTTAGTCTTGCGCGGTCTTGATGTATTCGGCATAGCTTCAGGGCTATCTATGTCGGACATCTCTGTAGGGTTTGCTGCAACAAGGAGGTTTGCTGACCATTCCTTGGTAATATCCTCTAGGTCATCTTCTATCATCTTGTAATATGACTAGAGTTGTTGTTTGTGCTCATCTGCACGCGCTGTGATGTAGGTGAAGTGACGATCTGCACTGAATTTCATCGAAGGTAGAAACCTATGAAGAGTGTTAGGTGTAATGCACAGTGTAGAATGAATGACATTCCTCAACTGAGTGTAGTATGCATGGAAGACAACATTGGACTACCACTATTTTTTCATGTCATTGGAGTACCACAACATACAAAACTTCGCGGCTAGGGGTTCAAAGGGTCCGATCTCCGAAAATGTGGCTCCCTCGAGCAGCTCCCATGCGATGAAGGTGATGAGTATGAGAAACCAGCTAAAGTGGAACTCATACCCTTGGTCTTGCACTTGTCTATAGTCAAGATCTAGCTGATTTATAAGGTATTTCACCCAGTTCATTTGTAGTCCCTCCCGACACTTCCCTGCAAGGTCAACTACAAATCTAGTCACCTGTGTAGGTCTATTTTTTCGGACTAACTTGCCTGCGATCAGTTGGAAACCAAATAATACTATTGCATTCTTAATGGAGGATACATTGTAACCTCACGTGCCTTTCTCTAGATCACCATGTGTGTCTTTTATTGGTTGAGTGAGAGCATGATCTGCGGTCTTTCCAGGGTAAAAGTCCTGCGGGTCAAGGCTCTGCATGCTTATCCCAGTGATCCGATTGATCAGAATCGGATCCACGGTGATGCACTGGTCCAAACATAGGTATCCTCCATGGTAGCAGGACAACAATAGTCGAACACAGGCATTTACTTCGTGATGCCTCCCGAAATGTGGAATCTTCATTATGTTGAGGAGGGTTGACTGTGCAAGGATATGGGTCCATTGCTATAGTACAATCTTGGGGTTCTTTCCTTTTGTAATAATCAAATACTTGTGCAGGGATAGCATATTGTATACCTTGTGATATCCAAGGTTAAAATAGATGAATTTTAGCGTGGTGAGATTCTCCTAGTCAGCATGAATTGCGCGCACCCCTTTCGAGAGGTACACAGTGACTACATCATAATCGAAGACTCTGGGTACAGAGTCTCGATTCACTGGTCCTCTTAGTGGTGGGATATATTTAGGCAATATGCTTAGGATCATATTCACAGTGGCGAAGTCGTTTCCTAGCTTAGATCATCTTTCCGAAGGCGGTTGGGATGGTCCTGCTCGAGCAGTGGAGGGGGAAGCTGGAAGTATGCCTGAGGACGATGCCTGTACACCTGTAGACATTTCACATTATGACATGACTTTCTCAGCCATTAAATCAATTAGAACTTCTTCAACAATTTTCTCAGCAGCACTGAGCTCGTTCGACATACAAACTTGGGTCATCTGGCTCGGGTGCAAAAGGAATTCAGAGACGACAGCGAATAGTAAGGCAATGATCTCAAGGTAAGTAAATATTAGGGTTCGCACTCAGATTCTTAGTTAGCAAAAATTATTCTCGGTGTGTGGCGCAACAAGTTAAGTAGGAAATCTCAGCAACGGTCTGCTTGCAATGGACATGGGGCCTTCATTAACTCCATTCTATCCATTCTTGTGCTATCCAACGGTCTAGTGGTAACCCATAACTGCTTTTCGATCCATTCGGAGTGGTGGTCAAACAGGTATATCGGCTCCAATAGATATATTTCTTCTTCATGGCGAAGTATTCTATGTCGTTGTTCTGATATCTCGGTGAAGCTCCAATTCTGCAATTCTTCTTGCTGCGAAGTGTCCTCTAGAACCTTTTGTAACCTTACAGTATTATCCTTTTTCTTTCTTAACTTCCTAGCCTTCTTCCCAGTGAGCTTCGTCTCAGTAATGCTTTTACCATTCTGATGTTTATCTTCTATGGTCTTAGTTACTTCGCGCTGTGGAAAATATTTCTTAGGGTTCCTTGATAATACTTCTTCTGTATCAAAAATAGTTAACTCGATCTTCTACAGATCCTTAAGTGTTCTCTTAACTTTGACATCATAGGTACTAATATTAAATATATGCGATCTGTTCTTCTGTTCTTCAATCAAGTGCGCGATCCTTCTGGTCATAAAGTATTTTAACTCTTGCTTCTTTTGTTCCAAAACTTTCTCTTCTTTTCTTTGTTTGGCCTGGTCTCTATCAATCCAGGGTTTTCCTATGAGCATGGTAAATGGGGCACTATCTTCAACAAATTTAATGATCTCAAAGTCTTCCTCTGTCGAAGTTCCATTGACAGTCATAGGTATTCGGGCGAGCCTTCCACATAACTTTACTAGCATTCCTCTGAAGAAACTTGTTCCTCGTAGGGAAGGGATCATGGTAGGCTTCCCTATAGCTTCCCAATTTCTTTTCGGCATAATTTTCACTTGCGCTTCTTCATCAAGAGTATAGGCAATGTCAAATTCCCCTATTCTTGCTTCGATTTTCTCCTTTTCTTTGAAGATCTCTGATAGCCTAACATGTTAGTGGCCATTCAAGGTACCTTTCATCTGTAGCAATATTTTTTCTGATTCTTTCTGGGTTTCTGCTATAATCTTGGTCTCTTGATCTCCCTCAAGGTTTGCTTGTTCCATATTCAGCTTCTCAAGCCTAGCAATCATTCTAGGGCAATCCAATACTTCATGGTCCATAGTCTTATAACAAAGGGAACTAGGTATTCTCCCAGGGCATTCTTTAGCAAGATGTCCCGGTCATATACAACTATAACAAAGGGTTAATATTCTCATCCGTTTAGATGTTCCCCAGCTCCTTCTGTACTGTGCACTAGGATCATGGTGGCTAGCCTACAATTTTTTTTTTCTAGGATCCTACATCCACTTGTTAGTCCAGACATTCTTTCGATGCATAGGTATAACATATCTATCACTATATTTATCAGATCTATTCATATCAAACTTTCTTTCATATATTAATTCCCTAGTTTTGAAGCTAGGACAAAATCTATCAAACATACCTAGATCCATGCTTTAGAAACAAATTGTTTTTCACTTATCTTACTTCTGCAGAGCACAAAGCTTCTAGATCTAAGAATTTTAACTATTCTTACCTTCATAAAGGCATAGAGCTTACAGATCTTACCTTTTTCTTCACAGATCTGACTTCTTTTCTTCAAATCTGACCTCTCTTTCTTTAGATCTGACCTCTTTTCTTGGCACAAAGATTCACAGGTCAAATAGAACAATGTGCACTAGAGCAACATATCTACGCACATAGCTTATTTCATGCAAAGCTTCTTCTTCTTCAGTTCCCATCAATCACAGTTCCAGGTCTCGACAACAGAACCATTTGTTGGCATAGGAGCAGACCCAGGGTTCAACGCTCAAGAGCACACCAACAAAGACCTAACTACCGACCCTTTTGGCAACACCTGCGAAGCAGATGAAGTCTCACCCAAGGTAGAGGAAGGGGTGGTTGCAGGACTCAGGTGTCTGTAACCTTAGCTGGGACACATATCTGTGATTATCTTTCTTACATCGCACTTAGAAACAATTATTCCTTAGCATACATTCATTAATATACTTTGTAGAAGGCACAAAGAATCACAGTGAACACTTATACTAAGAATGATTCAGTACTTATCCATAGAAATATAGATTAGATTCAACAGATCAAGCACTAAGCATCTCATATATCAGATCTAATGTTCATTCATTCATCAACAACACATAGCATAACTAGATCTACTTAATCACATCAAGCACTTAGCCAAGAAAGAGATAAATACATAAGAGTGAATCACAAAGCACTATATGCACAATTACCGTGGTTCACCCCCACCCCGGGGCTACATTCACAAAGTCTTCTTTATATTATCATGGTCAAGAAGTTACAACACAGAGATCCAATGACCCTTAGTTTGCACAGGACAAAATATCTGCACAACTCGCTAGATCCTTCTTCCTTTCTCTTCAGAATATAACAACCTACACTTAGCTCTCTGATCTCATGCACATAGCACTCTAAGATACATCCCATCACATAGATCCAATTAATAGCACTAATCTTTCATTCATACATCACATAGATGTACTGCATTACTATCTCCTCCTATCTTACTATCTACATTGCCTATTTATAGATTACAAAATGGGCCTAAACGTGGGTAAACCCATGGGTCGACATCTCTTTCCTATTACATCAACCCAAAACCCTAAAATGGACCCCAAAATAGGTCTTTCTTCCTTATTTTTTGCTTCGCGTTGTGCTCCTTCCTTGGCAAGCTGTCGCAGTCCCAAAAGTGGTCAAGTATGACCAAGTACTCTTAAAATTTGTCAAGGGCCAACACTTATGTCTCTTCATTATTGATCTTTTCCTTCTTTAATGATGCACTTTAATTTATGCTCATTTAATGCAATTCTTTATAATTCAGTTGATGAAAAGATCCTGGATCAAGAAGAGTCGAGTAAGGTAGATTTTGAGGGTTAGATCACATGATGGGGAGCCTAGTGGGATCCAGTCCACCTCATAGAGGTTCCTTAACCTCATCAGGATTGTATGAGTGAATATGTAATTCACGAAGCGCCATATTTTTCTGCAGACAAAAAAAAGGAGTAGAGAATACAAATATTTGTGGACGTAGCCTGGGAGGGGGTGAACCACAGTAAAACATGTGTTATATGTGATGTTTATTGAATTCTTACTTCTTTTTAGTGGTTATCTTATGAATGAATGATTAACTAGATGTATTAGAATGCATGCATGAGCCTAAAGATGAATGAATTCTATAAATACTTGAATGAATAACAAGATTAATGCATGAAGAAGATAGAATACAACCCCATATCCCCACTCATTCCTAGACTGCAAGCACTTGAGCATTGCAGTCACCCATAGAGATATCTCCGGTGAGACTGTGTTGTGTACACTACACACATAGTTTCCTTTTGGTTTACTAGGAGGGTTGATAGTTTTAGAGGGTTTTGTTGGAAACATATTTAGATCTAAACCTAGGTCAACCCAAGAAGAATTAGAAGGGATATCTAACCCAACAAATGGTTCTGTTGTCGGCTAGAACTGCATAAGATTGAGTGGAAGGGATTCGTGGAAGAAACACACATAGAATGAAGGTATATAAAGGAATGTTCGGGCCATGGAATCCAAATAAGGAAGATATCAAAATATGGTTGAAAACAAAGGAACTTGAGTTTGCATGAAAGGACAACAAAAACCCTAAGTTAACACCACGTAAATATCTGGACAAATACGTGTTTAGTGACTTTCATAAGGTATTTTTTTGTGATTTCCCACATTTGTTGCAAGAGTGGCGATTGAGGTTAAAAGACAACCACCCAACAAATCGAATCAGATAACTGGAGTGGAATCCTATGGATATCATGCAGTTACAACAAGTTAACAACAAATTTACGTGCGTCGTAGATTTCTGGTTAGACAGTATTGTTGTAGGGTTTAATCACTGAATTTGCAATAGATACAGTGAATTCGTACACCGCAGTAGAGAAGGATTTTATAAATGGACCCAGAGGTAGGTACGTTATATCATTGTATTCTTCAATCAATATTTTATTGTATAACAACAATACGATGACCATGGAATTAGACAACTAAATTTCTCTCCGCACATGGGGGAAGGGGGGAAGCACTGACAAGAGGCTAAGAAATGGAGGAAGAGATGGATAAAGGAAAGAATAAGGAGGCCATGGCCCCAGTCATGATGAAGGAAGATCAAATAAAGAAAATAATGTCAAAATTTGGAAAGACACGTAGTGGAGTACCCTACCAATATAAGATGAATAACACGAAGAGAGCCATAGCTGATAGAGAGGGATTGGCAAGTGATGAAGAAGAGGTAGAGGATCTTTGGGATGTGGAGTAGATTGAGAAAATCCTATGTGAAACATATGAAAGGAAAAAATAGGTCCAAGGGAAGGAACATAAAGCACAAATCCAATCCATATCATCGTCAGTATGGAACCTCTAACCCCATGTGCACCTAACACACTAGAGAGAACACCAACGTTTAGACAACCGAATTTTAGTGGAAGCAAGACAACAGGAAATGAATCCAAACAAGGAGAAGCAACTGGAGGATCCATTTCAATAATTAACATTCAAATATCTACACAGTGCGGAGGTAGTAGTTCAACATAGTTTAATATTGTAGGACATGATCCCACGATCAGGTTACCAGAATTTAAGGGAGAGGCATCAGAGGACCCTGAAAAGAACTTATTCATCTGTGAGAACATCTAGAAATCAAAGAATATCATAGATGAAGATACAAAACTCATGTAGTTATCTATCATGCTAAGAGACAACACACTGGATTGGTACAAGAACCTAGATGTAAACAATCCACTAGGAGTAACAAGGACTATTACATACATGAAAAAACTATTGACCAACGAATTTCAGAAGCCATGTTGATTAAGGTTGGTTGCCATTGATGTCAACCCTTGAAGAGAGACCCGTAGCACAAAGGTTTGGGTAATGGACCCAATAGTGTTTGATGTAAATATGACTCATTATTTTTTTGTCATGGTTGATAAGAAGTAAACATGGATGAACTCCAAAGTGGT
>JZKD02S1928725.1:361784-372231 GCA_000966675.3 Picea glauca | reverse complement strand
ACCTCTTTTTCTTTATATGATAAGTAATAGTTACATTCTTTACATTATCATACATATGAGCACCAACTCATAATGAGGCTACAACCTCTGTTTTGCAAGTTGCAACTTGCTGAGAACACCAACTCTCTGTTTTCTCTAGCACCCACTAGAAGGAAGCACCAACTCCCTGGTTTCTGTAGCACCAACTAGAAGGAAGCACCAACTCCCTGGATTCTCTATCACCCACTAGAAGGAAGCACCAACTCCCTAAATGTTTCCAGCACCAACTGGATGGAAGTACCAACTTCCAATCATACAAGCACTAACCTGTATAACAAAGAACAAGAGTTCTCCCTTGCACCACCTTGCCACCCTGGTTTCTCTGGCTGCAACCAGATGGAAGCTACAACTCCTTGTGTTCAAGCACCCACTTGAACCTCTGAGGACAACAGTCCTACCGAGCACCTCCCAACCACCCTCAAATATTAATCTTTGAAACTTAAACTCTTTACAGCGCAATAAAGTTATTCAATGTCTTACCAGTCTTGTCTCTGTTCTGTTGCGTTACTCTGCCCTGTCTGCATCAGTGTCTTCTGCACACACCTTGCACTTTCTGTTCTTCTCCATTTATACTCTCTGCACCATGTCTCTTCCATGCAACCTTCCTCTGCTATGTATTTCTTCTCCTATGCTCTGCCTCCTTGCTCACACTTCAATCTTTCTACACAACGACCACAACAACTCCAACAACAATGGCAACAACAACCTCATCTCTTCTCTGCACTGTGGACTTATAGTTTCTATGCACACTTCTCCATGCAATGTGTGCCCAGCCTCTGTATGCTCACACCATGCCCATATCCTCCACCTCTCGAGTGCTCTGCCTGATCCTCATGGTAACTCTTCAGCTTCTCTGACCGTTTTCCACGCGTTCAACATTACTGGGTGTTATGCTGAGATTCCTCAGCATCTCTGTCAGTTGAGACTCTTTGTCTTCTTTGTAATAGTCGAGCTCATGCTTTATGTTTCAGTTACAAGCTCTTTTTCCCCCCTGGAACCGTCCCTTTCACATTTTGGCTCATTTTCTTTTATTCACACCCCCATGGCGGTTCCACTTCCCATTTCCTTAGGTAAAAGGAAGACACATGTCCAAGCAACTGAAAGGCCAATCAAAAACGCTAACTGAATTNAACAGTCCTCCCGAGCACCTCCCAACCACCCTCAAATATTAATCTTTGAAACTTAAACTCTTTACAGCGCAATAAAGTTATTCAATGTCTTACCAGTCTTGTCTCTGTTCTGTTGTGCTTCTCTGCCCTGTCTGCATCAGTGTCTTCTGCACACACCTTGCACTTTCTGTTCTTCTCCATTTATACTCTCTGCACCATTTCCCTTCCATGCAACCTTCCTCTATTGTGTATTTCTGATCCTGTGCTCTGCTTCCTTGCTCACACTTCAATCTTTCTACACAGCGACCACAACAACTCCAACAATAATGGCAACAACAACCTCATCTCTTCTCTGCATTGTGGACTTATAGTTTCTGTGCACACTTCTCCATGCAATGTGTGCCCAGCCTCTGTATGCTCACACCATGCCCATATCCTCCACCTCTCGAGTGCTCTGGCAGATCCTCATGGTAACTCTTCAACTTCTCTGACCGTTTTCCACGCGTTCAACATTATTGGGTGTTATGCTGACATTCCTCAGCATCTCTGTCAGTTGAGACTCTTCGTCTTCTTTGTAACAGTCAAGCTCATGCTTTCTGTTTCAATTACAAGCTCTTTTTCCCACCTCGGAACCGTCCCTTTCACATTCTGGCTCATTTTCTTTTATTCACACCCCCATGGCGGTTCCACTTCCCATTTCCTTAGGTAAAAGGAAGACACATGTCCAAGTAACTGAAAGGCCAATAAAAAATGCTAACTGAATTGCAATCATGAGTCCATTTTGCTAACAGAATCCAAACTCAGTAGTTAACTGTGAGAGAGAACAACAACCCTCCGATCAACACTTGATCCAACGGTTCAGATCCAATCGGGATTTCACCCATCTCGATTTTGGCACTCTTGACATTCAGAGTTTTTGTCACTTACAAATCCTGTGACTAAGGGCTGTGACCACAGCCTTATGTCTCTCTATCGGGGTTTCGGCATTTTTAGTGTCGAGATGCACATGTACTCAGAACCCCCGATTCTCCGATCCCCGATGTGCTCCTTTCTCGAGTCTTATCCCCTTCCGGCTACACAATGGTCCATGTGACCTGCGATCACGTGACCACCACCATACCTCTCGAAAATGTGCGCTAGCCCTCCTGGCTAGAACATGATCCATATGACCTGTCTCCNCTCACACTTCAATCTTTCTACACAGCGACCACAACAACTCCAACAGCAATGGCAACAACAACCTCATCTCGTCTCTGCAATGTGGAATTATAGTTTATGTGCCCCCTTTTCCATGCAATGTGTGCCTCCCTTCTGTATGTTCACACCGTGCCCATGTCCTCCACCTCTCGAGTGCTCTGCCTGATCCTCATGGTAACTCTTCAGCTTCTCTGACCGTTTTCCATGCGTTCAGCATTACTGGGTGTTATGCTGAGATTCCTCAGCCTCTCTGTCAGTTGAGAATCTTCGTCTTCTTTGCAACAGTCGAGCTCATGCTTTCTGTTTCAGTTACAAGCTCTTTTTCCCCTCGGAACAGTCCCTTTCACATTCTGTCTCATTTTCTTTTATTCACACCCCCATGGCAGTTCCACTTCCCATTTCCTTAGGTAAAAGGAAGACACTTGTCCAAGCAACTGAAAGGCCAATCAAAAACGCTAACTGAATTGAAATCATGAGTCCATTTTGCTAACAGAATCCAAACTTAGTAGTTAACTGTGAGAGAGAACAGCAACCCTCCGATCAACACTTGATCCAACGGTTCAGATCCAATCGGGATTTCACCCATATCGATTTCGGCACTCTTGACGTTCAGAGTTTTTGTCACTTACAAATCCTGTGACCAAGGGTTGTGACCACAGCCTTATGTCTCTCTATCGGGGTTTCAGCATTTTTAGTGTCGAGATGCACATGTACTCGGAACCCCCGATTCTCCGATCCCCGATGTGCTCCTTTCCCGAGTCTTAGCCCCTTCCGGCTACACAATGGTCCATGTGACCTGCGATCACGTGACCACCACCATACCTCTCGAAAATGTGCGCTAGCCCTCCTGGCTAGAACATGATCCATATGATCTGTCTCCGTGTGACCTTGGTCATATCACTCCATCGGAGTTTCGACACTTACGATGACATAATGTTTATGTCCATGGAATTCACGATTTCTCGATTCGCGATGCGCTTTAGCCCTCCTGGCTGAGCCCTGGTCCATGTGACCGTTACCCATGACCGCATCCTTATCTCTGACAACTGGCCTCCACTACGCCACCATCCTCCTTTGTTGCTGAGCTGACATCTGGCCCCTACTTATCGGGGTTTCGCAGATCGCAATTCTGAATTGCACAAAACTCTTGTCAACGGGATCCCCGATTTCCCGATGAACAAAATGTCGATGGCGCCTTGATCTTCGACACCTGTCCCTCAGATGGACGGTCTCGATCCCTTNAGAGTTCTCCCTTGCACCACCCTGCCACCCTGGTTTCTCTGGCTGCAACCAGATGGAAGCTACAACTCCCTATGTTCAAGCACCCACTTGAACCTCTGAGGACAACAGTCCTCCTTAGCACCTCCCAACCACCCTCAAATATTAATCTTTGAAACTTAAACTCTTTACAGCGCAATAAAGTTATTCAATGTCTTACCAGTCTTGTCTTTGTTCTGTTGCGCTGCTCTGCCATGTCTGCATCAGTGTCTTCTGCACACCCCTTTCACTTTCTGCTCTTCTTCATTTATACTTTCTGCACCATGTCCCTTCCATGCAACCTTCCTCTGCTGTGTATTTCTTCTAATGTGCTCTGCCTCCTTGCTCACACTTCAATCTTTCTACACAGCGACCATAGCAACTCCAACCGCAATGGCAACAACAACCTCATCTCTTCTCTGCACTGTGGACTTATAGTTTCTGTGCACCCTCCTTCATGCAATGTGTGCCTCACCTCTGTATGTTCATGTCGTGCCCATGTCCTCCACCTCTCGAGTGCTTTGCCTGATACTCATGGTAACTCTGCAGCTTCTCTGGACGTTTTTCCACGCGTTCAGCATTACTGGGTGTTATGCTAAGATTCCTCAGCCTCTCTGTCAATTGAGACTCTTCGTCTTCCTTGTAACAGTCAAGCTCATGCTTTCTATTTCAGTTACAAGCTCTTTTTCTTCCAGAATATCCCATCATGCATAGTCTGTCTCATTTTCTTTTACACACACCTCACCAACGGTTCCACTTCGCCTTTCCTTTGCCAAAACAAGAACACCTGTCTTCGCAACTGAAACGCTAACTGATTTGTCATTATCAGTCTGTTTCTCTTAAAAGATTCATAACAGAAGCGTTGATGTGTGAGGAAGAAACAGCAACCCTCCGATCACTACTTGATTCAACGGTTCAGATCAAATCGGGATTTCACCCATCTCGATTTCGGCACTCTTGACGTTCAGAGTTTTTGTCACTTACAAATCCCGTGACCAAGGCCTGTGACCATAGCCTTATGTCTCTCTATCGCGGTTTCAGCGTTTTCAGTGTTGAGATGCACATGTACTCGAAACCCCCGATTCTTCGATCCCCGATGTGCTCCTTTCCCGAGTCTTAGCCCCTTCCGACTACACAATGGTCCATGTGACCTTCGATCACGTGACCACCACCATACCTCTCGAAAATGTGCGCTAGCCCTCCTGGCTAGAATATGATCCATATGACCTATCTCCGTGTGACCTTGGTCATATCACTCCATCGGCTTTTCGGCACTTTCGATGACATAATGTTTATGTCCACGGGAGTCGCGATTTCCTGATTCACGATGTGCTTCAGCCCTCCTGGCTGAGCCCTGGTCCATGTGACCATTACCCGCGACCGCATCCTTATCTCTGACAGCTGGCCTCCACTACGCCACCATCCTCCTTTACTGTTGAGCTGACATCTGGCCCCTACTTATCTGGGTTTCACGGATCGCGATTCTGAATTGCACAAAACTCTTGTCAACGGGATCCCCGATTTCCCGATGAACAAAATGTCGATGGCGCCTTGATCTTCGACACCTGTCCCTCAGATGGACGGTCTCGATCCCTTCGGGATTTCGAGACTTTCGATGTCAATTGACTTTGTCATTCCAAAGTCCCGATCCTCGATACTCCATTTAGATAATCAACGGTCCAGATCACTTCTAGCTCGACGGNTTGTCACTTACAAATCCCGTGACCAAGGGCTGTGACCACAGCCTTATGTCTCTCTATCGGGGTTTCGACGTTTTCAGTGTCGAGATGCACATGTACTCGGAACCCCCGATTCTCCAATCCCCGACGTGCTCCTTTCCCGAGTCTTAGCCCCTTCCGGCTACACAATGGTCCATGTGACCTGCGATCACGTGACCACCACCATACCTCTCGAAAATGTGCGCTAGCCCTCCTGGCTAGAACATGATCCATATGACCTGTCTCCGTGTGACCTTGGTCATATCACTCCATCGAAGTTTCGACACTTACGATGACATAATGTTTATGTCCATGGAATTCGCGATTTCCCGATTCACGATGCTCTTTAGCCCTCCTGGCTGAGCCCTGGTCCATGTGACCGTTACCCGTGACCACATCCTTATCTCTGACAACAGGCCTCCACTACGCCACCATCCTCCTTTGCTGCTGAGCTGACATCTGGCCCCTACTTATTGGGGTTTTGCGGATCGCGATTCTGAATTGCACAAAACTCTTGTCAACGGGATCCCCGATTTCCCGAAGAACAAAATGACGATGGCGCCTTGATCTTCGACACCTGTCCCTCAGATGGACGGTCCCGATCCCTTCGGGATTTCGAGACTTTCGATGTCAATTGACTTTTTCATTCCAAAGTCCCGATCCCCGATACTCCATTTAGATAATCAATGGTCCAGATCACTTCTAGCTCGACGGCTCAGATTACATCGCAAAATTGCATATTGCGATTTCGGAGTTTCTATTGCAGTGTGTTCTTGACATATCAAAGTCCCGATCGCCGATGCCTCTACTGACGTCACACGTGGTTTGACACGTGTTAGATCCTGCCACGTGTCACTCTNGCACCACCCTGCCACCCTGGTTTCTCTGGCTACAACCAGATGGAAGCTACAACTCCCTGTGTTCAAGCACCCACTTGAACCTCTGAGGACAACAGTCCTCCCGAGCACCTCCCAATCACCCTCAAATATTAATCTTTGAAACTTAAACTCTTTACAGCGCAATAAAGTTATTCAATGTCTTACCAGTCTTGTCTCTGTTCTATTGCGCTGCTCTGCCCTGTCTGCATCAGTGTCTTCTGCACACCCCTTTCACTTTCTGCTCTTCTTCATTTATACTTTCTGCACCATGTCCCTTCCATGCAACCTTCCTCTGCTGTGTATTTCTGCTCATGTGCTATGACTCCTTGCTCACACTTCAATCTTTCTACACAGGGACCAAAAAAACTCCAACCGCAATGGCAACAACAACCTCATCTCTTCTCTGCACTGTGGACTTATAGTTTCTGTGCACCCTCCTTCATGCAATGTGTGCCTCACCTCTGTATGTTCATGCCATGCCCATGTTATCCACCTCTTGAGTGCTCTGCCTGATACTCATGGTAACTCTTCAGCTTCTCTAGCCGTTTTTCCACGCGTTCAGCATTACTGGGTGTTATGCTAAGATTCCTCAGCCTCTCTGTCAGTTGAGACTCTTCGTCTTCTCTGTAACAATCGAGCTCATGCTTTCTATTTTAGTTACAATCTCTTTTTCTTCCAGAATAGCCCATCATGCACAGTCTGTCTCATTTTCTTTTACACACACCTCACCAACGGTTCCACTTCGCCTTTCCTCAGTCGAAACAAGAACACCTGTCTTCGCAACTGAAACGCTAACTAATTTGTCATTATCATTCTGTTTCTCTTAACAGATTCATAACAGAAGTGTTAATGTGTGAGGAAGAAACAGCAACCCTCCGATCACTACTTGATTCAACGGTTCAGATCAAATCGGGATTTCACCCATCTCGATTTCGGCACTCTTGACGTTCAGAGTTTTTGTCACTTACAAATCCCGTGACCAAGGGATGTGACCACAGCTTTATGTCTCTCTATTGGGGTTTCGGCGTTTTCAGTGTCGAGATCCACATGTACTCAGAACCCCCGATTCTCCGATCCCCGATGTGCTCCTTTCCCGAGTCTTAGCCCTCCTTTCCCGAGTCTTAGCCCCTTCCGGCTACACAATGGTCCATGTGACCTGCGATCACGTGACCACCACCATACCTCTCGAAAATGTGCGCTAGCCCTCCTGGCTAGAATATGATCCATATGACCTGTCTCCGTGTGACCTTGGTCATATCACTCCATCGGCTTTTTGGCACTTTCGATGACATAATGTTTATGTCCACGGGAGTCGCGATTTCCCGATTTGCGATGTGCTTCAGCCCTCCTAGCTGAGCCCTGGTCCATGTGACCGTTACCCGCGACCGCATCCTTATCTCTGAAAGCTGGCCTCCACTACGCCACCATCCTCCTTTGCTGCTGAGCTGACATCTGGCCCCTACTTATCGGGGTTTCGCGGATCACGATTCTGAATTTCACAAAACTCTTGTCAACGGGATCCCCGATTTCCCGATGAACAAAATGTCGATGGTTCCTTGATCTTCGACACCTGTCCCTTAGATGGACGGTCCCGATCCCTTCGGGATTTCGAGACTTTCGATGTCAATTGACTTTGTCATTCCAAAGTCCCGAACACTGATACTCCATTTAGATAATCAACGGTCCAGATCACTTCTAGCTCGATGTCTCAGATTACATCGCAAAATCGCATATCACGATTTCAGAGTTTCTGTTGCAGTGTGTTCTTGACATATCAAAGTCCCGATCGTCGATGCCTCTGCTAACGTCACACGTGGTTTGACACGTGTTAGATCCTGCCACGTGTCACTCTGATTTGTGAATTGCATGAGCCTAAAGTGTTAGATCTGCCTGACACCTGTCATCCTCTGANATGGTAACTCTTCAGCTTCTCTGACCGTTTTCCACACGTTCAGCATTACTGGGTGTTATGCTGAGATTCCTCAGCCTCTCTGTCAGTTGAGACTCTTCGTCTTCTTTGTAACAGTTGAGCTCATGATTTTTGTTTCAGTTACAAGATCTTTTTCCCCCCAGAACAGTACCTTTCACATTCTGGCTCATTTTCTTTTATTCACACCCCCATGGCGGTTCCACTTCCCATTTCCTTAGGTAAAAGGAAGACACTTGTCCAAGCAACTGAAAGGCCAATCAAAAACGCTAAATGAATTGCAATCATGAGTCCATTTTGCTAACAGAATCCAAAATCAATAGTTAACTGTGAGAGAGAACAGCAACCCTCCGATCAACACTTGATCCAACGGTTCAGATCCAATCGGGATTTCACCCATCTTGATTTCGGCACTCTTGACGTTCAGAGTTTTTGTCACTTACAAATCCTGTGACCAAGGGCTGTGACCACAGCCTTATGTCTCTCTATCGCGGTTTCGACATTTTCAGTGTCGAGATGCACATGTACTCGGAACCCCCGATTCTCTGATCCCTGATGTGCTCCTTTCCCGAGTCTTAGCCCCTTCCGGATACACAATGGTCCATGTGACCTGCGATCACGTGACCACCACCATACCTCTCGAAAATGTGCGCTATCCCTCCTGGCTAGAACATGATCCATATGACCTGTCTCTGTGTGACCTTGGTCATATCACTCCATCGGAGTTTCGGCACTTACGATGACATAATGTTTATGTCCATGGAATTCGCGATTTCCCGATTCGCGATGCGCTTTAGCCCTCCTGGCTGAGACCTGGTCCATGTGACCGTTACCCGTGACCGCATCCTTATCTCTGACAGCTGGCCTCCACTATGCCACCGTCTTCCTTTGTTGTTGAGCTGACATCTGGCCCCTACTTATCGGGGTTTCGCGGATCGCGATTCTGAATTGCACAAAACTCTTGTCAACGGGATCCCCGATTTCCCAATGAACAAAATGCCGATGGCGCCTTGATCTTCGACACCTGTCCCTCAGATGGATGGTCCCGATCCCTTCGGGATTTCGAGACTTTCGATGTCAATTGACTTTGTCATTCCAAATTCCCGATCCCCAATACTCCATTTAGATAATCAACGATCCAGATCACTTCTAAGTCGACGGCTCAGATTACATCGCAAAATCGCATATGGCGTTTTCGCAGTTTTTGTTGCAGTGGGTTCTTGACATATCAAAGTCTCGATCGCCGATGCCTCTGCTGATGTCACACGTGGGTTGGCACGTGTTAGCTCCTGCCCCATGTCACTCTGATTCGTGAATTGCATGAGCCTAAAGTGTTAGATCTGCCTGACACCTGTCATCCTCTGGTTGTGCCACGTGTCCCTGGGTGATGTGGTCTACCGCCATGAGTTGGATCAACGGTCTAGATGCACTTCTTATCCAACGGCTGTTATTACATCGTGAAATCGCATATCGCGATTTCGGGGTTTTCGTTGTCGAGTGAACTGGACATTTCAAAGTCCCAATCGCCGAATCTCCGATGAAGACTCCTGGCTGCCACGCGTCCATACAAATAGACGGTCCTGATTATGTCAGGATTTCACCTTGGCTTTTCCCGATGGTAAACCTCGTACAGCTTCTGTATGATCTGACGACCCTCGTTCTTTCGGGAAATTTGACGGCCCTTCTCTTCTGCAAATTCCTGTACTTTGAGCTTTGCCTTTGTTGCACGCATTTTCTTTAACGTTGTTCCTCCTGAGCTTTCACGTCTGAATCCCCAAGGGATTTTTATCCTTCTTATCCTACCATCTCCACTACTGTACTTGCCATCAATGACAAGTCTATGCTACCTGTAAGACATGCCAACAATCCTTTGTACATTCTTCYTGCACCCATGCCATCTTCATTGYTGTACTTGCCATCAATGACAAGCATATGCTACTTGTTAAACATTTTCCAACAATCTCCCCCTTTGGCATTGATGGCAACAAAGGCACCCAGATTCTTTTCTCCCCCTTTGACATCAATTTCAAAGAGAACATGCTCCCCCTGAGCTGTTGCAGTATTTTAGGAGGTATCAGATATTAAATCAATGCAAACTCCCCCTGACGGAATGGACTCTTTCATTTGAGGCCTGCAGAATATTTGTGTCTCATCCAGAGTCTTCTCTTTCTGATTCTTGGACCTGTTCATCTTCGGCTTCCGTTGTTTCCTCTGTGGAGAATTCAAAATTTCTCACCTCTCTTACTCGGACTCCTTTATCAATCTTCTCATGTGTGGATGACTCCCCCTGTCACTGTTATCTGTTCTTCTCTGCATCATCTT
>JZKD02S1928725.1:255200-349489 GCA_000966675.3 Picea glauca | reverse complement strand
TGGAGGTTTATCCCTCCCTCTACATTTGGAAGCTGTAGCTACCTTTGGAAGTCATTACTTCCCTTGAACAATAAACTATTGATTATTTCTCATATATTGTGCATGGTGTATTACGCTGTATTGGTGTAACTCTTATACTATTTTTCATTGATCATTGGATATAGTTGAATGGTTTAAGTATAAGTTGAAAAAGGTTTTAAATTGTACTTGATACCGATTCACCCTCCTCTGAGTATCAACACTTTTGATGAGCTTCTAAGTTATCCACCAGCTGTTCTCTGACTTGCTGTAATTCTACCGAGTCAAGCATTCTTCTTACCATATCATTTGATTCAGTTTGTTCCTCCTGAAAGAATTTAACCACTGGTAGAACTAGCTGAATGGGGAAAATGGCATTAGTGCCATAAACTAGTTTGAAGGGGGAATTTCCTATGGATTTCTTGTTAGTCACTCTGTCTGCCCAAAGAGAAAACTTTAGTTTGGAATCCCAACTCCTTTGATTATCCTCCAACAAATTTCTGATGATTATGACTAGACTCTTATTGGACGAATCGACAAGACCGTTTCCTTGAGGGTAGTAGGAAGTAGAGTGTACCAATTGAATGCCCATTACTTACACATGTCAACCAATGCATCAACTTTGAAGGCTGCTGCATTATCTGTCACTAGCCTTTTTGGGAAACCAAATCTGATTAGAATGTTTTCATAGAGAAACTTCATGATGACCTGATGAGTGGCATTTCTAGTGGGGATTGCCTCTATCCAGTTGGTAAAATAGTCAGTGGCTACCAGGATCCACTTATGCTGACCACTAGATGAAGGATTAATCTCGCCTATGAAATCTAAGACCCACTACTGAAAAGGACCATTCACTACAATAGGTCTCAAGGGTAGAGATTTTAGTTATTGTTTTCTTGTGAATATTTGGCACTTATCACAAGATTTCACAAAGGCGCACACATCTGAAAAAAGAAAAGGCCAGTAATACCCAACCCTTAGGATTTTATGAGATGTGGTATTCCAGTAATGATGGCCTCCAAAAATACTTTAATGAAACTGATGGATGACTTCAGCTGACTCATCTTTGTCTAAAAATCTCAGTAGTAAACCAGTAGGATCTTTCCAATATAAAAGATTATCATTAATGCAAAATTTAATTGCTCTGAGCTTAAAGTCTCGGGCTTGAGTCATGCTAAGTTTAGGAGAAACCTCCAACTTTTGTAAAAAATGAACAATACCTGAATACACTCACATGAAACCAAATTCTCGGCCACTTGCTGGTTGTCATGTTGTTCTTCCGCTGCTACCCCTGTCTGCAAACTTGCTGAACTTTCCCCAATGAAATTTATGTCCAAAAGATCACAGTTCTCTTCAGTCAAAAGCTTGGCAAGGCCTTGGCCTTTTACTAGCTTAGTGGGCTTCACTTCTATGTCAAACTCAATCAGCTTTGCGATCCATTTATCTCTCTTTCCATCAATATCAGGTTGGGTCAAGACATCCTTCACAGAGGCTGAAGGAGCATAGGCCACAACCTTTGCATGGAGAATATAAATTCTGAAATCTTTTAATGACTTAATGAGAGGATAAGCTTGTTTTTCTATAGGATCATACCTTAGTTCAACATCCCTAAGTGATTTGCTGAAGAAATCCACCGGGTGATCAAGACCTTCATCATATTTTTGTAACAAGACTGCTGCCACTGTGTCATAGGAAGAAAAAGAGAAAATATAGAAATTATTGGTGTAATCCGGACTGATTAGAGTGGGAGATTCCATGATAGCCTGTTTGATATCCTAAAATGAACTTCTTGCATTGTCTATCCATTTTATCTCAGATCCCTTTTTTAGCATAGAGGTTATATGTTTCACTAACTCAGTGAAATTAGGAATAAACCTTCTGACAAAATTTATCTTACCGAGTAGGGATTGGATATCCTTCTTTGATCTTGGTATGGATAGCTTCTGAATTGCTTCCACCCGAGCTGGATCAATTTTCACTCCCTCTGCTGAAACAATGTGGCCTAGGAGCTTACCCTTCTTGAGAGAAAATTGAGACTTTTTGGGGTTTAGCGAAATCCCAAACTGTCTGCATTTCAAAAATACTCTTTTCAGATGCTCTTCATGATTGCTAGAATAAACTGTGATATCATCAAGATAGATGAGGACAAACTTGTCCTTCTCTCCCACAAAAGCTATGTCCATGGCCCTCTGAAAAGTGGCCCCGACATTCATTAGCTCGAATGGCATCTTGGCATACATGAAGGTACCCCAAGGAGTAGTAAAGGCAATTTTTTCTTGGTCATCAAGATGTACAGAAACCTAGTTATAGCCTGAGAAGCCATCTAGGAAAGACATGACAGTGGCCCCTGAAATTCTTTGCAACAAGTGTTCCATCTTGGGTAGGGGATAGTTGTCTTTCTTTGAGCATTTATTTAAGTTTCTAAAATAAACGCATAACCTGATCTCACCATTTTTCTTTCTCACTATTACTATATTTGCAATCCATTTAGAGTATCTTAATGGGATTATGATTTTGGCATCAAGAAGATTTTTGATTTATTTTTCAATTATGGGAAATAGGAGAGGAATGATAGGTCTCAGTTTTTGTTTGAAAGGGATGGTATCTTTTTCAAGGGGAATATTATGTTGAATGACATTAGGATCATAGGTTTTCAGATCACTGTATTTCTAGCAAAAACATCAGCAAATTCCTTCATAATGCTACAATATTCTGACCTCTGATCAATAGTTAAATCAATGGACAGATTTATGAATTTAGGATGATTTTGGCTTCCTATATTGTGCTCATGGACAACGGGATCCTTCTCCTTCTTATCAGGTTTGTAGGGGACATCGTTTTGGTCAAAAATCTTCTCAAGAGGCACCAAACCTCGAGGTATATAATTTTTGGGCAACTGAACGATATCATGTTGACCCATTTTTCTTTTTATCTTAGGCTTCTTGGATTCCTCCACATTTTGATTTTCCTGGTCAATATGCATATCAGAAAATTTATCTACAACCAGAAGAAATCTACTAAGCTCATCATCTTCAAAAACTTTCCAATATTTGACATTGTCGGGCAGGGATGGTCTATATTTGACTTGGATTTTGTAATTCAGTCTAGGAGGCATGGGAGGAATGAACATAATGGATGAGACAGCAAGGAAATCAACAAGGTGATTCATAGCTCTGGGTATATAAGAAATATCAAAAATGGAAAAAGAGACCCTAATTTTCCATACCTCATCCCTGTAAGCTTTCAACATGACATGTTTTGCTTGGAAAGTACTATTCACTTGCTGTATGATGAGATATGCATATCCAAACACCTTTAGTCCTTTAATTCCCATCTCCTTAGCATAATTTAATCCCAACAACAAAGCCTCATACTCTGCTATATTGTTAGTAGTTTTGAAATCAAGTTTAAAAGACAAATGGATAACCTCTTTTTAAGGAGAAATCAAAACTACACCTGCACCTGCTGAGTCTTTGGTACTGGCACCATCAAAGAACATGCTCCACATAGGAGTACTCTCTCCATCAATCTGCTGATAAGTAGGCTTTGTGAGATGCAAAGGAGCTGGCTGAGAATCATCTATTTGCAGAATGCATTCCCCAAAGTTAGTGTCTAATGCATAGATGGGATGGTTTACATAGTTATTTCCATCACTAATGATGTAGGCAAGCTGATTTTCTCTGTAAAGTCTCTTTATCTCTTCTCTAAACACTAGGACTATGGCATAAGAAAGATCCATCTGTAAGGTACCTCCTAGCCTTTTTTTCCATGAACATGACAAGAGGAGGCCGAACTTGGGTGGGATATCAGCCACTACAAAATCCATTACCATGCTTCTCATTGGTAGCTGGGCAAGGTTTATGACAAGGTCTTTTATGAGGCTGAGGCATATAACTTTCCTAGAGTCGAAAGAGAAGAGATCATGGTAAGGTTTTGTGATGTCAAGCCCAAGTTCATCCATCACTGCTTTAGGCATAATATTGTGTGACGCTCCCAAGTCAAGCAAGCAACTGTGAAGGCTCTTGTCATGGATATTAAGGGATATGTAGAAGGGTGGACAAGAGTCATCTCGGTCTTCTACCATAGGTCCTATAGTCACTATGGGCTTGTCATATTGAATATTTACATAATCAACAGCTGGGGGAGTCTTTGGTTGAAGGGACTTGAGGATAGCAGACTTGAATATGTCATTCTTCATAAGTTCAGTTAATGGCATAGGTATTTTCACCTTCTGAATTTCTGATTCGAAATTAAATGAATATGATATTTTATCGAAAGGTTTTACCTCATTAGAAGGAGCTCTGAGGGACACCTGTTCTTTTGCTTGGGACTGCAATTGCTTTTGTTGTTGTTTTGCAGGAGTGGAGGTCTGCTTTGTAGGAGCAGCAGGCTGCTTGGCAACATCTTTATTTTTTTCGGGGGTAGCAAGCAATGGTTTTGGAGCAGTAGTCTTAGATCTTAAATTGTAACCTGGCTGATCATCTGTCTGATAAAAATATTCTTCAATGCTTGCCTCATTAATATGCTCGTTCATCTAGGCCTCCTCATAATCTGTTTGTGTCAATAAGGAGGAATCAATATCATTCCCAAAGAAATTAATGTCGTCTTCTTCTTCAACTTCATTATGAGATAGCTCCTACTCTTCTTCTAGCACTGCATTTTGGAAGGGGGCCCTGATCCTTTGGTCTTCAGTTGCATTCTTGTCTCTCTGAAGGATCTGAACCTGCTGATTGTTCCTTCTGTAAGGGAATGCATTGGGATTACTAGGATCATAAGCATTAGGCTCTTTACTTCTTGCTGGACGCTGACTCTGAATTTTCAGTTTTGACATTTCCGAGGTCAAGATGTCCATCATCTTGGCCATATTTTCCATTTTGGTATTTGAAGAAGAAGGAGGATCAGCAGATGACATCCTTCTCTCAAATTTTCCTTTAAGTTTTTGAGATGCCATAATGTTAGATTCAACCTCAAGAGCAACATATTGCATTAAAGTGAGTGTGGCTAACCTTCTTTCTCTAAGGATTAAGAAAAATTCTGGATCAAAGGTAGAAGAGTAAGTAATCTTTGCTGATGCATCAGTTGGCTTGATCTCTGCAGGGATCTTGCCAAACATCTTATTGAATCTTTTGGTGAAGTCAGAGACAGACTCCCCATTTTCTCTTCTTAGATTTCAAAATTCAGTAATATAATACAAGAGGTCTCTTATTTCTCCCCAATGTTTCAAAAACACTTCATCTAATTTCTCAATACTTGCCACTGAATTTGCTGGTAGTTCCTTGAACCACTTCCTGGCTTGACCATCCATGCTCTGCACAAAAATTCTGGTCCAAACATCTTCCTCTGAAATGTTAATATTCTCAGCATAAGCATAGAAATATTCTATATGTTCTTCAACAGTATAATCCCCAGATCCAGTAAACTTTGGCATATATTTATGATAATCTCCTGTTGGCATGGCTGATAAGGGATTGGGAAACATAAGAGGGGCATACCTATTGGCTAATATTTGTTCCATTTTTGTCAAAGGGGCAACCTTGGCAATCTTGGGGGTTGATTTAGAGGAAGAGGTTTCTGTAGATGATGGCTGATATGGGATAGGTGGGACTACAGACAATGGTGGTCTTACTTCACTAAGGAATGAAGGGGAAGCACTGGTAGGATGACTACCCTGGAATGTGTTTCCTGAATAAGGTGGAAAGAAAGAATCTCTGTAAAACTGACCAAGAAACAAGGCCAAGTTTTCTTCACCCTTAGAGGAAAGATCTTGTAAAATATCTTCAAGAATGGGCATAATGGTATGAGTATGGAAAAAACTTTCTACAGGCTCAGTTGGTGAATAATTCAAGGAAGAGGAAGAGTCCTCTTCTTGGATAGATTCTACAACTTCTTCCCCTAAGTTGGATATAGTAACATGCTCATAAATAGAATCTATAACATTAGAGGAAATTGAAGGCTCATCACCCTTCAAGATTTCTGACACAATTTCAATTTTCTGATAACTAGAAGTTTCAGCAGAAGGGGATTCGACAAGAGGTTCTCTAGATACAAAAGAAGAAGTGTTTCTTGAAATACTTGGTTTAGATGCTCTTGCAGATCCAAAATTTTGTCTTTGCAATGCTTTTCCACTTTTGATGATCTTCTCAAGGTCTGGAACTGGTGTTGCGAGTGGTATTTCTTGGTTTACTCTGGTATCATCCCTTCTCGGAGCCACTTCGTTCCAATGGAGTCGCCAGATAGATGATTACAACAAAAAACGTGTCCAAACTTTGTCTATCATCAAAGTTGGATCTTGTCGTCTCCCAAGGAAGCTGAGCTTCAATCTCCTCTCCCCGACAATGACACCAATTTGTTATCACTCCAGGAAACTCTCCTAGGCTGTATCTCAGAGATTCCTGGTACCTTAACCTTTTTGTAATTATTTTCTCAATAATGGGTGTGGGTTTGGATCAAGATGAATATCTAAATCACTGGATTGTATCTTTAAGACAGTCTAGCTATATTCATGCAGTACAAGGTCTTCAGAGCTATTATCAGATAGGTTTATAGATAAAATGGATAAGAAAACTAATCAATTAACCAGAACATATATAACAATATATATGATGGGTCAAAAAAATAGCAAAGGATGCTTATGATTCTTGCTTAATAATCAAAGGTAATATGACAGTTACCATGGGACCTTTAAACATAGACAAAGAAATGATTTCAACTCATAGGCATAGAAAAAGATAAAGAGAGACTGATAATAACAATGAAAGAAGATTGCAGGTTTAATATATTAAAGAAAGTGTCTTTATCATAATAACAGTGGATTACAGAACTCAAAATTGAACCCTTTGTTCATCAAATGTTCTGGACTTTATAGCCCTTTACAAATAGTTTCAAGATCCTATACTACTGGATCAAATTTTGAATAAAATAGAAAATCAATAACTGGCCCAAGAAAATAGGAAAAGATCCTATAAACTAGGTCAATTCAAATCCTCGAATGATCTTTATGTTTTTTAGATTCTTTGGCAGGTGTAGTGAGCCTTCCGAGGCTATTGGATTTCATGTGATATGGGAGGAATCGAACATGACATCTGTTGACAGTCAAACAACTTTATATCCTTGAAAATAACTAACTGTTTTTTACCTTTCTGTCTTGTAGAGCATCTCTAAAACCAAAACAAATTCTTGATCAATGCAAAAATATTGGAACCATTTCTGAGGCTTTTGGACAAGGAAAACTTGGACCTGTGCAAAAATATTAACTTTCTGCCTTATCAGTGCTTTCGGTAGCTAGAGTAGACAGAATTCAGACCAATTAGCTACCTAAATCTCTGCTTTCGGTGGCTAATGAAAAATCGATATGTTCTCCTAAGCCATCGAAACCTGAGACTAGTGAAATTATCAAAATTTCAAAAATACCTTTAGTCTGAGCTCAAAAACACCTTAGGGATGAACTTTTAAGGCTTCTGCATCTTGCTCAAAGGCTATAGCATTATTGGCTGCCTTTGGTTCATTGCACTAAACTACCACCTCTTCTAGGGTTTCAAGAGTAGCATGTGTCTGAGCCTGGTGTTTTGAAGACATAGTTTGTGTCCTCAAAGCCCTGACCGTTTTCTTCAATCCCTGAGCTACTCTCCATAAGCTGCTATAGTCTTTTACAATATTGTCCTTCTTTTTCTTTCTAAGGATGAGTTTCTTTCTTTCTAAGGATGAGCTAATCTTTCTAAGGATGAGTTGCTTTCTGCAAAGTTCTTCGACAAGGTTTCATACCTGGTTTTGATTACCCTTTCTAGCACTTCTTCCTCAACTAACTTCTTCTTAAGCTTCTTTATTTCCTTTGATTTACTCTGCTTCACTCGTTTGCTAGATGAGGCATCTGCAATTTGTGGTTCTTGTTCTTCTTGAGGTGTAGGTGATGGAAGGTCTTCATAACTTGCTGTGTATATATCTACAAAAACAAAAATTTCACACCCTGTTGTGACTGAATCCTCATGCCTTGTTTCAATATGGTGCTCTTCATCCTCCGATTATGTGTAAGGAAGATTAAGAATGCTTTTGTTCACTGGGGATTCTTTGGCCTTTTCTTTTTCATTGTTGAAATTCAATTTCTTCTTAGTTTTATTTAGCGTAGAGGAAGGAGAGGGTTGATTAACTGGAGCTGGAGAGATAACTCTCCTCCTCCTCTTTCCACTTATGGGAGTATAAGACTTCTTGAATTGAGGACTCTTTTTACCCTTTAGCTGTACCTCAGTCTGGAAATCATTCAAGAACAAGAAGTAATTCCACTCTTTGCCTCTTCTTTGCAACAACTCACAAACTAAAATTTTAATCAGACTATGGTGGGATAATCTACCTACAACTTTATTGGGTTTGGCCTTGACTTGATGAGCCATTTTGGATAAGCTTCTATGGAGAAAATAGAGCAGATTGAGTGGGTTTCTACTAGTCAAATGATTTATGAGTTTAAAATGGTAAATCATCACTCTGTTATATCGCCCTTCACACGTTATATAGACCATTATGGATTTTAATAACTGTTGCCATTTTTCTTCAAGGAAAGACACAAGGATGTCTTTCTTCCATATCAAACCCCTATGTTCTGGTTTCAAACAAGACCCGAATTCAACATTCTTAGTGACAGTAGTTTTAAACCATTTTTCTCCAGTCCTGGGAAGCTCTGTCACTTCGTCTATGAGGGATTCATCTATCTCAAATTCATCCCGACCTATGATTACTTTCTTTCCACCAAAATTAAGGGCAAAGGCCTCTGCCACCTGCTGATGAGAACTCTATAATTTTTTCCAAAAATTATAACACCCTGCATCCCTGAACAATTGACATAACTCCGGGTGCAATTCCAAGTAATTGATGTCGTCGAGTTTTTTCCTCAGGGTTGACGCTCCTTTCTTCATTTGCCACAATGCCTCTATTCACCTGTAATCGAAGAAACAAATTTTGGGGGAGAGTTACACAACATATAGTTAGAAAGATTTGACTCGGCTGTGACAGAAAAGAGAAAACTGAGGCGATCTTTAGAACGTGGCACTGATTACAAGGGATGCGGCAAAATGGTTTGTGACTTGTAGCAATCATGGTCGATAATTGTAATGATGGAGGGTACGTAAGCATATGGCTTGATGATACAACAATCCTGAAAAGATTTTCTTATATCATATAGAGATCAACTCTCGGTCATGAATGGTTTGTTCTCCTGTCTTTTCGGTGACTAATTTGCAATTATAAAATTTCAAACCCGACGGTTGAAACATGTGAAAGGACGTGCTGACTCCTCCCCCGCTTTTGCGATTTTGGTGGCTAAAATAACCCTGAATTCCTTTGTTTAAGCTACCAAAAGCTAAGTCTTTTGGTGGCTAATGAACAATAGAAATGTTCGCCTAAGCCACCGAAACCTGATATTTGAATTAGATCAAATAAAAACTAAACAAAAGTTTATTTTAACTTTATTACATGCATAAATCTTTCAAAAATGAGCTTTAAAAAATTAGCAATGTATTTTTTAAAAGACATCCTATCATCTAAAATGAAATAACTCGATTGATTTATTTGAGGAGATAACACACTCAACTGCCTCATGCCCATAGGACTGGAGCACGATGGTGAGTGAAACCAAAGGAGGTCGAATGAGGCAGTCAACGACATGATTTGTGATCCCTGTCTTACACTTGATGTTGAGATGGAAGTGTTGTAAGTAGGTGGACCACTTTTGATGGAGGTCATTCTGGAACTTCCCCTATGTCTGTATGAACTGTAGAGGCTTGTGATTAGTGTGGATGATTGTCTCCTTTCCAAGAATGTAAAGTTTCCATTGACGAAAGGCTTGTACAATGGAATACATTTCCTTGTCATAGGTGGGTTATTTCCAGACAATATCTGAGAGTGTCTCACTATGGTATTCTATTGGATGATCGTGCTGTGTGAGAACTACGCCTACAACATAATAAAATGCATCAGTCTCAATCTCAAATGGTTGTTTCATATAGAGTAAGGAGAGTACTGGAGATTAGCACAAGCGATTATTCATATCATCAAATGCTTGTTGTTGTGCCTTCCCCCACATGAAATTTCCCTTGCCACTGCCTTTGGTCACTTGGCCGAGGGCCCATGCAATATGGGAGAATCCCAACATGAACTGTCAGTAGAAGTTGGCAAGTCCCAAGAAGATATGAAGCTCGATTAGTGTGTTCGGGGCTGACCAATCACAAATGACATGGATATTAGCTGAATCCACATGTACCCCATGCTCATCAACAATTTAACCCAAGTATTGGACCCTGTTCATGCCAAAGGAGCATTTTTCCAAGTTGGCATAAAACTTATGCTGCCGCACAGTGCTCAAAACCTGTTGAATATGCTGCATCTTCTCCTCCCAAGTTTTGCTAAAGATGAGCATGTCATCCAAATATACCACCACAAAATAGTTGGTGAAGGGTCTCAATACATCATCCATTGACCTCATGAAAGTGGCGAGTGCATTTTTTAAGCCAAAGGGAATGACCAACCATTCAAAGAGACCTTCTTGAGATTTGAAAGTTGTCTTCCATACATCAGTTGGCTCGATGGAAACCTGGTGGTAGCCAGACTTTAGGTCAATCTTGTTGAAGAACATTTCCCCCTTGAGTTGGTCAAGAAGGTCATCAATTCGGGGAATTGGGTACCGATTCCTGACTGTGATTTTGTTTAATTCTCTATAATCAATGTAGAGCCACCAGGTCCTATTGTCCCTTAACCAAGTTTTGAGGAAACATTGGTTGTGTTTAACCACTTTTGGGACTTCGACAGGCTGGTCGAAGATGGAGCTCCCAAACGGAGCTAAGATCACGGGATCTCACTTATTTTGCAGACTTGTGGACCCAGCAAAGGGTTTACTAGGGTTTATGTAATAGGTTATGGGATGTTATCCCATGGGTTTACCTATGTTCAAGCCTTTTGTAAATGTATAAATAAGTAGAATCTTAGTGCAAGAAATGTAAGAGATTTGGCTATTGGCTTAGTGCATGACTAGTTGTCTTTGTGCAAAGAGTATGTTAAGACTTGTGGAGCTAAGTGAAAGTGTTTTATAAGTTTCTATATGCTACTAAGGAGTTGACTCTGTGCCTTGACCTGGTTTCGGGAAGGAGGATTTGGTGCAAAGCTCGCAAATCTCCTATCCTCTACAGAGTCTAGCTCTGTGGCTTTGTGCACAAGAGAAAAATAATGTAAGAAGACTGAAGACTAATAAAGAAGAAGAAGAAGTTGGTGGACGTAGCCCCACACTGGGGTGAACCATGTATATCCTGTGTCCTGATGTGCTTTGTGCGATGTGACTTATGATTTATGCTGGTTATTTGCTTAGTGTTGTTGTTGTTATGTTGTAGCTTAGTTCTTAATGGTGTTAAAGATGAATGCATGCTAGATTTGAGCTAATGCTATGTGCTAAGTGATTGAAGGTACTTGATCTTTATTGTTACTGCACTGTTCTGTACTTAGGGTTTGATCTGGGATGTGAATGATAATCATAACCTAATGCATATTTTTGGCTAAGTGCTCTGTTAAGTGTTGTAATTATAGATCTGTGTCCTAGCTTGGTTTTAGACACCTGAGTCCTACAACCCCCCTGCCTCTACCTCGGGTGAGAATTCATCTACTTTGCAGGTGTTGCCGAAAGGGACGATAGTTAGGGTTTTGTTGGTGTGTTGTTGAAGCGTTGAACCCTGGGTCTGCCCTTGTTCCAACAAATGGTTCTATTGCTAGGACCTGAAACTGTGATTGCTAGGACCTGAAGAAAACAAAAAGCTTTGTGTGTAGTTCTATTGCTGTAGTGTGCAATATTCTACTTGACTTGCAAAGCTATGTGCTAATAAAGAAACCAAATTTTAAGAAAATAGGTAATATCTTAAAGATTTGTGCTTTGGTAAAGGTAAGATAAGTGGAAAATTTTGCTTCGAAAGTATGAATGTACGTCTGTTTGATAGATTTTGTCCTAGTTTGAAAACTAGGGCACAATTAGAAGAAAGAGTTGATCTAAATAAATTTGATAGAAATAAAGAAAAATATGTTATTCCTATGGATAGAAAGAATTTTTTGACTAATAAGTGGATGCAGGAACCTAGAAAGAATTTTTGCAGATTGTAGGTCTAGCACTATGATCCCAGTGCGCAGTACAGGAGAGGCTGGGGATCGTTTAAAAGAAAGAGAGGATTGAAACTATGTTATAATTGCAGAAGGCCGAGACATCTTGCTAAGGAATGTCCTGGTACATGTCCTATTTGTCTTTTTTGTAAAGTTATTGGTCATGAGGTTGAGGATTTCCCAAGAATGATTGCTAAACTTGAAAATATGAACATGAGACAAGAAAATTCTGAATAAGGAAAAGAGACTAAGGATATGTAAAAAAATCATACAAAAAAAAGAGTTAGAGACTATGTTAATATAGTTAAAAGAAGTAATGGATGATCACAGAGACATCAATTTACCAGAGATATTGAAAGAAAAACAACGCATAGTTACAAGAATAGAATACTTCGACATAGACTATGTATTGGATGAAGAAACACATGTGAATATTATGCCAGAAAGCACTTGGGAAATTTTGGGAAAGCCTACTATGATACATTCATTGGGAAGGATAGGATTTTTTAAAGGAAAGATGATAACCCTATGTGGAAGAGTTATTAATATACCTATGATTTCTCATGAAACATCGACTGTAGAAGCGTTTGAAGTCATTAAGTTTATTGAGAGCAAAGCCCCTTTTTTACTTTTATTAGGAAATACTTGGATTGAGAAAGATTAGATCAGAAGGAAAACAAAGGAAGAAGCTACAAAACAAAAAAATAAATAACTAAGGGACCTCATAGCCCAGAAATTAGAGCGACTAATAGAATAAAAGAGGATAAGTCGAAGTAGTAGAACGCAAGAGAACTAGCTGTCGAGGTTGAAAGAACACAAAGAGGCTTGAAGGACCTATCCATGTAAGAAGAAAGTATGTCCACCCAGGACCTAGTAAGAAAAGAGGTATTACCTTCAAACCCTTTGAAATAACATCGACAGTGTGAAGTTACCATGCTAAGAGAAGACAAGAATAAAAATGGAAAGAGGAATCTAGAGACTCAGATCATGGGAAAGAAGGAAAGGAATATCAGTAAGAAGAAATCCAAGTTAGAAAAACTACGAGAAGTTCCAGAAAATACTTTGCAGGAGGTAGATCTACAAAACTTGAACCTTGCTAGAATAACAAAACCACACAGAATGAGATTTCACCACGATGAAGCGATATGACCATTGGAGGTGCCCCGATCGTTAGAATAATGCCCCAAAACAACTAGAAGCAAGCTATTGAGGCATTTACATTCATGACACCAAATACATTGCACTAGTACAAACCACTAGCGAAGTTCCACACAAATCGACACTTTATCTACATCACTGCGCGCAGGGATGAGAGTAAGGAGGAATTGCAGTCTTATTATAAGCTGATCGATGAAGATATGGAGGATATCACCAAAGAATGTCCAGTAGATTTCCTTGTACCAGTTGACGATGCAAAACTTTTTGACCCCGACATCATCGAAAATCCCTTGGTCACCCGGGTCGAACATGATGGACAGACTAGCATGAATAAAAATAAGAAAAAGGAGGAAGTACATAACATAGAAATTGATGAGGAGGACAATGCCTCAGAGGAAAGTAGGCCTGAATCACGCACAAGAGGAGGAGGAGACGAAGTGAACGAATAATAAGGAGGGGAAGAAGGAGAAAATAACGACAAAGGTGAAGTTACACCGCTGAAGGATCCCCATACTGAGGCCAAAATATTGAAGAAAAGGAAGGTTTCTCCATGGAAACCCTCAACAAGAAAGAAGACCCACACCAATAAGCCTCAGTCAAAGAATGTGCTTACAAAGGACGATTTCAGTCTAATCATCGCAGCCGTAGAGGATGCTTAAGAGGATATCTTGTAAAGACATGGAGTGAAGCAGGAAACACTGTATGAATGAATCAAGAAAGAGACATCCATTTGAGTTGCGCAGTTCCTACTGTGCCTTCTTCGTTGAAGATTGCAGAATTGGGGGATGATCCCACCCAATTACGAAGGCTAGCAGATACAATAGAGGCTTGACTTCGTCGAGTCAGGGAAGAAAAGGAGCAGGCTAGAGAATCCTTGAAGCAAGAAAAGGAGGAGGTATTAGAGAAACTTCGTGTTGCACAGAAGGAGAAAGATGAAATTAGGGCGATGTTTGAGGAGGACAAAGAGAAGATCCAGAAATAAAAAGACCAGCTGCTCACAGAGAACACTGTGGTTAAAGAAGCAGTGACTAAAGAACTTCACTCTGTGTTGGGCTTGGCACAAGAGGAAGAAGATCTAGCCAAGATTCAAGTGGGGAAGCTTGCTGAGGCCATTCAACAACTTCAAGAAAGAGTAACAGAGTTAGAGCTTCAAGCAGTGTCAACCACTCCACAAGAAGTGCGCGATTGGAGGGAAGAAATTGCCAAGATCACAGTTGGAAGGATCAGGGCACTCAACTCAGAATGTAAGCAATTGAGTGATCTTAGTGCAGAGACCTATGAATTCCTCATAGAAGATCCATCGCTGAGGAAACTAGAATCACAACTCTAGGAGGCGCAACAGTAGGAATCCACCATCCAGGTATAGATGAATTTTATCACTGCAATCGAGAGGATGAAAATATCATAGGAACAACGTACAATCCAACAGTAGGTTACTTCCATCCAGAGCAAAGTCATGGAGGTTACACAAAGGCTACAACTGATGTAGGAGGAAGCCTACACACATTGTGAAGAGATTGAAGGACAAGGCTCACAACTGGACCAAGTGGTTGTGATAATGGAACAATGCCTGGGAGGGCCTGCTATCGAGCAAGTGATTTAAGAGTTTGTCGAGAAGGAATCTCTCATGAAGCAACAAGTCGAGGTAGCTCAAGGCATTTGAAGTAACGTTTCCCAGATCCGAGTGACTCGAGACGAGTCACAGGTGAGTGTTGGGGGCCTGTTGGCTCTTGACCAAGTTTTGAGGAAACATTGGTCATGTTTGACCACTTTTGGGACTTTGACAGGCTGGTAGAAGATGGAGTGCCCAGGTAGAGTTGAGATTGTGGGATCTCACTTATTTTTTAGACTTGTGGACCCAACAAAGGGTTTACTAGGGTTTATGTAATAGGTTATGGGATGTCGACCCATGGGTTTACCCATGTTCAGGCATTTTGTAAATGTATAAATAAGTATAAGCTTAGTGCAAGCATTGTAAGAGATTTGGCTATTGGCTTAGTGCATGACTAGTTGGCTTTGTGAAAAGAGTATGTTAAGACTTGCAGAGCTAAGTGCAAGTGTTTTGTAAGTTTCTCTATGCTACTAAGGAGTTGGCTCTATGCCTTGATCTGGTTTCGGGAAGGAGGATCTGGTGCGAAACTCATAGATATCCTGTCCTCTATGAAGTCTATCTCTATGGATTTATGCACAGGAGTAGAAGAATTTAAGAAGATTGAAGACTAATAAAGAAGAATAATAATTTGGTGGATGTAGCCCCACACCGGGGTGAACCAAGTATATCCCGTGTCCTAATGTGCTTTGTGCAATGTGATTTATGATTTATGCTGGTTATTTTATTAGTGTTGTTGTTGTTATGTTTTAGCTTAGTGCTTAATGGTGTTAAACATGAATGAATTCTAGATCTGAGCTAATGCTATGTGCTAAGTGATTGAAGGTACTGGATCTTTATTGTTACTGCATTGTTATGTACTTAGGGTTTGATCTGCGATGTTAATGAGAATCATAACCTAATGCATATTGTTGGCTAAGTGCTCTGCTAAGTGTTGTAATCAAAGATCTGTGTCCCAGCTTGGTTGTAGATACCTGAGTCCTATAACCCCCCCTGCCTCTACCTCGGGTGAGACTTCATATGCTTCGCAGGTGTTGCTGAAAGGGCCAGTAGTTAGGGTTTTTTTAGTGCATTATCGAAGTGTTGAACCCTGGGTCTGCCCCTGTTCCAACTTGTCCCGTCTTTCTTTTGCACTAGTACAATCGAGCTTCCACAAGGGGATGAGCCAGGTCTAATGTTCCCCTTTTGAAGCAACTCTTGTATATGACGCTTGATTTACTCAATTTCCATTAATGAAAAATGATAGAATTGTCCATTAGGAAGAGGTGCATCAGAGGCTAGATCAATTGGATGCTTGAATTGGCAGTGTGTCAGTACCCCAGTGGGTGAGGAGAAGATGTATCCATACTCTTCCACAATCCTATCACTTTCTTCTGCTGCAAAGAGAGGATTTGTGTAGAGGCCATGGATGTGGCAACGACCTTCTACTTACTGTGAGCATGGATCAAAATGAAGACAAACTTCTCGGTCTATGAAATGACCTTACTGCATTTCTTAGTAGAGATTAAAGAAATAATGACAGGAGACACTACCTCTGGTATATTGTACAATTGTCTACCCAAAGTAATAATAACACTATGGGGTCTAGACTCATACACAAAATGTCGCTTCCACAAATATGGTTTTCCTAAAAGAACATCACAAACTTCAAGGGGAGAAATATCACACAATACCTTGTCTTTTAAGGGCTTGATGCCGTAGGGCAGACGATTCCGTTGGATAACACAAAGATCTCTTCCCTGGAGAAGCTAGCTGATGGTGTAGGGTTGTGGGTGCAAAGTCGTTAACATATCCAACCACTTGATGACCTTTGTTGAGATCAGGTTATTTCGACTGCTGCTATCGACAATGAAATGAAGCAGATCCCCCTTTACCCACATCTATGAGTGAAAGAGGCGTTCCCCTTCCTATGGTTCTTTTGGTTCGCTTGGATGGACTTTGGTGTTTGAAATAGTGGCACTAGGTTGAACATTGATAATCTGCTTCCCTCCTTCTGGATTTGATTAAGAGTCAGAATCTTACTTTGACTTGGAATCTTTCAGCTCATCCACCATTGACTGCTTGGAGCAACATTCTTCAGTGTTGTGCCAAGGGATTTTATGGTATTCACACCATTTTCCCGTGTCCTTCTTTGACTTCTCATTACCCTTCCCATGTTGCGTCTTGGATTGGTTGTCCTAAGAGTGGCCATATTTTCTCTGTCCCTTATTTTTTGGGTTTGGGCCGCCTTTTCCTTTCTTTGGACGTGAGGATTTTGCAGCTCCAAACTCTCACCTCTTCTGCTTAAATTTCTACTCGATCTGGAAAACATATCTATAATCTATACCCAATGATGCAATGTCAAAAAAATCCATTTCTGTTTGAATGTATCTATGCGGACAACCATTCTATTTGAGCACCATATGTCATTCAGAGTCTTTGATACCCAATTTGGTGTGTAGGGTATGGAAAATATTGGTGAAATCTGGTACTATCTGGTCCCTTTACTAACACAGAGTGGTCCATATTGTGTACTAGTCCTTGTAGCTTCCAACATGGTAGTACTGTTCTTTAATGGCATCCATGAAGGAATACCATGTGGGAGCGACCATAAATATTGCATATTCCTCTATGTCCCTTTTCTTAGAGTAAGTATCCCACCAGTCCTTAACATGGGGGACGACCTTGAGGAGTGCAAAAAGTAATCTTTTCCCTATCAGAAAAATTGTGGATCAAAAAATACCCTTTGAGCAGATTCAACCATTTATCTACAACATCCGCATTTATCAGTCCTTTAAATAATGGAATATCAAAATTTACCTGTACTTTGAAGGGCGTTGCATGGCTGCTTGATGAAGATGTGTCTCCTGTGGTCAGCCGTTGAAGGATTTGTGCAAAGTTATCCATCATTTCGTTCCTTTATCGCACAAGGGATTCCTTGAGAAACATTTTAAAAGGATCTCCTGCTCCATCATCTTTCTTTTCGTCTCCCAACTTCTTGTAGCCAGATCTTGTACCCAACTTCTTGTACCCATATCTTGTACCCAACTTATTTTCGTCTCCCAACTTCTTGTACCCAGATCTTGTACCCAACTTCTTTTCGTCTCCCAACTTCTTGTACCCAGATCTTGTCGGGGACATGCATGAAGAAAAATAAATGAAGAGTAGACCGCTTTGATACCATTGATCCAGATTTATGAGTGGAACAAAATGAATAAAAAACTGGATACAATAACATAGATATATGGAGAACAAAAGCAAATATCCAGTGAACAATAACTTCTATTGAATAAATAAAATAGGTTGAAACTATAAAATTGCATAACTGAAAACAACTTGCTCGAATGGTGGTAGCTATCTCTGAGAAGACATTTTGCTACTACATGCATCCATTTGAGAAGAATGATTATAATGATTCTCCAGAGGCCTTTTTAACATTACTCATGAATTCCAAAACCCTAGACATAAAAAAACCTAACCCTAGGAGGTGAAACTCCAAAATTTATGTGGGCCCCGATGGGTAAGTTGGTACCTCAAATTCTCGGGTCGTAACTTTTGAATACGACCTCTATTTTAGGTGCGTGATATCCTGTTGGAAAGGTCTTTTAAGGAACTACACATTGTTAAATCAAAATTAGACTCTGTCTATAGTTTGGATGTGGCAAGCCAAAAAAACCTTGTTTAGGGCCCCAAAAATGCCCCAGAAGTACAAAAAGATTTACTGACATGAAAACATCCAAACTAAGCCAGTTGGATTAGGTAGGTGACCACTAATATCCACTTGGAAGTTGTGTATGGATTTAGAAAACCCCAGAATTGTAGAACCCACAATTACAAATAATTACAGAAGAACATTATGAACTAAAAACTATCAAGAGGAGCCAACTGAAATAGGTGGGTGGCCACCAATATCCACCTGGATCATCATGGGACTAAGACAGTTGTCTAGTGGGACCTTACGTGATGATCCCTAGACAACCCATGGGGGTTCCTCATGTGATACCCTCAAGCTGAATCTCTAAGGATTTCCTAATTAGGGTTATAGAAAAACCCTTTCTCTCTGTAGCTTTGAAACTTTCAATATTCCTTCACATTTTCTCTGTTGCCTCAAACTCGATCTCATATTTTCCAATAGACAAAAATATTCTCACAAGATGGATATTCAATGAATGTGTGTGTGTACTTATGAGGGAATCCTTGAGGTTTATTTATACTTTTTCAAGTAACTTCTCTCCTTAATCTTAGGGCTTTTTGAACTTTCTTGTTACAATCACTTTACCCTTTCATTAATGAATTGTAACCAATTAGGGGCTTCTTAACCAGTCTTTGGGGATTCCAACTTCATGAGGGAATATCTCCCTAATCATGAGGAACCATGTGGATCACCACCTACCATTGGAAACAGCACAACGAGGACTATCCATCTATGAGTATGTTCCCTGCAATTACACTATCCTTCATGTCCTTATTCCTTGATCAACTATGTGTTCCATAAACACACCTTTGGGACTTCGTGTAGAGTTTCTTGAATGCACCCATCACATCTATTGACATCAACCATTATTTTTTAAATCAATGAAAAATAACTCATCATCAATCTCGATAAAAAATATAGGGTATCTCAAACAGTACTCCAAGGGTTGGCATAAATTACAACCAATTTTCCAATATCCATGTCACATCCTTCTTCTGCACTGATATAATTGGGCTCCCACAAGGTGAGGAGGTTAGTTGAATATGACACTTTTGGATGAGCTCATGAATTCGATTATTTATTTCATCATTCTTTAGAAGAGAGAATTTGTGTATTGGATCATTAGGTAAGGGGGAACCAAGTATAAAATCAATGGGATGTTTGACCTAATAGTGTAGAGGAACCCCTATAGGTGAAGTGAAGAGGTATTTTTATTCCTTTAAAATCTTGTCCACTTTCTTCTATTGTGCAAAGATAACTTGTGCTAAAGTTGTGGTGGTCAAAGTGACCTTTTGTTCACCTTCACACTGAACCATGAAGAGGATAAATTTAGTAGTATAAGATATTACCTTTCAATACTATTTTTCCAAGATCAATGAAATTGTAGTAGCCAAAACTACGTTTGGTACCCTGTAGTGATGACCTCCCAAATTAATAATGACACTACGAGGTTGAGAATCGTAAATAACATGATGTTTAGACATACAAGGTTTTCCTTAAATAAAATCACAAACTTTGAGTGGGGAAACATCACATAGTACCTCATCTTTGAAGGGCTTGATGCCGTTGGAAAAACAACACTATTTGATGACACAAAGGTCTTGTCCCTGGCTAAAGAAAATGATGGTTTATGGTTGGGGGTGTGGAATCATTTACAAATTCAATATCTTGATGACCTTGGTTGAGATCAATTTATTTTAGTTCTCGTTGTCAAAAATGAAATGTAGTGGGGTACCCTTCACCCACATGTATGAATGGAAGAGGTGCTCCCCTTTCTCAATCTCCTTTGGCTTGTCTAGTTGGATATTTACAGTTGCGATGGTAGTACTAGGTTTTTCATTGATGATTTTATTTCCCTTATCATATTCTAAATAAAATTATAAGTTAGGTTTTGAATATTTTTTTTAACCTTGGACAACATTGACTATTTTGAGCATCATTTATCAGTGTCGTGCCAAAGGATGTTTTGGAACTCACATCACTTTCCATCATAATTTTTTGACTTCCCATTACCCTTCTTTGCTTTCCACTTGGATTGGTTAATTAAGGTTCGAATTCTTTTCTCTATCCCTTGTTCTATGCATTAGGGTCCCCTTTACCATGATTGTATTGTGTCATATTTGGAGACTCAAACCCTTGCATATTATGTTACTTAAATTTCTACTCAATTTTGACATCATATCAACAAGTGGCTCCCACTCAGGATATGTCCAATAAATCCATATCCATTTGAATGTGATTGTGTAGGCCACTATGGTACTTTAGAAGAAGGTGTTTCTTCATGTCTTTGATGGCCAACATTGAGTACAAGGTATGGAATATGTTGGTGTAATCTAGCTATTGGATATCCTTGTTGAGTGAGGACAATATTGATGGCATAGTCAAAGGCATCTATCTCATTCTCAAATGGTTGTTGCAAGTCTAGAAATGTGAGGAATGGTGTGGAATATAGGTTGTGTTTCATATAATGTAATTCTTTTTGCTATTACCCAAACAAGGAAAACTTGGCTTTATCTCCCCCCTTTGTCACTTGACTTAAGGACCAAGCGATATGAGAGAAACCTAACATGAACCTGCGGTAGAAGTTGGCAAGGCCCAGGAAACTATGAAGATCTATTAGAGTGATCAGGTTTGGTCAATCACTGATGACTTGGATATTTCCTGGGTCCATATGCACCCCATATTCATCCACAATGTATCCTAGGTATTGGATCATATGCACGCTGAATGAGCATTTCTCCATATTTCCATATAAATTGTGTTGTTGTAGAGTGCTCAAGACCTACTGAATGTGTTGCAAGTTCTCTACCTAGGTTCAATTGAATACGAGGATGTCATCCAAATATATGATCAAAAAAGAGTTTGTGAATGGCCACACAATATCATCCATCATCCTCATGAATGTTGATGGATCATTAGTCAAGCCAAAAGAATAAAAAACCACTCAAAGTGGCCCTCTTTAGATTTGAAGTTTGTCTTCCATACATCGCTTGGTTTTATAGCAACATGGTGATAGCCTAACTTTATATCAATCTTGTTCAAGAAATTGGCAACATTAAGTTGATAAATAAGATCGTCAATTCGGAGGATTGAGTATTGGTTCTGGACAATGATTTTTTTCAGGGCACTATAATCAGTATAGAGCCGCTGGATCCCTTCCTTGTTTTGTATAAACATGATTAGGTTCCCACAAGGTGAGGAGCCTAGTCAAATATGTCCCTTTTGGATGAGATCATTAATTTGACGGTTTATTTCCTCATTCTCTAGAAGGGAGTGTCTGTATATTGCACCATTGGGTAAGGGGAACCATGTATCAAACCAATGGGATGTTTGACTTGACAGTGAAAAGGAACCCCTACATGTGAAGCAAAGAGGTCTTTGTACTCCTCTTCAATCTTGTCCACCTACTTATGCTATGTAGAGACCATGTGTTAAGGATGTGGTGGTTTTAGTGACTTGTCGTTCACCTTTAGAATGAACCACGGAGCTAACAAACTTCATATTCTGAGAGATTCCATTTCGACATTATTTTTCCAAGATCAATGAAATTGAAAGATGTTTCCACATACAAGTTTTTCATAAAAGAACATAAAAAACTTTGAGTGTGGAAGCATCACACAATACCTCATCTTTGAAGGGATTTATGTTGTAGGAGATGAAAAAATATTGAATGACACGAAGGTCTCGTCCCTCGCTAAACCATTAACTGTTGGTGTATGGATTGGGGTTTGGCATTGTCGACAACTTCAATATCTTGATGAAATCATATAAGATCACATTCTTTTGTCTCTAGCCATCATGAATGAAATTTAATGGAGTTCCCTTCACCAAATCTACGAATGGAAAAGGCTCTCCCCTTCCTCAAGCTACTCTGACTCGTTTGGTTGAATATTTGTGGTTATGATGGTAGCATTGGGTTCTTGTAATACCCCTGTTTCCCCCAGTTTGTAATTAATCATTAATTATGATTACATGCTATGGAATGTGAACAATGTAAATGTATTATTGTTTAGATTTACAATAACCAACTGTGGGGGTGAATCATTGAAGTACTGACCATGATATCACTAGAGGAAAGAGTGAGGAAACTGTAGAGAGGGTTGATTATGTCAAAATGACCCAAATTATCTTTGTTGAAATAATAAACCTCATCCTGATCCCAAGGAAAAATCAGTTAATGAGAAAAATACTGGTGGTTGAACAATCAACTACTCCAATGAATGGAAGCATGGAGGGTTTGGATGAGGAGACATAAAAATGTTAGCCTAAAGTACCACAGAGAGCAGTTTCCCACAGACCCAGATTGACCTAAGTTCCTTCTGACAGAAGGAAGAGGACATGTCCAAAACCTTCCTGGGGAGGAAAAATATGTGCAAGAATACATACGAATGCATACAAGAAGGAGACCATTCTCATAGGGGGGTGTGCGACCTGGATATGCTGAAATAAATATGAGAGCATGCGAGGATATCCAGTTCAGAGAAGAACTGAGGGATTATATTGTTCTGGCTACAAGAGAGAATAGAAAGAGGAATCCTTAGAGATGAGGGCCGATAGCTTGATGCCAAGGGAGCATATGATAAACCTTACAGAGGTTGTGATAGAGAGAGAATCTCTGAGAAATTGCAGGAGTTTCCGCTAGTGATATCATGGCTTGGCACGAGGGTGGCTAGAGTGATAAGAGTGAATGCCTCTGAGTCTACGATTGGGTGGAGAGGTGAACAACCATAGTCAGTTGGATGGATGCCACTTGTAATAGATAAGTATTCTCATACCCTGTGAAATTGAACCGTAACTATAAATTAAGGTTGAATATCATGTGAACATTTCATGGATGTGAATGCTTGTTTGATGATTAGATTGTTTTTCTTTATTTTGCTTGATTGTGTATTTAAGAAAGTAAGGAACTATATGGTTTGAACATTATTTGTACACGTAAATGATTGAGCCCCATGTAGTGGCTCACATTAAAGGAAATAAGATGTGATTTGTTGACGATAAGCATAGTTTCATGTATGCATGTCTATATAACTTCCAGTTGTTTTGGGTCTCTTGGAAAAAGGATCTGTTAAGATCAGGAGAGGTAGTGCGAGGGTGAACATAGACTATGCAAGTTTTGTAGAGGTTAAGAAATCTCTCTAAGTTCTAAATTCCAGGAGAAGTGGAATAAGTGTGCCCAAACTTCATTCGAAGTATTTTCAAGCTCAAAAGGTATAACGCTCGTAGAATGTAGACCAACACCGTAACCTATGAAAAAAATGGTTTAAATCCCTTGTTGAAGGGAAGCAAAGAATAAAAGTACATAAGAAGCCAAAAAAACCATTGATTTGCCTGCAAGGATATATTTGGGCCTTTGGATCATACCTAAAAGGATCTAGGCCTTCTGGAGTTCAGAGATTTGGGACTACAAATTCTTTTGGGGTGATGGACCTCACGAGTTAAAACCATAAAATTTTCAGACCTACAAAGTCGCCTAGTTAATAAATATTATTTATTACATTAAGTTGTAATTAACGTAATATAAATGGGTGTCATTCGAAACTCTGTGAATTTAGAGGTCAAACAGGAGAATGAGCTGGAGAGCATAGCACTGGACTTGTTAATATCCTGCATTACCATGACCAGAACCTCTCTCTATGCCCCAAAGGAACTATGCTACCCGAACTTCAGGATCTCGATGCTCTGGGGAAAACAAACATTGAAACAACAAAACCCCCAAATGCCAAAGTCACGAAGCAACGAGGACCGTCGATTCGAGGATACTTCGGGATCTCTCTTTTGACCATTGGATATAGACCATGGTTAGTCCAACACTGACCACTTTGAGAGTAAAAATGAAACTAAACAGAAACCCCCCCGAACACTGAATTCGTGAAGCGATAAAGGCCGTAGATCTAAGGATCCATGTGGACCTATCTCTACCATTGGATAGAGGATATTGGAAAGTTGGGTAGAGGGAGTTCGGGACTTCGGAGCTCCAGGAAATTTTTTTAGTAGGAGAAGTGGCGTAGACCTATCGGACCTCAGGATCGAGATCTGCTCACAGGATCATTCTATATGCCCTTCGATCCGGATCGATTCTTTCGACTCCTCCTGGAATCTGAAATTTATCAACCCACTGGTCCTTTCTCATAGCTCACAATCTCGCAAGTTCGCGAGTCGTGACTCCTGAGGCTTCCTCCTCAAATCCGCGATACCCGAGATTGAAAAATGGTTACGACTCCTCTTTTTGTCAGTGCCTTCCTTGCGCAATCGTCGGCTAGGCTAAGCGCTAGCACTTCTCATATTTTGCGCCTTCACGAGTTCAAAGGTCCAACCTTGGCACCTTTCTTTCTCGAACCCCGAGAGGTGAGGTTGAATTTTCTCCTCTCGTTCTCGCTACTCGCAACTTCGTGAGTCGAAGGCTCGAACCTTCGTTCACTTTTCTCCCGAGTCCCCGAGATGTGAGAGGTCAACAAGCATTGAATCCTCCAAATGTGTGACGTGTGTCCGACTGTTTATTTCCCGGGCCCACTGTGTGGTTCTACCATGTGTCCCTCATGCCTGACTTTGGCACTTCGCGACTTCGCCTTTCACGATTTTGAGACTTAAAGTACCCGACTCTTGGGATTTCAACCTGCGAACCTCCAAGTTCACGAGATCCTCTAATCTCTGACACTTGTCCTCCTCTGATGGATGGTTTAGATTACCTCGCGACTTCGCTACTCGCTTCTTCGGGACTTTCGAGACGAAAGTCTCGACCTCTTATCCTCCGATATGTCGAAACGCGAATTTTCCGACACGTCACCTATGCGGGTCCCACATGGAACTCCCCCTTTTTCAGAGTTTCAAACCTTGCGACTTCGCGAGTCCTGATGTTGGACTTTCGACTCTCCAACTCACAAAACCCCGAAGTGGTCAAAAAAGTTTGACTTTCGTGTTGGCGAGCATGCCACCTGTCCACTCTCAGATGGACAGTCCTGATTCCTTTCGCAACTTCACCACTTGCGAAGTTGAATGACCTCCCTTTCTGACCTCCGATGTCCGAGTCCCTGATACAGGTGATCTCGCGACCCACATCCTTCCAACTGATGGCTCAGATTCCTTCGCTATCTCGAAACTTCGCCTTTCGTGATTTCGTGAGTCTCGCTACAAAGGTTTTGACCCTTCACCTCTCGAAACCCCGAGATGCGAAATATGTGAGTGATCTGACGACCCTGTTGGCCCAGATCCTATGGATCTGTTCTCCTGAGATTTACGTTTAGAAAACATGCACCATAACCTTCTTTCTCCTCTGCGATATCTGATGGCTTCCGTGACTTTGCGACTCCTCCACGGACGATTCTGACCGTCAAATTCCTCCTTGACGATTTCGGCGAAATGAACACTGTATCTTCACAAAAACTTGTCTGCCAGCAACCCAAAGTTTCTGCGTCTCCTTCCAACGTTTAAGACACAAATTTATTTGAGCTTTCTCCACGACTCGAGTCTTCAAGAAGACTCCTTCACACACTCCTTGCGGTAATTCTTGAATACTTTCAAGTATTTGAAATTTTAGACTCTGTGCACTCACTTTGCAGCAACAATCCTTAATTCCTTCCCTCAAATTGAAAACCATGAGAATTTACTCGGCTTGCACACACCCTGCACGGCTCCTGTGCTTGACTTGCACTTTTGCAATAATGAGAACAATGTTATCTCTTCTGAGCTTTCAAAGACGAACTTTGACTACTTTCAATGCACACCTTACGAACGATTTCACTGCACTCCTTGCAGGAAAACTCTTGCTCAGACAGAGAAACAATTGAAACTCATTCTTTTCTCTCCCTCTCTTTAGATTTCAGACATTAAATATGAAATCCAACATTCACACATCAAATTAAATTCATAACAAAGAGTAACCAAGCATGGATAAATCAACATATGCAACACAGAAATCAATTAGACACCATGAGTATGAACTAAAGATCCTTTTTATTAATCTAGAACCTCTGTACATGGGTTTTTCTACATATCTCTCTGCTCTCCTATATTCTCTTCTCATAATGCTTCTTATTGTTACAACTATACAATGAGGGTGTCTATGTCCAGTTTCTCTCTTCGCTCCTAAAACTATCTAATCTAGGAATTCAAGTCCACCTACTTACATTCATTAACATAAATGCCTTCAACTAATACAAATGAGAGCGGGACACTCAAGGTCTGTTTACAAATCAGGAAGTATGCCTCTCCTTAACTATTACATTTAATTTCGGTGCATTCAACTTCAAAAGATTTCAAACAATTTATCACATGCCAAAATGCGTTGGCGTTTCCCCACACTCGCTTGATGTTGGTGATGCTCCTGCATCATACTCCCTCGCTTGAAAATTTTCATGGGCTCCTATCCATGAGCTCTCGCATGGCCTGTCCATGCTTTTGGATCTCTGCTTCATTCACCCAGCTGGCATCTTCAACTGGATGTCCCTTCCACTTGACCAAATATTCAAAGTATTCTTTTCTCCTGGTCTTCTTGCTAAATCTTTTGTCCAGTATGCTTTCCATCTGTGGCTTCTCTGCAACTGGCATCTGTTTTGTCCATTGAACCTCTGGTTGTTCATTACCTGCTTCTTCTTCCTTAGTTTTGTATGGGTACAAATTTGAGACATTGAATATCGGAGAAATTCTGATCCCATCGGGTAATTCAATCTCATAAGCATTTGCCCCAAATTTCTTCAATACCTTACATGGTCCGATATTCTTCATCTTCAGTTTGTTATATGTCCCCTTCGGGAATCTTTCCTTTCTCAGATGTGCCAGAATCAAATCACCAACCTCAAATTGAAGTTGTCTCCTGTGTTGATATACTCTACGTTAATACTCTTGGCTTGAGTTTTTCAATCGCTCCTTCAGCTGGCTGTGAAGTTCCTTCATCACCTCTGCGAAATCTTCTGCACTAGCACTCCTAGTTGCATTCTGTTCTAAATCTCTTAATTCAGAAACTCCCCTTAGGTGTATCCCATAAACAATCTGGAATGGACTTTGCCTTGTGCTTCTATTGATTGAATCATTGTAAGCAAATTCTGCCTGTGGCAGAATATTGTCCCATTGACTATGGTGTTCTGTCACCAAGCTCCTCAGCAAGTCTCCCAAAATTCTGTTCACAACTTCTTTCTGTCCATCCATTTGAACTGAATGACAAGTTTGTTCCTATCTTTTTCCATAAGGTTCTCCAGAAGTGTCCCACGAACTTTTTGTCTCGATCCGAAACTATGCTCCTTGGTAAGCCATGAAGTCGAATGACCTCTTTGAAAAACAGATTCACAATGTGAGTTGCGTCACTTGTTTTCTGACATGGTATGAAGTGTTCCATCTTAGAAAATCTATCCACCACCACAAAGATCGAGTCAAACCATCTTTGTGTTCTTGGCAGCCCCAATATGAAGTCCATGCTTATTGCATCCCACGACCTGTCAGGTATGGGTAACGGTTAACAAAAACCTGCATTCTGCCTCCTTCCTTTTGAATGCTAACAAATTCTACATCTGTCCATGAATCTTTTGACGTCTTCTCTCATTCCTGGCCAATAATATGACTCATTTAGCTTTGAGAATGTCTTTTCATGACCGAAATTCCCGACCAATCCTCCACTATGTTTCTCCTTCAGCAAATTCTCCCTCATGGAGCATTTTGGAATACATAACTGATTGCCCCTGAATAACAATCCATCCTGGATCATGTATTCTATCCATTGACCTCTGTCCCTGAGAATTGGATTCTCAGCTACTTCATATGCCTCCTTAAAATCTGGATCATCTCTGTACATGTCCTTGAAATCATCAAAACCCAGTGTTTTGACTCTGAATTCCTGTAACAACAAACATTTCCTGCTCAAAGCATCAACAACTTTGTTAGCAGTTCCAGAAATATGCTTAGTTACAAAAGTAAAGTTCTACATGTATTCAACCCATTTTACATTTCTTTGATTCAACTTCTCCTGTTGAGTCACAAATTGCAAAGCATGATTGTCACTGTATAAGACAAACTCCTTGGGGATTAAGTAATGCCTCCATTTCTTCAATGCCTAAATAATAGCATAAAATTCCTTATCATACATGGAGTATTTTATCTTGGCTTCATTCAGCTTCTTGCTGAAATATGCTATCGACCTATCTTCTTGACTCAAGACTGCCCCTATTGCAAATCCACTTGCATCACATTTTACCTGAAATGTCTTTGTAAAATCTGGCAACACCATAATTGGTTGTTCCATGATTTTCTTATTCAACAAATTGAAGCTTTTCTTAGCCTCTTCTGTCCAGTGAAAAGATTTGTGTCCTTTCTTCACTGTGTCCATCATCGATGCACTAATTCCACTGAAATTCCTGATGAACTTCCGATAGAAACTAGCCAATCCATGAAAACTTCTCACCTCAAATATACTTTTCGGCGATGGCCAATTCTTAATTACCTCCACCTTATCTGGATCCATCCTCAACTTATCTGCAGAAATAACAAACCCCAAATAAATGAGCTCTGTCTTCATGAACGAGGATTTCTTCATATTTATCAGCAGCTTCTCTTGCTGTAATCTCTTCATCACTGTAGCCAAATGTTTCAGATGATTTGCCTCTGTTTTACTGAAAATCAGTATGTCATCAAGATACACAATGACAAATTTTCCGATGAAATCCTTCAGGACTTCATTCATCAATCTCATGAAAGTACTCAACGCGTTTGTTAAACCAAATGACATAAAAATCCATTCATACAATCCTTCATTAGTCTTGAAGGCTGTCTTCCATTCATCACCTTCTCTCATACAAATTTGATGATATCCACTTTTCAAATCAATCTTTGAAATTTTTTTGGCTCCACTTAAGAAATCCATCAAATCATCCATCCTTGGCAATGGAAATCTATACCTGATGGTTATTTTGTTGATTTCCCTTGAGTCAGTACACATCCTCCAGCCTCCATCTTTCTTCGGACCAAGTACTGTCAGAACAACACATGGACTCAAGCTTTCTCTCACCAGCCCCTTGTCCATTAAACCCTGGACCTATATTCTGACTTCTTCATTCTCCTGTGACATCAATCTGTACACTGCTTTGTTTGGTAAACTAGCTCCAGGTATGAGATCAATATGATGGCTCACACTTCTGATCGGTGGCAACGAAAGAGGTAGTTCGTCCACTACTATGTCAGCAAACTCTTCCAACAGTTTCTGAACCTCTTTCGGTAAATCATCTACCCTTGTACTGGTTAAAATAATTTTAGGTTTTCTGACCACAATGAATTGCGGTTCCTCCTTCTTCTTAACCTCTGTAAGAAGTTCCTTCCCACTCATGAGAAGTACAGTGTTGCTTACTTCAGGTTTCACCTCCTTATCTTTAATCGACAACAACATGTGAGTTCTCTCGTTCTTCTCTAGGGTGTATGTGTTCTTCCTCCCATCATGAACCACATTTCTGTCATATTTCCACGATCTACCCAACAATAGATGACAAACATCCATGGGAATGAAATCACAGAGTATTTCATATTTATACCCTCCTATTTTAAATTCAACTAAACATTGTTTAGTGACATTTACCTGATGTCCTTTTTGTAGCCACGAAACTCTGTATGGGCTTGGATGCTCAATTGTCTCCAGCTCCAGCTTTTCTACCATCTCTGTAGAAACAAGATTATCTGTGTTAACACTGTCCACAATGACCTTTCATACCTTGTCTTTGGTCTTGCAAGTAGTCCAGAAAAGACTGTTTCTTTGCACTGGATTCTCCACCTCCTTCTCTGGTATTAAGAGAACTTTTCGCATCATCAACGATCTTCCACCTTCAACATCTTCTGCCTCAACATTTCGCCTCTATTCTTCGACGATGTGAGTTTCACCACCTTATTTATTTTTATCTGGACATTCATAAGATTTGTGTCCATTCTTTCCACATGTGAAGCATTTCACCACTCCACCTATTCCTCTTCCTCTACCTCTGGTACGAGGAAAAATGTTTGCGTCAGCATACTGACCTTTCTGCTCGGTATGCTGCCCTCTCTATGAACTTCCACCTCTCTCAGTTTGAGTCTGAGGTTTCTTCCAATCCTCTTTTGGTTTCTGATTTCTATCCTGGGAAACTGATTTTCCTCTAGGCTGACTTCTGCCTCAGCCTCTTTGACCCTGTTTTCGGCTCAACTTCTCTTCATCTTTTAGAGCCATCTGATAAGCATCTTCCACCATTCTGATGGTCATCATGCTCATCTCATCCTGAATGTCGTATCTCAGACCATTCATGTATCTGGAAACCTTTTCATCATCACTTTCGCGATGACCTACCCTGATGTTCAGCCTGTAGAATTCTTCAGTGTACTCCTTCACTGTCATCAACTTCTGTCTCAAATTTTTCATTCTTCAAAACCGAGTAATCTGGTAATCCCTGGGAATGAATTTTGCCTTCATCTTCACGATCATCCTATCCCAACTCTTGATCTTCTGCTTGCCTTTGCAGCATCTGTCAACTTGTAGCTCATCCCACCACAGTGCTGCATGTCCTTTTAGTCTTGTGACAACATGTTTGACCTTTTTGTCTTCCACGACATATTCATAGTCAAATAATGTGTCCAGAGCTCTAATCTAGTCTAGAATCTCCTTGGCATCCAGGTTTCCCTCATATACTGGAATATCCATTTTTGCCTTAGCACCCATCCTTGCAATAACCCTAATCAGGCATTAATTTGCTGCATCTTCTGTTGTGACTTCTTCTCCTTCATGTTCAGCTTCATCTTCACTTTTGGAATCACTAAGATCCCCAACATCGGCTGTGTGCCTTTGTGCTATCTCCATGTCCTCAAGTCTGGCACGTAGGTCATGCATCTCTCTTTCTATGGCTGGATCAGGAATCTACCTACCCCTTCTTCTTGGCATTTCCCTATCCTCTGGCGGATCGGGTGTTTGTCTGTCTCTTCTTCTCGATGGCATGGTGAATCTTCCTTTTCTCTGCTACAGAAAGAAAAGAAACATTTTTGGGCTCTGATACCACTTGGCACAGACCTATCGGACCTCGGGACCGAGATCCTCTCACAGGATCGTTCTATATGCCCTTTGAGCCGGATCGACTCTTTCGATTCCTCCTAGAATATCTCTAATTCTAACCTTGTACAATATATACTGCAAACTGATATTCAAAAAAGAACAGAAAAGATACAATGGCAAATACAAACATTACACAGAGATTTTCCACCTGGAAACCCAAACCGGGAAAACCAACATATATTATATTCATACATTGTGTTACATTGTTTATAATACAATATACATATAGGAGCTAGCGGCATCAAAAACCCTAACCCAATGACCTGGATTAGTCCAAAACCCTAATTCCTTAACCCAAAATAGAAAACCATTGGCAAAAAACCATGTGCCGAAAAAACCACCTAAATATCATGTGGTCCCGGAAATATGTCGTCCCAAAAAAAATAATTTTTGAGGGCGCTTCCCTCGAACCCCCATGCAGGGGGCTCCGCCCCCCTGCATTCCCCAAGGGGGGGCCTAGTGGCCCCCGCTCTAACCCCCCTGCGCAGACGCTCAGACACTACTACTTCTGCAAATAATATAACACATACCCAACACAGAGCTCTAATCTAGTCTAGAATCTCCTTGGCGTCCAGGTTTACCTCATATACTGGAATATCCATTTTTTCCTTAGCACCCACCCTTGCAATAGCCCTAATCAGGCGTTCATTTTCTCCATCTTCTACTCTGACTTCTTCTCCTTCATGTTCAGCTTCATCTTCACTTTTGGAATCACTAAGATCCCCAGCACTGGCTGTGCGCCTTTGTGCTGTCTCCATGTCCTCAAGTCTGGCACGTAGGTCATGCATCTCTCTTTCTATGGTTGGATCAGGCATCTGCCTACCCCTTCTTCTTAGCATTTCCCTATCCTTTGGCGGATCGGGTGTTTGTCTGTCTCTTCTTCTTGGAAGCATGGTGAATCTTCCTTTTCTCTGCTACAGAAAGCAAAGAAACCTTTTTGGGCTCTAATACCACTTGGCACAGACCTATCGGCCCTCGGGACCAAGATCTGTTCACAGGATCATTCTATATGCCCTTTGAGCTAGATCGACTCTTTCGAATCCTCCTAGAATCTGAAATTTATGAACCCACTGGTCCTTTTTCGTAGCTTTCAATCTCGCGAGTTCGCGAGTCGTGACTCCTGAGGCTTCCTCCACAAATACATGCTACCTGATATTGCGAAATGGTTACGACTCCTCTTTTCATCAGCGCCTTCCTTGCGTGATCGTCAGCTAGGCTAAGCTCTAACACTTCTCACCTTTCGCACCTTTGCGAGTTCAAAGGTCCAACCTTGGCACCTTTCTTTCCCGAACCCTGAGAGGTGAGGTTGACTTTTCTCTTCTTGTTATCGCTACTTGCAACTTCGTGAGTCGAAGGCTTGAACCTTCATTCACTTTTTTCCCGAGTCCCCGAGATGCGAGAGGTCAACGGGCATTGACTCCTCCAAATGTGTGATGTGTGTTTGGCTGTTTATTTCCCGGGCCCACTGTGTGGTTCTGCCACATGTCCCTCGTGCCTGACTTTGGCACTTCGCGACTTCAGGACTTAGAGTACCCGACTCTTGGGCTTTCAACCTGTGAACCTCTGAGTTTGCGAGATCCTCTAATCTCTGACACCTATCCTCCTTCGATGGACGATTTAGATTACCTTGGGACTTCACTACTCGCCGCTTCAGGACTTTCGGGATGAAAGTTTTGACCTCTTATCCTTCGATATGCGAAAACATGAATTTTTCGACACGTCACCTACGCGGATCCCACACGGAATTCCCCCTTTTTTGGAGTTTCGGACCTCATGATTTCGCGAGTCCTAATTTTGGACTTCCGACTCTCCAACTCACGAAACCCCGAAGTGGTCAACAAAGTCTGACTTCCGTGTTGGCGAGCATGCCACCTGTCCACTCTCAGATGGATGGTCCTAATTCCTTTCGCAGCTTCACCACTTGTGAAGTTGAATGACCTCCCTTTCTGACCTCCAATGTCTGAGTCCCCGATACGGGTGATCTTGTGACACGCGTCCTTCTAACTGATGGCTCAAATTCCTTCGCTATCTCGGAACTTCTCCTTTCGCAATTTCGCGAGTCTCGCTACAAAGGTTTCAACCCTTCACCTCCTGAAACCCTGAGATGAAAAATATGTGAGTGATCTGACGACCCTTTTGGCTCAGATCCTATGGCTCTGTTCTCTCAAGATTTACGTTTAGAAAACACGCACCATAACCTTCTTTCTCCTCTGCGAGATATGACGTCTTCTGTGACTTCGCGACTCCTCCACGGAGGATTCTGACCGTAAAATTCCTCCTTGACGATTGCGAAGAAATGAACATGTATCTTCACAAAAACTTGTTCGCCAACAACCCAAAGTTGCTGCGTCTCCTTCCAACATTTAAGACACAAATTTCTTTGAGCTTTCTTCACAACTTGAGTCTTCAAGAAGACTCTTGCACGCACTCCTTGCGACAATTCTTGAATACTTTCAGGTATTTGAAATTTCAGACTCTGCGCACTCACTTTGCAGCAGTAGTCCTTCACTCCTTCCCTCAGGTTGCAAACCCTGAGAATCTACTTGGCCTGCGCACACCCTGCATGGCTCCTGTGCTTGACTTGCACTTCTGCGAGAATGAGAATAGTGTTATCTCTTCTGAGCTTTCAAAGACGAACCCTGACTACTGTCAATGCACACCTTGTGGAAAATTTCACTGCACTCCTTGCAGGAAAAATCTTGCTCAGACAGAGAAACAATTGAAACTCATTCTTTTCTCTCCCTCTCTTTAGATTTCAGACATTAAATATGAAATCCAACATTCACGCATCAAAGTAAATGCATAACAGAGAGTAACCAAGCATGTATAAATCATCATATGCAACACAGAAAGCAATTAGACACCATGAGTCTGAACTAAAGATCCTTTTTATTAATCCAGAACCTCTATACATGGGTTTTTCTACACAACTCTATGCTCTCCTATATTCTCTTCTCATAATGCTGCTTATTGTTACAACTATACAATGAGGGTGTCTATATCCCATTTCCCTCTTCACTCCTAAAACTGTCTAATCTAGGAATTCAAGTCCACCTACTTACATTCATTAACATAAATGCCTTCACCTAATACAGACGAGAGCGAGACGCTCAAGGTCTGTTTACAAATCAGGAAGTACGCCTCTCCTTAACTATTACATTTAAGTTCGGCGCATCCAACTTCAAAATATTTCAAACAATTTATCACATGCCAAAATGCGTTGGCATTGCCCCATGCTCGCTTGATGTTGGCGATGATCCTGCATCAAGAAGCAGGATGTTCCTGGAGATTGTCAGCCTGTAGTGATGTGGCATGCTGACATCACCTAGGGTGACGTGGACCCATGTTATGCATGCCACATGTCATTCTGATTCATGATTTTCACATACCTTATGTGACAAATGGAACTTGACACATGTCACATGTCAATTGGGCCACATGTCATCTCCATATTTTTCCACATGTCATCCCATGGTGCATAGTTGCTTGACCTAATGGCTAATGGGACCCCGAGATTTCAGGAGTTTATAAATTCGGGAGGCTTAGGGTGTTAGAACGTATGCTCCAATAGGGACAAAGGTCGGAGCTACGTGGCATGACCTCAGGACTTCAATATAGTTGGGATACTGAGACGCTATGGTTAAAGTGGCCAAAGGCCCCGATCCATCGGTTCATATCTCGTCGTTCAATGAGAAACCAAGTGTAAGTGTGGAACTTGCGGGAGTCTGGGAGTCCAGGACTCCAGGACATTATAGAAATAGAAAAAATAAGTAAAAAGGGCCAAAGGTCTGGACCAATCTCCCACTTACCCATGTTATAATGTTTTAAACATAAGAAATTGAATGAGTGGGACCCTCTCCGAAACTCCGACATTCGGGAGAATTTTGTTTATTCACAAATTCATGATGATGAAATTTCACCGAAGTCCAAATACTTATGAGTTAACTAATATTAATAACCCTAAGTGCCCTTGGACATTTAGTTAGTAGTGGGATTTATCTGGAGCTAGGCAAATGTCAACTCTTGGTTGGGAGAGTCTTCGTATACTATGAAGATTTGGAGTGTCGGGTGATAGGGAGCCACGTGGTTGTGAGAGACTCTAGTCAATGAAGGATTAAATAATTTTGAAGGAACATAACTTGAAATCCAGAACACATATCTAAAAATTTTTATAGTCGTTGGAAAACCATCGTCGAACCAAAGACAATATGACCCTAGTTAGAGGGATTTGAGGTGATTGAGAAAAGTTAAATTTTGATGTCCCATCCCTTAAAGAGGTACTTTAGGGGTTGGGTGTGTGACAGAGTGGTATCAAAGCAGGAAACAACACTTCGTTTGCTTGGGCTCACGAAATATTCGAGCGATTATTTTTCTTTCTTAGAAAACTTTAAGGGAGAGGGCACCCTTCCCTACCCTATATAACAGAGCATGATTCAAAAAATAGTCTAGATGGGCCAGAGCACAATCATAAGACTAGTTTACCAAGGCTAAGATGAGCCTGTTGAGAGTATTACTGCCATATGGAAATTATCTACATAAGTTCCTTGACGAGAAGGATGCAGATTAAAATTCAGTTGGGATTTTACCCAATGAGATTGAATCATGCTAGACTGTGGTAGAAGAAGCCTATCATTTATTTTAGAGAAATAATAGTTAGTCCTACAAAAGTGGGAGTATGTTGAGGGGCATTAATGATAAAACTTGGATGAAAATGGCATAAAATTGTTTTAAGGAGTACTTGAGTTCAGAAGGAAAATGGACTGAATAGGTGGAAGGAATTGCCTAAAAAGTGGGCTTATGAAGCCTCTGTTAATTAAAAGTGTTGATTAAATGAAGGATTTGGAATTGGGAGAACAATACTCCATGTCTAGAGGCCTTATTGGAGTAGGTGAGATCAACCTACCTGACCTATTATAACTGAAAACCTTCCTAATGGTGTAATCCCTCTTTGTAAAATAAAATAAGTCATGAGGACTGAGAATAAACTTCATGGAAGAAGTGAAATGACATGAGAAAGTTCAAAAGCTCATGGTTGTGCTAGGGAAGTCTGTATCCATATTAACTTAAGGGCATGTCTAAGTAAGAGGAATGGGTCTGATGACCTTTTTCTGAAAAGGGATATCATGTGAAACTCTCTGGATATGAAGGAAACTGAGAAACAAAGTTATTTCTGGGTGCAATAATTGTTGGGAAATGTTTTCCTAATCAAGATGATAAATGGATGTGGAAAAGTATGGAGTGATTGAGTTAGAAATCACAACAACCTCCCTTGCTTGGTGGATAAAAAACTAATCTGCCAAAATTCATGTGGGAGGAGGAGAGTGATCTTCGTCCTTGACTGTTGTTGAAAAGAAGGAAGAATTTCGGGTTTAATGGTTAAGGTTGATGTACATTTACAACCTATATTTTGTTTTAATGAGAATAGGAAAAACAACTAGAACCTCTGCAAAAGTTTAAAAGGAAAGAGATGGAATTTCTACCCAAGACTAATTATGATATAGAGATACTCTAGAGTTATGTATTAAAATACTTAGTAAGTAACATAATTTGAAAATTGTATTTGGGCTTTAAGGAAATAGTCCAAATGTTACTAGACATTAAAATTCATTATAAATGAGGTAAAATGGTTAATGGAATGTTGATCTTGAATGTGGTAAGGGAAGTGTTGGAGCACTTCTAGATGACCAATGGGTCATATTGACATCCATAGGTGGATTATATCCATATAAGGTATGACTTGATATGCTCAAGTAGTGGTGAGATGGAATCTTGAAAGAAAATCTTGATAAGTTGTCTTGTTTCCTTGGGAACTATTGGAGTTGCCCAAATAATATTTATGGGTTGTTGAATAATTTTATAATACTAGAGGGAAGAATACTTTCTTGCTGGTTGTTGTCATATGGAAAGAGGGACACAATTATGACTATGTCTGTTAAATTTTCCATGTTATCATGCAAATGAATGCAAGCTTTCAACTGAGAGGGACGCTCAGTGTTGAGTTTATTTATGAGACTTGTTATGAGAGTGGAAGTAAGATCCTTGGGAGAAGGATATGGAAGTATGATATGTCCATGTGTATGAAGTACATGGAAATGGGGCAAGTAATGAGCTTGCATGATGAATGTTTAGCTGTGTTTATTTATGCCAGAGTGCATGGATTTAATGCATCGTAAGGTTGCTTGATATAAGGACTGATATTAAGACCAAATAGATATGAATTAATTATGTTAAACATGCAAATGGTGCACATGTATGATGTATGAGTGAAATGTAAAACAAGAATTACACTTGCCAAGATTGAATGAATACCATGGATGCATGGATGACTCTATTATGAAGAGTCATGAACATTATGTTTTGAATGATATCTTGAGGGGAATGTGATCCATTCCCTTAGGAAAGGATAGTATAAATAGATGAAAGAGTAAATGAGCAAGGATTCTTTGTTGTCACGATAACAGGCAACATGATTATGCCTTTGAGGATCGCATGAGAATGATTGTGAAAAATCATGAGTTGAATGATTTTAAAGTAAACATGTATGTGAGCTATGAAATATACCTATGGTAGATACACATAGGCTCATGATTATGCATGTGGTTAAGGACATCATGGATGTAAGTTAAACAAACAAGGAATATGTGTGGATAAATAAGTTGCATTCATAACGAAGATGCATGTTTATATTCCTTATGGAATATTTGGTAAACAACTGAAGCTAACTCAAGGTTGAGGCCATCAAAGATAACAATGGATATGCAATAAGGAAGTTGCATACCAAAGGAGTTCCCTGTGAAGGAACTGTGTAAAGAATCTGTCAGTAGAACAAATCACAACCTTAATGACTGTTGAGAATTAAGCAGTGAGCTATAAGCCTATTTATATAAGAATCTCAGATTACATTCTAAAACAAAATGTATGAGTGGAAGACTAACAAATGAATGTTTACCATTATGATAACTGAATGGTAATGTGTAGAATGCATAGGTTCATGATTCATTATGAACAAAAAGTTTTCTATTGGAGCATGTTGATGTATCCAATAGGTTAGGGTGAGCCTAACCAAGGCTGATCAAGGAAAAGAGTATGGAGATCCCAATAGGCAGTGAATTGCAGAAGAAAAGAAAAAAAATGGAGCAATACTTCTCTCACCTTAAAACTCTAAATTGCTTAATAGAGTTGCAAGCCTTAAAAGAAAAGTTCCGGAGACAAGTACAACTGGTAAAAAGGAAAATGAACAAACATGTATAAACTTGGTTAAAACCATGAATGGGTAAGGGAAGTGAGGCCTTGGAGTAACTCAGATGGACTGAAAAATCCCAGACTGTGTAGAAGGAGTTGGAAAAAAAAGGGCAGATCCCTTAACTCCTTTCTTGCTGTAAATTATGTTTTCTCTGGGATGAGAAACTAGTGTGATGATGGAAATAAATGTTTTGACACCATAGTAATGATGATTGTATGATTATAAAAAAAATTGAGAATTGTTTGTGTTGCACTCATGAAAACATTAAGGATAATGTGATGAAGTGCATAAATATATGCTAGGACATAATCTTAAATATTTTTATTGATTGGAATGCTATGATACATGCATTTTTATTTTACGCGATGACTAATATAATTGTGATGTATGTCATGTGTAGAAATAAATTGAAACTATTGGGAAAGATAGTTACCAATGGTATAAAACCTCAAAGTAGAGGATGAATGCGAGAAGGTTGTTGTTGAAATATTGTTAAGGGGACTTTGGGAGCCCCATGAAGCACTATTGATGAGGTAAAAATCAGAAAAAAATGTACTAGCATCCATAATAGGTATACAAATGTTCATGATTATATGGCATAAGGTATGAACGGATTTGGTAAGAATCCCTTCTGAAAATATTTCATTATCTTACTCATATGCGAATAATAATGAGTGACTATTGTATGCCATTTCTACCCAAGCATGGTGAGATTCAGGAAATAAAAATCTAAATAATAGAGAGAGGAAGTCTATGCCAGTCAATGATGAGTTATAATCCTTGCAAGAAAATGCATGAGGAAGGAGTACCATGGGTACAATGACCAATCTAGGGAGATTGAGAATAAAGGTGCTCATAGTTAGCACATTGCATGGAATGCAATGAGGAAATGCATGTTTTCATAAGAGGGCATGCAATGGATTGCCCATTAGGGAAGGAGGACCTTCCGATACTCTACTTTAATTGTAGAGGTGTTAAAGAAAATATAATTTTGGGTGTCCATGAGTGTTGGCACCCTGGTTACTAATGAAGGAGGAATGCTTGGGTGCATTCAAACGAAAATTTTAGTTTCATATGTGCTAATTTGGGATCATGATCAACCTGTAGCAGGAAGCATAGTCCTACAGTAAGAGTGAATAAAAATGATTAAACCTATGGTGAATAGGTTGGTTGAGCTCCAACACACCATGGAAAACTGCTTTTCATAAGTATGGAAAACTTGAGCCCAATGTAAGGGTACATTGGGTATGAATGTGGCCATGAATATTGGTACACTGATTAAATTCAACTGATATTTGAGTTGCATTTGGAAAATTTGGTATGTTGAAAGGATGCATAAGTAAATAATGATATTTCCTTTTGATATGTACCCTTGAATATATGGAAATGACTTGAATTGTTAGTATGCCTGATTTTGAAAATACAATGTGCATGGAAACCAACAATTTGTTTGGTTGAGGAATGTTGCAATTGCAGGAAGAAAATGGTCTTGGATATGGAAATGTTGTAAGCCCATAAGGAAGACCAATTCCCTAATGAGCCAAACTGCTATGGGAAGGAAAATCCCATATGTGTGAATCTGGTTCCTGTGCGGAAAAAATCTGAAAATAAATGTGGAATTTGGAAATCTATGGGTGATAGATTTGTAGGAAAATTCTGAATTTGAAATTGATGATAATATCTCATAATTTCTGTATACCTATGGTACAGGTGAGACGAAAAATATCTATCTAGGGAGGACAGATGATGGCTACCAAGATAAAAATAATGAATGAGGCTACTGTTGAGACATGAGAACCCTATGGTAAGCCATGATCACCCTAGAATATGTTGTGTTGTGGTAACACAAGCCAAAGGGATGCCTCGGCAAAGAAATTCTGAGGGACACCATGAATGAAAGGTTCAATGAAGTCTTTAGAAATATTTCTGTGCGAGAAAGCCTTGGAAAGGAAATATGGATCACCCGGGGGACTGTATAGCAGAGAAGGGGATGCCTGAGCTTGGGCTTGGAGGGTGAGTGACCGCAAGGAAGATAAGACTTTGATAATTCTTATAAACTATTGATTGTGATCATGCACACAATGGGTATGTCAAGGAAAAAAAAAGAGCTAAGATAACAATATAGCCATATGGATGAAAATCCAATAACTACATAGATAAGTGTTGTGATAGATTATGAAATCTTTCATCTTGAATTTTTCGCAATAGTAGGATGTTTTCACGTGAAATTGTGATTAATATGCTTGTTGTCCAAAATTATTGAAGGCATGTGACGAAGGCCAAGGGTATGGAAAGGGCCTGACCAAGAAAGAAGATCAATATTTATGAAGCAGCTGAATGACAAAGGCATGCCATGTTTTATTGAGAAAGAACACCGAGGATAATGTTCCTTTTAAGGGGAGGGGATTGTAATACCCATGTTTCCCCTAGCTTGTAATTAATCATTAATTAGGATTACCGTGCTATGGAATGTGAACAATTTAAACATATTATTGTTTAGATTTCCAATAACTGACTGTGGGGGTGAAGCCTTGAAGTTACTGACCATGATATCACTAGAGGAAAGAGTGAGGAAACTGTAGAGAGGGTTCATTATATCAAAATGGCCCAAATTCTCTTTGTTGAAATAATAAGCCTCATCCTAACCCCAAGGAAAAATAAGTTAATCAAAAAAGGATTGGTGGTTGAACAATAAAATACCCCAATGAATGGAAGTATGGAGGGTCTGGTTGAGGAGACAAAAAACTGTGAGCCTGAAGTACCACAGAGTCCAGTTTCCTGCAGGATCAGATTGACCCAAGTTCCTTATAAAATAAGGAAGAGGACATGTCCAGAACTTTCCTGGGGAGGAAAAAGGCGTGAAAGAATACACTTGAAGGTAGACAAGAAGGAGACCATGCCAACAGTGGGGCGTGTGACCTGGATATGATGAGAGAAAGATGAGAGTGCATGAGGATCTCTAGTTCATAGAAGAACTCCTGGATTAAATTGTTCTGGTTACAAGAGAGAATAGGAAGAAGAATCCTTAGAGATGAGGGCTGTGAGCCTGATGCCAAGGAAGCATTTGATAAACCTCACTGAGGCTATGACAGAGAGAGAATCTCTGAGAAATTGTAGGAGTTTTCCAGAGTGATATCATGGCTTGACACGAGGGTGGAAAGAGTGTTAAGAGTGAATGCCTGTGAGCCTATGGTTGGGTGGAGAGGAGAACACCCACAATTAGTTGGATGGATGCCACTTGTAATAGATAAGTATTCTCATACCCCATGAAATTGAACTGTAACTGTAAATTAAGGTTGAATATCTTGTGAATGTTTTAGGGATGTGCATACTTGTTAGATGATTAGACTGTTTTCTTTATTTTGCTTGATTATGTATTTAAGAAATTAAGGAACTATATGGTTTGGACATGATTTGTACACGTAAATGCTTGATCCCTTTATAGTGGCTCAAATTAAAGTAAATAAACTGTGTTTTTGGTGACCATAGGCACAATTTCATGTATGGATGTCTATACTTCCAGTTGTTTTGGGTCTCCTAGAAAAAGGGTATGTTAACTCCAGGAGAGATAGTGTGAGGGTGCACAAAGCTTATGCAAGTTGTGTAGAGGTTAAGAAATATTTCTAAGTTCTAAATTCCAGGCGAAGCACAAGAAGTTATCCCACACTTCATTCAAAGTATTTGCAAGCTCCGAAGGTATAAATCTCATAGAATGTAGACCAAGGCCACAAACCATGAAAACCATGGTTTAAATCCCTTTTTGAGGGGAAGCGTAGCTGTGAAGTACATAAGAAGCCAAAACAACTGTTGATATGGATGCAAGGATAAATTTGGGATGTTGGATCATACCCAAAAGGATCTAGGTCTCCGGGAGTTCAGAGCTTCGGGACTCTAGAGTGTTTTGGGTGATGGACCTCACAAGTTAAAACCGCTGAAGGTTCAAACCTATGAAGTTGCCTAGTTAATAAATATTAGTAATTACATTAAGTTGTAATTAACATAATATAAATGAGTCTTGTTTGGAACTCTGGGAATTCAGAGGTTGAAGAGGAGAATGAGATGAAGAGCATATCCCTAGACTTGTTAATATCCCGTATGACCATGAACCAAAACCTCTCGCTATGCCCCAAAGGAACTATGCTACCTGAACTTCAGGACCTCGATGCTCTGGGGAAAACAAACAATGAAACAACAAATCCACTGAATTCTGAAGTCATGAAGCGACGAAGAACATCAATTCAAGGATACTTCATGATCTCTCTTTTGACCATTGGATCTAGACCATGGTTAGTCCAGCGTTGACCACTTCAGGAGTAAAAATTAAACTAAACAACAAAACCCCTGAATGCCGAAGTCAGGAAGCGACGAAGGCCATAGATATAAAGATCCAGATGGACCTATCTCGACCACTGGATAGAGGATATTGGAGGTCGGATGGAGGGAGTTCGATCAAACCCTAGCTGAATTGTAAACATGTTTTGTAGGCTGGTGAGCCAAGTGATTATAAACTAGGAGGCTTATATGATGATTAGGCCTACTTTTGTATATGTAAACACTCATATCATTAACATTAATACATCACTGCATTTAGAATGACCATGATAAAAGAGTATGTTAAGAGAATATTATATTATTATTTCCTAAAGACTATGGTGAGGGTAATTATTTTATCCTAAGTCTTATGGGAAGTGGAATGATCCACATATGGAGAGAAAATAGCTCTAGGATAGCCATGTGTCAATCATGGCGTATGTAAATATATGTGTGGAAAATAGTCTATTTTCCCATCTTTCCCCATTCACGCATGCACTGAGTATTGGGCACACTAAACCATTCTTATCGTTCACCAAAGAATTCATGCAAAAATCCATTTCCTCCATGTGCTAACCTATGCACCGTTCATGCACCCCTGGAACCTTCATGCACACCTTCAACAATGATCCCGCATGTTCCTGTTAAGAACAACACACTGATACTTTTCTTGAACCCGTACTGTTCCTTACCTAAATGCTGTTGTTGCCAATGCAGTTCCTTGACTGAGCATGGTTTCTGCCTTGACCTGTTCTATACCTGAACTTTGCTGCTACCATCACCCTTACTTGATTGACTTGGGAGCTGGACAGAAGAAGCAGGCTATCAGGCCCATGTGAAACTCTCTCCAGGTGAGATAGATTTTTGGGGAAGTGATTTCATAGAGGGAGCTCAGTTGTAGCTATAGTGCTCTAAGAATTCATGTCCAACCTATTTTTGAAGCCATGGAAGGGAAGTGGGGCAGCCGAAGGACTTTTGAGAAGAGAAGGGGCACACTTCCTGGGGTGGGACAAACATGTGGGGAATGAGACGCTATAGGTTGTTAGTGTGAGTTAGATCTTAGGACATAATCCTTCCTATTGATTGTGTAACTTCCCATTGTCTCAACCTAGCCTAGGAATCCCTTTACTTGGGTAGAGTTTAGTCCTAGCTCGGGGGTGACCCACTTCTGAGAGTGATTAGTAGCATGATCTAAGGATGGGAGGTTCATGGGAGGTATACACACAGTTGGTGGTCTTCTATAAAAATATAAGTATCAATTATGTGTTCAATTGCATGCTATGTATTTTTACATGTTTTATATTTATGAGTATTTCCTGTATGTGCTATATGTATAGGATTACTATTATTTCCGTATTAATATGTGTATTAGCAGAATGTGTTGTCTATTTAAGTTTTATATGTATGATGTTCCAAAAGAGTTTATGTGTGGCATAGCCCAACAGGTCCATGGCTAGGTATGTTACAATTTTGAATATCAGAAACAAGAGAAGTTTTACAATGGCAGTCCTCGGCCTGGGAGGTTCGGGGTATGATACAATTTGGTATTAGAGTTTAAAAAGAGTGTTTTTATGGAGTAGCATGGCTCGAACTGGGTGGATGGGTATGCTTCAATTTGGCATCAGAGTGTCAGTTTTCAACACTAAGCCTGGATGGTTCGTATAATTAGAAATTGAAGCAAAATTTTCAGAATGAACTGTTCTTGAATTGCATAAATTCGAGTTTCAGAGTGTCCATGAGTGCCAATAGGGTGCTGAGAGAACACCTTAGCTGTGTTTGAAATATCAGTAAGTTTAGTGGTTTGAGAAATCCAGTAGAGGAAATAAACCACAGTAACCATGGATTTGGGGCCACAAAGTTTAGAATTGGGTCGTCAGATCTGTTTGGGAAAGGCATATCATTCACAACCATCAGATCTGGGAAAGTAGCACGATGGTTAACCTCCAAGTCCTTTAGACTTCATTGCTTCATAAAAATTTACGATTCTGACAAAAGGAGGAAAAATTCCCAAAGCTCCAAATTCCCAGAGTGGATCTACACTGTAGATCATTTGGGTGAAGGTGGACTGCTAGATTCCCCCAGTGGTTGGACAGTTCGACGTTCGGGGAAATCTGTTTATGGTTATGCATAGTGGAGTTTTCTCTGAAGTCCTAAATTTCATCACTAATCTGGACCATCCCTTATCAGAGACACGTGTCCGCATATTATAAAGTGTTCAGAATTTCATCTTCTAATAGTTCAGGGATGGATTGTTGTTCAACAATGAAATCCTCTGAAGCCCAAAGTTCCAAAGTCCTGGAGCTCCCAAGTCTCGAAGTTCCGTGGGACAACTGTTCAAAAGTTTGACATTCGGGAGTCATCAAGTATGTGGGTGTGAAATATTTTGAAGCCCGAAGTGCCAAAGTCCTGGAATTCTAGAATGACATGGCATGATGATGTCACCTAGAGTGACGTGGATTTGTTCGAAAGTTTGATGTTCAGAAGTTTTGAAGGATGTTTTAGAAGAAAACTACGAAGATGAAAGTTTCGAATTCACGAAGCACCGAAGTGACGTGTCCTACTGATGTCACCTAGGGTGATGTGGACCCACTTGATGCTTGCCACGTGTCATCGTATTTCATTCTTTTCAAAGATCGTTCGTTCCAGTTAGAATTGGACACATGTACTCACCCATAAAATTGTGCCACATGTCATATCTACATTTATGCCACATAGAAAACCTCCTTGGTGCGTGGTTGCTGATGAGACTCTGGGTGTTCACCAATTCAACATTCAGAGGAAACATGGTATGATGAAGGTAAGACCTCCGAATCCCGAAGAAAAAAAGTTCTAGAATAATGAAACACCAAAGTGCCAGCCCAAGAATTCAGAAATTCGACGTTCATAGGAAACATGGTATGATAAAGGTACAGAGGGGGCTTACATCCAGGAAGATGGAATATTATAGGAATGGATGTCCATTTGGGTATTGAAGGAACAAACTCCAATGGACATGGAGAAGGAAAGGATGAAAACATGAATATGGTAGAGACCATCATAAATTTGCAGAAATATGTCCAAAGTCACAAGGTTGATAATGAAAGGCTTATGAAATCCAAGGAGCAACAAGACGAATTCAACATGAAGTTAATGCAGAGCTTGGACAAAATTGAAAATAAATTAGATAAGGAGAATGGCTTAAGCAAATCAGGAAGTCATGGGTCTCCTAAGGAGAAAGGAAGATCAAGGAGTGTTAGCATACACCACCATCAGTCCCCAAGGCATTCCAATAGGAGAGAACACAACAAATCAAGTCCATCCCCTATCAGGAAGCATCATAAGAGGTTTGGGGTGGATGAACATCGAGGAGAAATGAACAAAATCAAACCTCCTACGTTTGATGGTGAGCACAAGAAATATGGAGATGCTAAGATATGGTTGTTAGGCATGAGAAAGTACTTCCAATTGCATAATTATTGTTCACATGCAGAAGGAATATTTTCTATCTATGAGCTTAAGGGAAAGACATCCATGTGATGGGATCAACTTGTGCAGGTGCAACACATTAAAGAGAAAAATGTTTATTGGAAGGAATTCAAGAAGTATTTTGAAAAGAAATACTTGACTAAGAGATATTATGACAAGCAAATGAAGGATTTCTTTGAACTCAAGATTGGAAGTATGTCCATTGATGAATATGAAAAAAGGTTTTTGGAATTGTTGAAGTATGTCTCCTTCATCAAGGATGAGACCGTTAATATTCAAAGGTATTTGAGTGGGATGCCATCTTTCATCAGTGAAAAGATTCAATATGATGATCCCAAGACATTGGAAGAGAACATAAGGCGAGATAAATTCCTATATGATCAACAAAAAGGAAAGCCTTTCCAAAAAATTGGGAAGACATGAAGAAGTTCAATATGGAATAGAATCATAAGGGGAATAATCCACCTTTCTTCAAAAATAGCCCTCAGGGATAGCTAGATTATAGAGAGCCAAGAATGATTGAGACAAGTGGGAAAAGGCCAAGGCATCCACCTATTCAATGTTGGGGTTGTAAAGGAGATCATATGTATAGATATTGTCCTCATAGAAGTGACAAAGTGAGAGTTGTTTACAATGTAAAACAAGCTGAAAAAATGGAGGATATGGGCATAAATGTACCAAGGATCTATGTAGCCCTGGACAACAAGCAAGCAGAGTTTCAATCACACATGATTTAAGTGGAAGGTATGATCAACAACCAAACCATTTCAATTTTAATTGATTCAGGAGCTATTCATATTTATATAGATCCTAAGGTGGTGTAAAGATTTCATTTTCCAAGAAGCAAGCATGAGAAGGCTTGGTTGGTGCAGCTAGCCACATGTGCCAAAATAAAAGTTAAATCATGTCCAGTGGGCATGAATGGGCTGAGCACCAAGGCATATTTGAACATATTTCCTTTAGGTTCATATGAATGTTTAATTGGGATGGATTGGTTGGACCAACACCATGTTGTATTATACTGTCATAACAAGGCATTTACTTTCTTGGATGAGGAAGGGAACCTACGGACAATGCAGGGAATTCCCAGGGCAGTAGCTGTGAGATAAATCTCAACAATGTAGCTGAAGAAGTTTTACAGATAGGGTTGTCAAATATTTGTATCCCATAGGGAAGAAACACCTAAGGACAAGGTGTCAAATATTGAATATTATGCACTCCTAAGGGAATTTGGGGATGTATTTAATGAAATACCAGGACTACCCCCTAAGAGAGATATTGATTTATATATCAATTTGATTCCTAGAGTAACTCCAGTATCCAAGACTCCTTACATAATGAGTACACTAGAACTGAAGGAGTTGCAAATGCAGCTTGAGGAGATTCTGAAGAAGGGGTATATATGCCCAAGTGTGCCCCCTTGGGGTTCCCCAGTTTTATTTGTAAAAACAAAATATGGAATATTGAGACTTTGTATTTAATTTAGGAAGTTGAACAAAGTAACTCTAAAGAATAAGTATCCTTTTCCAAGGACCGATGACCTCTTTGATCACTTGAAGAATGCAAAAATATTATCAAAGATTGATCTGAGATCGGGTTATCATTAGGTAAGAATAAAATATGAAGACATAAACAAGATTGCCTTCAAAACAAAGTATGGTCATTATGAGTTCACAGTAGTGCCATTTGGTTTATCAAATGCACCAGTTGTTTTCATGTGTTTAATGAATGGTGTTTTCTGAGAATACTTAGATAAGTTTGTCATTGTCTTCTTGTATGGCATTCTTATATATTCCAAGTCAGAAGAAGAGCATGAACAACACTTGAGGATGGTACTGCAAGTGTTAAGGGAGCATAAGTTGTATTCCAAATTGAGCAAGTGCTCATTTTATCAGAACCAAATTCATTATTTGGGGCATATCATATCCGAGGAAGGGATATCATTGGACCATGAAAATATTAAGGCCATTAAAGGGTGGTCAACACCTAAGAATGTGACATAAGTCATGTCATTCACAGGTTTTGCAGGCTACTACAAAATATTTATTGCAGGATTCTTAGAGATTGCACACCCGATCACTTCCTTACAAAAGAAGGGAGTGAAGTTTCAGTGGAAAGAGGAGTGTGAAAAGAGTTTCCAACACTTGAAGCAATTATTAACCAATGATCCAAATCTAAGGAGTGATAATCCAAATGAAGAGTTCATGGTATGCATAGATGCATGCAAGGAAGGACTTGGTGGATTCCTTAGTCAGAATGGGTATGTTGTATGCTATGAATCTAGGAAATTGAAGGAGCATGAAAGGCACTATGCCACTCATGATTTGGAGTTGGAAGCCATAGTGCATGCGTTGAAGAAGTGGAGACACTATCTCATGGGAAAAAGGTTTGAGCTGAGGAAATGCCATAATGTTATGAAATATTTATTTGATCGTCCAACTTTAAATGCCAGGCAGAGTAGATGGTTGGAGTTTCTCAGTGAATACAAATTTGATATAAAGCATATCAAAGGGAAAGAGAACAAGGTGGTTGATGCACTTAGTAGAAGAGTGCATGGGTTTCATGCTACAACCATCAACATGTATCAATCTGATTTGAAAGACATAATCTTGGAAGCTGTAAAATCAGATTTGCATTACATGGAATTAATGGAAAAATTACAACAAGGTATTTTGCAGCAGAAAATGGAGGATTACAAGATGGGAATTGATGGAATTCTCAGGTATAGAGGAAGAATTTATATAAAAAATTGTCAAGAATTGAAAATTCTGATATTGAGGGAAATTGATAACCTACCTTATGCTGGACACCCAGGATATCATAAAATGATTGCAATAGTCAAAAGCCAATATTATTGGCTAGGCATGAATAAAGAAATTGATGAGTACATTGCCAAATATTTAGAGTGCCAAAAGGTCAAGTCTGAGCATAGACACCCAGCTGGGTTGCTGTAGCCATTACCTATTCCTGAGTGGAAATGGGAAGTGGTGACAATGGACTTCATCACCAAACTGCCTAGAATAAGCAAGCAATATGATTCTATCATGGTAGTGGTGGACAAGCTTACCAAAGCTGCCCATTTCATTCCAGTGAAGATCACTCACAAAGCACTAACGTTGTTGATATTTATATGAAGGAAATTGCTAAATTGCATGGTATACCCAAGACAATTGTGTCTGACAAACACCCAAATTTTACCTCAAAATTATGGAAAGGATTATTTAAAGGATTTGGAACAAATATGAAATTTAGCACAACTTATCATCCAGAATTTGATGGAAAAATAGAGAGGGTGAATCAAGTGATTGAAGATATGTTAAGGATGTATGTGATGGATAAACCATCAAAATGGGAAGACTATCTACACTTGGCAGAGTTTGCTTACAAAAATGGGTACCAAGCATCTCTGAAGATGAGCCCATTTTTGGCACTTTATGGCAAAAAGTGCAACACACCTGTAAGTTGGGACAACCCAGCAAATAGAGCAGTGGTTGGACCCAATTTTCATAGGGAAATGGAAGAGAAAATGTAAAAAATAAAGCATAATTTAAAGGCTTCTCAAGACATAAAGAAAAAATATGCTAATATGGGCTTAATTCACAGGGAATTCTGCGCAAGTGATCGTGTATTCTTGAAAGTGAAGGCCAACATGAGTTCCCTGAAGTTGGGAAATTGTTCCAAGTTGGTAGATCATTATTGTGGTCCGTTTGAAATCCTAGAGAGGATTGGGCCTGTAGCCTATATGCTTGCATTACATACATCTATGTCTATTCATAATGTGTTCCATGTATCATTGCTCAAGAAGTATATACCTAATGCTAATCATGTTTTTGATTGAAATGTGATTCAGGTGGAGAAAGAAGGCACTTTTCAAGTGCATCCGATGTGCATATTGGACTAGAAGATCAAGAAGCTAGGGAACCGAGCTATAGATTTGGTAAAGGTCCAATGGACCTAGTACGGTCTTGAGGATGCGACTTGGGAGCACGAGGATGCTATGCAGGAAGAATACCCACATCTTTTTGAAGATTTTTGAAAATATTGATGATAATATGTAAATAAGATGCACTGAGGATAGTGCATAAAGAATGGGAGGGGATTGTAATACCCCAAGGCAAAACCCCAGCTGAATTGTAAGAATGTTTTTTAGGCTAGTGAGCCAAGTGATTATAAACTAGGAAGCTTATGTGATGATTATTCCGTAGAGCCTAGATTCTTAAGGCCAATGAGCCTATTTTTGTATATTTAAACACTCATATCATTAATATTAATACATCAATGCGTGTAGACTTACCACGATAAAAGAGTATGGGGGACTAAGCTCTGCTAGGAAAAAGGGATAAGATCGAGGGTTTAACTCCAAGAGAGTACTATATTATTATTTCCTAAGGACTATGGTGAGGATAATTATTTTATCCTAAGTCTTACGGGATGTGGAATGATCCACATATGGAGAGAAAAGAGCTCTAGGAGAGCCATGTGTCAATCATGGCGCATGCAAATATATGTGGGGAAAATAGTCTATTTTCCCATCATACCCCATTCACACATGCATTGAGCATTGGGCGCACTAAATCATTATTCCTGTTCACCAAAGCATTCACGCAGGAAGCCATTTCCTCCATTCATTGATCTCTACACAGTTCACGCACCCTTGGAACCTTCATGTGCACCTTCAATAATGATCCTATACATTCCTGTTAAGCACATCACACCGATACTTTTCCTGAACCCATACTGTGCCTTACCTGAATGATGTTGGTGCCAACACAATTCCTTGACTGAGCGTGGTTGCTACCTTTAGCTCTTCTATACCTAAACTTTGCTGTTGCCATCACCCTTACCTGATTGACTTGGGAGCTGGACACAAGAAGTAGGTTGTAAGGCATGTGGATTGAAGAAGCAGGTTGTTAGTCTTGTGAGCAACTCTCTCCAGGTGAGAGAGGTTGTTGGGAAAGTGATTTCCCAAAGGGAGCTCAACTGCAGCTATAGTGCTCTGAGAATTCCTGTCCGACCTGTTGCTGAAGCCCTATAAGGGAAGTGGGGAAGCAAAAGGACTATTAGGAAAAGAGGGGGCACACTTCCTGGGGTGGGATAGGCATGTGGGGAATGACAGGCTATAGGTTGTTAGTGCGAGTTGGCTCCTGGGATGAAATCCTTCCTATTTACCATTTAACTTCATGTTGTCTCAGCCTAGCCTAGGAATCCCTTTACTCGAGTGGAGTTTAGTCCCATCTCGGGGGTGAACCATTATTGAGAGTGATGAGAAACGTGTTCTAAGGCTGGGAGGTTCATGGAAGGTCTACACGTAATTGGTAGTATTCTATCAAAAGATAAGTATCAATTATGTGTTCAATTGCATGTTGCGTATTTGTACATGTTGCGTATTTATGAGTATTTCCTATATGTGTTGTATGTGTAGGATTACTGTTATTTCTGTATTAATCCATGTATTAGCATAATGTTTTGTCTGTTTAAGTTTTATATGTATGATGTTCCAAAAGAGTTTCTTTGTGGCATATCCCACCAGGTCCATGGCTAGGTATGTTACAATTTTGAATATAAAAAACAAGAGAAGTTTTACAATGGAAGTCCTTGGCCTGGGAGGTCCGTGGTATGCTACAATTTGGTATCATATATTAGAAAGAGTCTTTTTATGGAGTAGCATGGCCCAACCTAGGTGGCTAGGGATGCTACAAATTCCTTTCTATTTCCATTATTATATGAGTTAGGGATACTTTACAATGCTTCTATCATTTCAGATTTGCATACCTGGACCCCTATTATTCCACTTTCTAAATTTCTACTTGATTTTGATAGCGTATCGATAAGTGACTCCTAGTGAGGATATGTATAAGAAATAAATATCAGTATGGATGTACTTGAGTAGGCCAATGTGGTACTTCAGAACGAGGTTCCACTCGAAGTGTTTGATACCCAAATTTGAGCATAAGGCATGGAATATGTTGGTGCACTTTGACACCATCTAGTCTCTTTCCTAATGCAAACTTATCCATCTCCTATAATAGTCATCATAGTTTCCAATATGGTAGAATTCATCCTTGAGGGAATCAACAATGGCCTCCAAAGTGGGTCGTATCCCAAATGTCATAGACTCATCTTCATTATGTCTCTTCGAGTAACATTCCCACCGACCTTTGACACTTGGAAGGGATTCAAGGAGAGTGAAAGTGATATTTTCCTTGTTAATTTTTTTTGAACACAATAATAACCCTCTAATAGATTCAACCATTTATCCAAATCGTCTACATCTATCTAGACTTCAAATAAAGGGATATCAAAGTTAACTTGTACCTTGAAGGGTGTCGCACCTTTGAAAGGCATTCTTGTTGAAGATGCCTTTCTTGCCGTCAGTAGATGTTGAAGGAGCTGGGAGAAGTTGTTCATCATCATGTTCCACTCTCATACAAGGGATGCCTCAAGAAACATATTGAAAGGATCTCCTTCTCCTTCATCTCCCTTTTCTTCCACAATGGGAGTTTTCTTGTGTTTATTTTTCTATAAGCAAGGCTTAATCATGAATTTCATTCCATTTTAGCATTTTACTTAAACCATGAACAATTTGTTGCAGCAACCAAGATCACAAGAAGAAACACCATGCACAAGTACAAAATAAGTATCCTGGGAAACCCTTCTACACAAGGGAAGAAAACCCAACCAATCCTTTTCTGTATTCTTCAAGAGAAAGACCTTCACCACCATAAACACCTAGCACACAAAAGGGTGCTCACAAACCCTAGAAACCTAGAACAAGTGTTTTCTGAAATTTCCAAACTCACACTTGTGTTATGATTCCTCAATGGGGAATTTACCTTTACTTATATTAGACTGAACCTGTCAACAAAAGTGTCTATTGGCACAATAGGGCTGACCTCAATAACTTATTATATAATTAATAATTACCACATTAATTATCTTTTACATTAATGTGGGGCTGACCTTTAGCCTTTACATAACAATTAGGGTTACAGGTAAGTCTAACTCTTGAACAATATAGCAAGGGATATTATACACCCACTAGTGCTCAACCACTAGGGGCACATCCACAGGGATGTCCACATCTCTATCTCACTGTGTCTCACAAGAGAACCACACTCACTAGTGCTAAACCACTAGGATCATGTTCACCTGTTCTCATCCACAGACACGTCCAATTCAACAGATCTTCTTTCCCACTGCATTACACACAAGAGTCATCTGGAGTTCATCATATCAAATCTGTTCTCATAAGAGGATGATACATTGTTTCATCTCTGTATCAGAATGATGCACTCAACTCATGGTATTTCACACGTTCACCTATGCTCAGCCACAGACACGTCCAACTCAAAAAATCTTCTTTCTCACTGCGTTACACAGGAGAATCATCTGGAGTTCATATAAAATCTCTTTAAGGAGGAGGCCAACATAAATTTCCAATTCTTTTTTAGATACAAATCACACACCCAAATCATAGGATCTCTCTTAGGTCGACTCAATCAGTCTGTGTCCTGGAGGATGTCTCACGTAACTCTAATCATCAACACTCCCTCTCAACTAGGGAGGAATTCTCCATCAAGCCAAGTCTCGCATGGAAGTACTCGAACTTTGTCTTGGATATAGTCATCAACACTCCCTCTCAACTAGAGAGGTATTCTTCACCAAGCCAGTTTGGTGAAGATGTCTGCAATATTCTCATGTGTAGGGAGGTACAACAAGTGTACTGCTTTCCTCTTCATCATGTCTCTGAAAATGATATTTTATCTCAACGTGTTTCGATTTATCATGAAACACAAGTTTCTCAAAGAGCTTAAAACAAATTTGGTTATAATCATAAACTCCATCTCATGATCAAGTAAATCTGTTAGAAGCTTATGAAGCCGCATTGCTTCGCACACTCGATGATATATACTCTACTTCTGTGGTACTCAAGGCCACAGAGCTTTGTTTCCTGTTGCACTAGGAAACCATGGCAAGCTTCATAATAAAACAAAAACCATATGTGCTTTTCCAGTCCACTGTACTTTCTGTCGATTCTACATATCCTTGCAAACTCAAGTCTTCACTGGAGGCATATCTCATGCCATATATAACTATGCCTCGTAGATATCTCAATCCATGTTTCGTTGCTGTCTAATGAGTTTGTCTCGGTTGAATCATGGATTGACTAAGTACATTCACTGCATAACATGAATTAGGTCTAGTGTTAACCAGATACATCAATGATCGAATCAACTGTGGATCAATCTCGTCTGAATCATCATTATTCATTTTCTTCAAATTCACCATGGATTTGCATTCAGTCATACTGAACTTCTTTAATATTCCCACTGTATATTTTCCTTGACTTAGTAAAATCTCATTGGTACTCTGTTATACTTCTTGCCTCAAGAAGTACATAATACTAAGATCCTTTATCTCGAAATCAGAAGTCAAATCTTACTTGTATTCAACAACAAGGCTTTCTAAATAAGTCACCAAAATCATGCTCTTGTCACCAACATTGTAATAATATAGGTTTGGATCAACAACACTCTTGCTGAAACCCAAAATTATCAAGAATCCATCCATCTGATATAGTTTCCAACTCATGGATGGTAGTATGGATTGAAGTGTATCAGGCTTATTGGATCAAGTGTCTCATCATAGACAACTCCCTCTATTTGTGAGAATCCTCTGTCTATAGATCTCACTTTGTATTTCTCGACACTTCCATAGACTACATGCTTGATCTTATAGATCCACTTGGAAGTCACCAAAGACTTCCCTTCTGGTCTCTTAACAATATCTCATACATCATTCTTTAATATACACTGGTATTCTTCTATTATGGCATCTTTCCATACATGTTCTCCTGTTACTTCTCCAAGATAGGGAGGCTCAAAATTAGTGAAGTGGATCATGATTGAAGGAGAGCTCGAAAAACTCTTTTTTCTTTCTCGGAATGTGCCTTGAGAGGCTTGTATGTTCTTATGACTCATGCAGAGTTTTGTCGAGCCTATGCAGTCCTTTTATTCCATACTACAATATCTCTAGGAATATCAACTGGAGCATATGGATCATTTGGAGTACTATCTGTCTCCTTCTGAACTATTTAAGGTGGAGAATATATTGTTTCTTCCCTCTTTTCATTTTGTTTTTGACTCCCTCTGAGTCAAGTAACTCTCTCTGAAGTCTAAAGTATGGAATTCTTCTTTTATTTTCTTGCTAGATCTTTTATGTCTTCTTGACCAGCATGATAATCAATCAATAAGGTTTGGAATCCCGTACCAGGGATAAGGGTCCAAGTCATGAGGGATCCTACACTAGATATAATACCCTTCACTTATTAAGAATGCAATAAATTAATGATCAAACAATTTACCTGGATCTGTATTCATGTTCAATTCTGTGTTTGGTTTAGAGGAAGTACTTCTCCTCTCTCTTATCTTCATTATTTTGAGGTGGGTCTGGTTCAATGTCAATGGTGGAGGCATATTGTCTCCCTTTCTTCCTGGTTGGAAAATTTCTGGCATAGTGTCCATATTTGTCACATCTAAAGCACTGAATCTCTCAAACATATCTTCTATGATTATGATCAGAAGATGATGGGGTATTCTCATCTGTGAATGTTTGTATGAATTTTATTTTGAATCTTCCTCCTTTCTTTTTGTGAAGTGTAAGAGCATGGTTGTCATCAGGGGAGTCTTCCACTCCTGTATTTCCAAGTCTAAGTTATTCTTGAGTACAATCTATCCATAGAGGATCAAAAGTTGGTAACTTCTCTCTTCCATTGATGCTTTGAAGAAAAGGTTCCCAGTGTTTTGGAAGTTTGTTGAGAGTAGATAAGACAAGTTCTCTGTCAGACATGATTTCTCCAACGAAACCTAGTTGTTCTTTGATCTCTGATATCTTCATAAAGAAGGTAGCTACTGTATCACCTTTTGTCATTTTGGTACTTTAAAGTTGGCCCTTTAAGGTGAGGGCTCTGAGGGTTTTGTCACTTTCAAACATATATTTCAGTGCTTCATACATTTCATAAGTTGTATTTAGGTTAGAAATATGAGGTAAGAGATGATCTCTTACTGAGTAGATGAGTATTTTTCTTGCCTTGACATCTTCTTCCCTTCTTATTTCCTTCTCTTCATCGGTAGTTGTATCTGGTAAAGTATTTTGTATCACACTCAAAAGGTCATATTATTCAAGGGTGACCCGAAGCCTTGACTTCCATGAGCTTAAGTTGCTTGATCCATCAAACCTATCTTACACTAAGGTTCTGTTCTTCATATTTTTCAGATTTCTTCACAAATTCTCACCAGCTGGACTTAGAGAACCTAATGGATAGGTTAGGCTAGCACTTTTAGGTTTTGTTGGGATTATGAATACCAAAAATAAACTTTTGAGAGTGCCACGTGAATACTTTTTGAGCTAAAACATTTCTTCAAGGAGTTGCAGAAACCCTAAAATCAAGATTCTACAGGAATTGTGGAACCCTAGAAACCCTAGGGACAAAAATTCAAAATCCTTAGAATTTCACTTTGAAGGTCTCTAGAGGTGCACTGAGGGAGACTGTACACCTTTATCCAAGTTTAATCCCCAATGTCCATGTGTAACGTGCTAAAAATGATAAAAAAGAGAGGGTCGTATGGATTCTACATAAACCCTAGGGGCTGTACAGATTTGCAAAAGAAGGACAACTTAGGTTTTAATTTCTTGTGCAAGGGTTCTCCAAGACCTATGATTTGATACCATGTTGATTTTTCTATAAGCAAGGATTAAGCATGAAGTTCATTCCATTTTATCATTTTACTTAAACCATGAACAATTTGTTGCAACAACCAAGATCACAAGAAGAAACGACATGCATAAGTACACACAAAGTATCATGGGAAACCCTTCTACACAAGGGAAGAAAACCCAACCAATCCTTTGATATATTCTTCAAGAGAAATACCTTCACCACCATATACACCTAGCACACAAAAGGGTGCTCACAAACCCTAGAAACTTAGTGCCCAAGAGAGGTGCACACTTTTCCCAAAAACAAGTGTTTGCTGAAATTTCCAAACTCACACTTGTGTTATGATTCCTCAATGGGGAATTTACCTTTACTTATATTAGACTAAACCTGTGAAAAACAGTGTCTATTGGAATAACAAGGCTGACCTCAATAACTTATGATATAATTAATAATTACCATATTAATTATATTTTACATTAAGGTGGGGACGACCTGCAACCTTTACATAAAAATTAAGGTTACAGGTAAGTCCGACTCTTGAAAAATATAGCAAGGGATATTATACACCCACTTGTTCTCAAGCACTAGGGGCACATCCAAAGGGATGTCCACATATCTATCTCACCGCGTCTCACATGAGAACCACACTCACTAGTGTTCAACCACTAGGATCACGTTCACCTGTGCTCATCCACAGGCATGTCCAACTCAATAGATCTTATTTCCCACTACATTACACAAGAGAGTCATATGGGTTTCTTCATCTCAACTCTCTGCTCAGAGGAGGGTAATACATAGTTTCATATATGTCTTAGAACGATGCACCCAACTCATGGGATTTCACATGTTCACATGTTCTTAGCCACAGGCACGTCCAACTAAAGAAATATTCTTTCTCACTACGTTACACGGGAGAATCATTTGGAGTTCATATCAACTCACTATAAGGAGGATTACAACACAATGTTCCAGTTCTGGCCCGGATAAGAACCACACACCCAACTCATGGGCTCTCTCTTAGGTTGACTCAATCAGTCTCTGTCCTGGAGGATGTCTCACATAGCTGTAATCATCAACAACTTGGGCCAACAAGAGTGGTCATCCCCAAGTGAAACTAGCTCGAGACCCAACACTCTATACCCTGACCTCATCATGGACATGCATCGAGAAATAATAAGGATAAAATTTCTCTAATAACACTAATCCATATTATATTGAGAATAAAATGAAACACACATAGAAATATAACATAAAGTACATCAATACACTGAAACCAAACTTCTATTAATGAATAAAATAGTAGAATACTGTGTGTGTAGGTTTCCACAATTAGTCATAATTCTAAGAAAGGTTTTTGGCTATATAATTTGGAATAGGTTTTGAAACCTTTAACATAATATAAATCTAGAAAATTTTCCTAGCATGGTATAATACTATAGAACACAAATTGGCTAGAATGGTGGTAGCTTATCTATGAAGAATAAAGATGTCAACTATGCTCACCCACAAAATATAATACAATGGGCCACAAAAATGGCCTTTCAATATTAATATATAACTCTGAAGGTGAAAAACCCTAACCCTAGGAGATGAAGTTCCAAAATGTTTGTAGGCCCCAAGGTGGTTAGTTGATGCGTCAATTTCCCGAGGGTGCAAATTTTACATATAATCTCTGTTTGGGGCACTTATTAACTCATTGGAAAGATTTAATTGATAAGTACATTTAGGCCTATGAATGGACAAAAAAATTTGTTTAGGGCCTTAAAACAACCATGGAAACTCATGACCCAAAAATAATAACAAAAAAAACCAATATGGACAACCATGATGAGTTAGTGGAATAGGTGGGTGGCCATCAATATTCACCTGGATAAGTCCTCCCCCCTCAGGAAGCAATTTTCCCAATTGCAACATGTTACCTCAGGAGACGGGGAAACATTTTTTGATTCTAATCCTTGGTGAGTCACTTTCCTTGATAAAGTAGTTGTCTTTTGATGCAGGAGCATTGCCTTCAAAGTCAACAATGCACACGTGGAGATAGGCGAATGGCATCTCAACAATGACAGAGTTTCAAATCAAGCATTTAACTCAGAATTTAATCGGTTGTTGAGATATTTTTGTAACAACATTTTAAAAATGTAACTTGTTTGTAAAGTCTGGAAGGACTGTAAGAAACTGAATATATTGAGTGTTGACTCTATCTGGAAATAACTAGTAGTTATTGTAATAGGAAAGAGTAGGTAATAGCTTTGAATTTGAAATGATAGATTTCAGAACATGACGAGAGAGCTCGTGGAGCGGTCCTTAGATAGTTTTTCATTGTTGCATTGTAACAAATCATAATGGATAGACAAGATAGAGAGTTCAGTAGAACAAATTAGAGTAGCAGAAACACTATGTATTTTGTTTTTCATGAATGAATGGAACATACATAAATTGTCCCAAATCCTTGGACTGTGTTCATCTTATGTGTGATTGAATGAATGTTGATTTCTGTGTGTATGATTTAGTTAGTTCGTTCATGTATGATTGTTTGAGAGATTAACTGTATGATTTTGTGACGAAGCTGGTTAAGTTTTAATCGTTTCTCTTCTGATAATTGTATGCAAGGCGTGCATCTCGAATGCAAGGAGTGCGTCAACTGAGTCTCAGATTGAATAAGAGAAGTTCAGAGAGAGAACAAGAGAAAATCAGACTAGGTGCAAGGTGTGCACAATGTCAAGAAGCCAACAAGCTTCGAAGGACTAGCGCAAAAGAAGGCCAGGTGGGCGAGAAGCATTTTATTTTCAAGAAAATCCTTTGAACTGAGTTATTCGAAATACTAAAGACACAAGGTGTGTGTGGGAGATCAAAATTCTTTTAAGGATATAATATCAGAAGAGATAACACTTTTCATGAGTGTTGAAGAAATACCAGAGACAGATTTGTTGGGAGAACAAAGGTTGGGAACCTTTGAAAATGGATAAATCTTCTAGGCGGAGAGATATCAAAAGCTTAGGAGGAGGATCAACAGTAACCGATTGATCAATTGTGGAGAAGACCCTGGACTGTTAGATATACATTCAGGTAGAGGAGGAATGAGCACAAGGTAATCATATCTCAACCATCAAATCTGAGCGCATGGATCGAAAACCATTGGATCCAAAGGAAAGTGCATGAGTTTTAAATCTTTGGAGTTGCACAGGAGAGAGGGTTTTTCAAAGTCACGAAGTCCTGAAATCATCAGAACTGTCCATCGAAAGGGATGCGTGGTGAACTATCAACATTTCACTAACCCGTGACTCAAAGAAGTCAAAGGGAAAATTCATGAAACTCGTGAAACGTGAAATCGTGAAAATATCCCAGTCGCTTATTGAGGAGAGATCTGAATCGTTGATTGTCCAGGGAGAATTTCAACATTTCAGGGATTAGGAGAATGAAGGTGAAGAGTTTTTCAACTTCTCAATATGCAAAATCCCGACAAGATCTGGACCGTTAGATCTAGAGGAGAGCGAGCCGTCAGATTTGGAGCGTCCAGAAATATCGGAATTTTAGAAGTCGGGGATGTGAAGGAAATTGTGACTTGGAAGTCACAAGTCACAAAATCTCGATTCGCGAAAGGAGATTCTGGACCATCAGATCCAGAAGGGACACATGGCGAAGACCTGAGCATTTCGGGTAAATACCCAAAGAAATCCTAGGTCGTCCGATCTAAGAGGACATGTGGTAGGATTCCACGTATTTGAGGAGAAAGAAAAGGGTTCGAGATTTGAGATCTAAGAAGTCCAGAGCCCATAGGAAATCTCGACCGTCGAACGAGAAGGTGATGTTGGATCGTTGATCTAGTTTGAAAGATCAAACACCCATGTGAAGACAGGACCGTTGATTATGGGATAGGTGCACGTAGATCACCATTTCGGAAGGTTGGAGCATGAAGGGAAGTTGAGTTTGAGATTTCAAACTCCTAGAATCTAGAATTGTGAAGAGAACCTTGACCATTGATTCAGGGAGAGCTAATTTGGTCCATAGATAAGGAGGGCATAGATCTGAATGTCGATTTGGATGTTATCGTCAATATCATGAGATTGACGATCCTGTATCATTACGGGGACAAAAGTTGTGAGGAGGTTAAGGAATCGAAGGCGGGCCACAATTTGAACCGTGGTTTCGTTTGGAGGACATGTGTAGGCTGGATAAGAATTTCAGGTCCAAGGGTGGCTTAACTCTGGACTGCTTGTGACCACACCCACAATCACATAGTCATAGCCCCAGGTCACATCAAGTGAGGGATTATCCGAAAGGGAGCTAATGCTGACACTCTGAGATTTTGCATAGAGTGGAAGGGGGAAGGTCACAGATTGTTGTCAGACCTGCACCAAGAATTCAAGGGGGAGTATGTCTGGATATAGAAGTGGACCTTTAAGGTTCTAGAGATTCTTTCAACTCGATAATAAGAGGATCCAAGACCGAGAGGTCGCGTAGCCCTACGGGGGAGTAGGGGGGCTGCATCAGGTGGTATCAGAGCTAATTTTAAAATTGTTTGCAGACAACATACAAAAAGAGAAAGGAGGAAAGTTGGTATCATTGGTGGTATCAAAGAAAGTTGATTTTTGTTTGTAGGTGATGCAGTGAAATCATGCCACCCAGAAGGCGCAAAGCGAATGCAAAAATGGAAGAAGAAATGAGGCAACTTCGAATGAGATTGGACACCATGGAAATACCACATAGAAGAGCACCAGACGCTGGTGATGTCAATGAAGTTGAGGTCAAAGAAGCAGAGGGTGAAGAAAATGACATAGAGGATGCTGCATATGATCGCTTGATAAAAGTTGTTTCAAAGATAGGAGCCAGAGAAAGAATAGAGGTTCCTATGTATGAAGGCAATTCAGAAGTTGAATAATTGTTGGATTGGGTACATGCTATGGATAGATACTTTGATTACAAAGATATAGAAGAAGACAAGATGGTGAAGCATGCAGTGACAAGACTAAAAGGTCATGCAACCTTATGGTGGGATGAACTACAAGCCAAATGCAGTAGAAATGGTAAGCATAAAATTAAAAACTGGGATAGGATGGTAGCCAAGTTGAAGGCCAAATTTATCCTGAAGGATTACCAAATCAATATTTATAGAATATTGCAGAACTTGAAACAAACAGGTTTATTAGTGAAGGAGTACACTGAAGAATTTTACCGACTGAACATCAGGGATGGACAGAAAGAGAATGAAGATAAGAAGACAACCAGAAACATCAATGGGATACATTATGAAATACAAGAGGAGATCAACATGATGTCTTCCATTAAAGTCGAGGATGCTTATCAAGTAGCCTTGAAATCTGAGGAAAAATTGGCCAGGAAGTAAAGTCAATGAAGCTGAGGCGGAAATTCAAGTAGAGGCAAGGGAACCAATAGAGAGAAGTTCCAGAAGTTGAAGCCTGAAGTTGAAAAACAACAAAGTCACCATGAGAAGGGTGGAAGTTCTAAAGAAGGACAACATGGAGGAAGAGGTTCTTTTTCCAGAGGTAGAGGAAGAGGAAGAGCCAGAGGAGGTGTGGTTAAATGCTATACCTGTGGAAAAGAAGGACACAAATCTTGGGAATGTCCCGACAGAAAGAGAGGAGGAGCCGAAGAAGCACACATTGCCGAAGCAAAGAAACATGTGGAAGTAGAAGCAATAGAAGGAGGAAGAAACATCATGATGAGGAAAATTCTTCTTAAACCAAAAAAAGAACCATAGGAACCAGTTCAGCGAGAAAGCCTGTTCAGAACTGCCTGCAAGTCAAAAGACAAAGTTTGCAAGGTAATCATAGAAAGTGGGAGCACTGACAATATAGTAGCCATGGATATGGTGGAAAAGATGGAATTGAAGACAATTGCACATCCAAATCCATACAAGGTATTGTGGTTGCAGAAAGGACATCAAGTCATGGTAAGTCAAAAATGCCAAGTTGAATTTAAAATAGGAGGTTACAAAGATGAAATATTGTGTGATGTAATTCCTATGGATTCCTTTCATATTTTATTGGTGAGGCTGTGGCAGTATGACCGAAAATTTATTCATGATGGAAGAAAGAATACCTATACCCTAGAAAGAAATGGCAAAACATAGATGTTGTTACCCATAGAAGACAAAGAGAAAAAGAGAGAATCTAGTTCAAGCATACTTCTAATGAGTGGGAAGGAGCACTTAAAAGAAGTCAATAAGGAGAAATAAACATAGTTTTCTATAGTGAGGAATCCTAGAGTTATCCTTACAGATACTTCTGTGGAAGATTTGCCTGTAGAAATCTAGGAACTATTGGAAAACTTTGTTGATGTAGTAGTGGATAAGTTACCACACTCATTGCCACCCATTAGGATCATAAGCTATCATATTGACCTTATTCTAGGAGCTATTTTACCTAACAAAGTATCTTATAGGTTGACACCTAGAGAGAATGAGGAGGTCAAGAATCAAGTCCAGGATTTGTTGGATAAAGGGTTAGTCAGGGAAATCCTAAGCTCATGTGCAGTACCGACTGTGCTAAGTCCAAATAAAGATGGGGGATGGAGGATGTGTACAGATTCCCAAGCCATCAATAAGATAACCATTAGATACAGATTCCCTTTACCAAGGATGGATGATTTGATGGAATATTTGAGTGGAGCAAGCTATTTTTCCAAGATAGACTTGAAGAGAGGATATCATCAAATATGGATGAGAGAGGGAGATGAGTGGAAAACAACATTCAAGACAAACGAAGGATTGTTTGAATGGCTGGTCATGCTGTTTGGGCTGAAAACTGCACCAAGCACATTTATGATATTGATGAATGAAGTGTTGAAAGACTTCATAGGAAAATTTGTCATAGTATATCTAGATGACATACTGATCTTCAACAAGATGAAGGAAGAACACTTAAGTCATTTGAACTTCATGATGGAAAGGTTGCAGCAAGAGAAATTGATGATAAATCTAAAGAAGAGTTCTTTTATGAAGAAGGAGCTCATATATTTGGGGTTCGTAATATCTTCAAACGAATTGAAGATGGACCCAGAAAAAGTGAGAGCGATCAAAGAATGGCCATCACTGAGCAGTATATTTGAGGTAAGAAGTTTTCATGGGTTATCGAGTTTTTATAGGAAATTTATTAGAAATTTCAGTGGCATATGTGCACCCATGCTGGACACTATGAAGAAGAAACACAAGTCCTTCAGTTGGACAGAGGAAGCTGAAAAAAGTTTCAAAGTGTTGAAAGAGAAGATCACAAAGCAGCTAATTCTTGTCTTACCAGATTTTGGAAAAACATTTTAGGTGAGATGTGATGCAAGTGGATTAGCTATTGGAGTAGATTTGAGTCAAGACAATAGGCCAATTGCTTATTTCAGTGAGAAAATGAATGACACCAAGAAAAAGTATTCCACGTATGACAAGGAATTTTATGCGGTGATTCAAGCTTTGAAAAAATGGAGGAATTATCTAATTCCTAAAGAATTTGTCTTGTACAGTGATAATCATGCTTTGTAATTTATTACTAGGCAAGAAAAGTTGAATCAGAAACATGCAAAATGGGTGGAATTTATGTAGAATTTTACTTTTGTTATTAAACACATTGCTGGAACTGCTAACAAAGTCATAGATGCTTTGAGCAGGAGGATTTTGATTGTACAGGAATTCCAGGTGGAGACCTTGGGGTTCAGACACCTCAAGGAGATGTATAAAGAGGATGCAGATTTTAAAGAAGCTTACGAGGCATGCAAGAATCCTTTGTTGGGAGACAAAATCCCATGGACTGAATATTTGATCCAAGATGGATTACTGTTCAAGTGAAACCAATTATGCATTCCAAAGTGCTCGATGAGAGACAACCCAATGAAAGAGAAACACAATGGAGGTTTAGCTAGACATTTTGGTCATGATAAGACATTTTCATAACTGGGAAATTCGTATTATTGGCTGAGCATGAGAGCGGAAGTGAATTTTTTTTTGAACAAATGCAGAATTTATTAGTATGAAAAAGGAAGAGAATAGAACACTGGTTTGTATCAACCATTACCAATTCCAGGAAGGTCATGGGATGTAATCAATATGGATTTTGTTTTGGGATTGCCTAGAACTCAAAAAGGGAGCGATTCCATATTTGTTGTGGTGGAAAAATTCTAAAAAATGGCACATTTCATACTATGCCAAAAGACAAGCGGTGCCACACACATCACCAATTTATTTTTCATAGAAGTAGTGAGACTACATGGATTGCTGAGGAGCATAGTTTCAGACAGAGACACCAAATTTGTAGGACACTTTTGGAGGACTCTATGGAAGAGGCTGGGGAAGAACTTATCCTTTAGTTCAACATATCATCCTTAGACAAATGAATATACTGAAGTAGTAATAAAAAGTCTCGAATTTTTTTTGAGAAGTTTAGTCACTGAGCAAGGTCGAAAATGGGATCAGATTCTGGCACAGGTAGAATTTGCATTCAACAATTCAGTGAACAGGAGCACAGGAAAAATTCCATTTGAAATTGTGTATGGTGTACAATCAAGAGGGATTAGAGAGTTGATGTATTTGAGTCAAGATGAGCTCAGAAGTGTTGGAGCAGAGGATTTTGCAACATAAATGAAGAAACTCCATGACAGAGTCAGAGAGAAGCTACAGGACAACAGTAAAAAATACAAGAGAAGAGTTGATCAAAAGAGAAGAGAAGTTCAATTCGAATTTGGAGATGAAGTTTTAGCTCATTTGAGAAAAGAGAGGTTTCCAAGGGGAACATATAACAAATTGAAGATGAAGAACATAGGACCATGCATGATTCTCAGAAAATTCGTAGCCAATTCTTGAGATTGAGTTTCCAGACAATGTTGGGATATCACCGATATTCAATGTTGCAGACCTGTATCCTTACAGGAGAGATGAAGCAGGAGAATCAGATGATCAGAAAGAAATTCAGTGGGAAGAGCAATTTCCCACAACAGAAAAACCTCAGATGGAGAAAATTATTGAACATAGGGATGGAAAGAAAACCAAGAGAAAGACATATCCTGAATATTTGGTGAAGTGAAAAGATCGTCCAATGGAAGATGCAAGTTGGGTCACATAACATGATATTTTGAAGCATGGAAAGACAGTGCAGGAGCTCATGGACAGGAGTCCATGAATTTTTTTAACTAGAGGAGTATGATGCAGGAGCATCTCCTTCAAAGTCAACAACACATGTGTGGAGGTAGATGAATGCCATCTCAGCAATTACAGAGTTTCAAATCAAGCATTTAACTTAGAATTTAATCGGTTGTTGAGATATTTTTATAACACAATTTTAAAAATGTAACTTGTTTGTAAAGTCTGGAAGGACTGTAAGAAACTGGAGATATGGAGTGTTGACTCTGTCTGGTAATAACTAGTAGTTATTGTAATAGGACAGAGTAGGTAATAGATTTGAATTTGAAATGATAGATTTCAGAATAGGACGAGAGAGCTCATGGAGTGGTCCTTAGATAGTTTTTCATTGTTGCATCGTAATTGATCAGAATGGATAGACAAGATAGAGAGATCAATAGAAAAGAGTAGAGTAGCAGAAACACTATGTATTTTGTTTTTTATAAATGAATGGAATAGACATAAATTGTCCCAAATCCTTGGAATGTGTTCATCTTATGTGTGATTGAATGAATGTTGATTTATGTGTGTATGATTTAGTTAGTTCGTTCATGTATGATTGTTCAAGAGATTAACTGTATGAGTTCGTGATGAAGCTGATTGAGTTTCAATCATTTATCTTCTGATACTTTTATGCAAGGTGTGCATATCAAATGCAAGGAGTGCGTCGACTAAGTCTCAGATTGACTCAGATAAGTTCAGAGAGAGAAATAGAGAAGATCATACCAGGTTGAAGGTGTGCACAATGTCAAGAAGCCAACAAGCTTCGAAGGACCAACGCAGAAGAACACCAGGTGGACGAGAAGCATTTTCTTTTCAAGAAAATCCTTCGAATTGAGTTATTCGAAATCCTGAGGACACAAGGTGTGCATGGGAGATCAAAATGATTTTAAGGATATAATCTCAAAAGAGATAAAACTTTTCATGAGTGTTGACGAAATCCCAGAGGCGGATTCGTCGGGAGAACAAAGGTTGGGAACCTTTGAAAACAGATAAATCTTCCAGGCGGAGAGATATCAGAAGCTCAGGAGGAGGAGCAATAGTAACCCACTGATCAATTGTGGAGAATAACTTGGATTGTTATATCTATGTTCAGGTATAGGAGGAATGAGCACAAGGGAATCATATCTCAACCATCATATTTGAGTGCATGGATCGAAAAATGTTGGATCCAAATGAACGTGCATGAGTTTTAACTCTTTGGAGTTGCATAGGAGAGAGGGTTTTGCAAAGTTGCGAAATTACAACATCATCATAACCGTCCATCGGAAGGGACGCATGGTGAACGATAAACATTTCACTGACCCATGACTCACAGAAGTCAAAGGGAAAATTTGTGAAACTCCTGAAATGCAAAATTGCGAAAAGATCCCAGTCGTTGATTGAGGAGAGATTTGGACCGTTGATTTTCCAAGGAGAGTTTAAGAATTTCGGAGATTAGGAGAATGGAGGTGAAGATTATTTTGACTTTGCAATACACAAAATCCTAACGAGATCTGAACCGTTAGATCCAGAGGAGCACAAGCCGTTAGATTTGGAGTGTCCTGAAATATCAAAATTTCAAAAGTTGGGGATGTGGAGGAAATTGTGACTTGGAAGTCACAAGTTACGAAATCCCGATTCACAAAAGGAGATTCTGGACCGTCAGATCCAGAAGGGACACATGGTGAATACCTGAGAATTTCGGGTAAAGACCTGAAGAAATACTAGGTCGTTCGATCTAAGAGGAAACGTGGCAGGATTTCACGTATTTGAGGAGAAGGAAAAGGGTTCGAGATTTGAGATCTCAAAAGTTCGAAGCCCAGAGGAAATATCGACTGTTGATCGAGAAGGGGCCATTGGACCGTTGATCTAGTTTGAAAGATCAAACACCCAGGTGAAGGAAGCAACATTGATTATGGGACAGGTGTCAGTAGATCGCCAATTCTGGAAGGTTGGAGCATGAAAGGAAGTTGAGTTTGAGATTTCAAACTCCCAGAATCTAGAATTGTGAAGATAACCTTGAATGTTGATTTAGGGAGAGTTGATCTGGTCCGTAGATAAGGAGGGAACATATATGAATGTCAATTTGGAAATTATCGTCAATATCATGAGATCAAAGATCCTGTGTCATTGCAGGGACATAAGTTGCGAGGAGGTTAAGGAATCAAAGGCGGGCCACAATTTGAACCGTGGTTTTGTTTGGAGGACACGTGTAGGTTGGAGAAGCATTTCGGGCCCAAGGGTGGATTAACTCTAGTCTTCTCGTGACCATGCCCGCAATCACATGGTCAGAGCCCCTCACATGGTCATATCCCCACACTCTGATTTTTCGCACATAGCATAAGGGGGAAGGTCGTGGGTTGCTGTCTGACCTGCACCAAGAAGATGAGGGGGCCTGTGTGTAGATACAAAAGGGGACCTTTAAGGTTCCATAGAGTCTTTCGACTCGAGAATCGAAGGATCTAAGAACAAGAGATTGCGCAGCCCTATGGGGGAGTAGGGGGGCTGCATCATCTTTCTTTGAGAACCCGATAACATTGTATGTTCTATTGATGAGTGACCTTCATCCTGGTTTCCAAGATCTAATACACTAGATCTTGCACAATGTAGATCAGATTGAGTTTTTTAGGGGTCAATGGCTCTACCACTTCCGAGGTTTCAAACAAAGGTGGGAAATATGGTCAAAGTATCTCTACATTAAATACTGGGGTGTAAGCCAAGGAAAGGAGGAATACTCAATTTGAAAGCATTTTCACCCACAACATTTATGATGGTGTAAGGCCCACATTAGATTTTTCTGAGCTTATTGTGGGGCACTGTGAGGCATTATTTTTGCAAATGAAACCACACCTTGTCTCTAAACTAAAACTTGTGAGGAACATGATGTTGGTCATGTTGTTACTTATACATGGCATTGGCCTTCTCCAAGATATCATGAACTTTTTGTTGGAGGTGTTGGATTTGTTCAATAATTTTGGATACTTTTTTTCCCTTGGTATAAGAGTGGGAGGACTTTATTAGGGAAATTGGAATGAGTAGAGCTACATCAATGGGTTCCAATGGTTGGAACCCCAAGCACACCTGATAATGACTACGACCAATGGAGTTTTGGAGTGATCTATTATAGCTATACTGAACATATGGACGACTCTCATCCCATGTATGTGGATGATTGGAGTTGTACATGCACATGATATGAACAATCATATTGTTGACTACTTCCATTTTTCCATATGTTTGTGGATGAAATGGAGCCGATTTAGTCAACTTGGTGTTCATCGGAGACCATAGGCTAGGTCAGAAATTATTGAGGACATGTTGTCCCTATCTAAAATAATGGTCTATCGTAACCTGAAATGAACCAAAACCTAATCAAAGAAGATCTTATCAGCGGGCTTGGTTGTGATACTATTTTTACATGGTGTTAAAGTGGCCATATTAGAAATCCAATCGACAACCACAAAAAAAAATCATTCCCAGGTTTGGTGGAGCCAGAACATGACATGTAATTCATGGAGACAGACTCCCAAGGATTGTATGGGGTAGGTAGAGTAGTTCACTACTCTTGCTTCTTGATGAAGGACTTACTGATGGAACAAATAGTGCATGATTTGATATATTGGATGAATTTTTGTCGGAGATTTGTCCAATAGAAATTATTTTAAACTAATGTCTTCTCCACATCAAAGTTCCCCAAAACCATGTTGTAATGTTCCTCCCAAATTATATTTATATTCGCACTTGAAGGGACACAAAGATGGCCTAGATAACATAAGAGTGCATCCTGGCGGTGGAAGTATGGAACTTGTTTTCCAAGACTTAGTGTTTGATAAGTAGCAACAAAGTGAGAGTCACTGTTGTATAATTATGGCTACCCAGACATATCATTCCAACAAGAGTTAAGAATTGTGGCGAGTACCACAACCAGGGGTTGATTGAGGCATTCTGCAACATGGTTGGTGCTAACCTTCTTGTACTTAATGTGCAAGTGGAATTCATAAAGGTATGTGGACCATTTATGATGGTGGTAAATCTGTATATTTCCTTGTGTATACATGAATTGTAGAGGCTTGTGATTAGTGTGGATGATCATTTCATTTCCCATAGTATAATGCTTCCACTGTCAACATGTCTAAACAATGGAGTACATATCCTTGTCATAGGTGGGATATCTATGAATAACACTAGGTAGTGTTTCACTATGATAGGATACTAGATGTCCTTGCTAAGTGAGGAAGACACTGATATCATAGTCATAGGAATCTATCTCAATCTCAAATGGCTATTGCAAGTCTAGTGATGTGAGCATTGGTGCAGAAAAAAGGTCATGTTTCAGATCCTAGAATGCTTTCTGTTGTGATTTAGAATAGTAAAACTTAGATTTATCTCCCCCCTTGGTCACTTGACTTAAGGTCCAAGCAATATGAGAAAACACCAAAAAGAACCTATGGTAGAAGTTGACGAGGCACAAGAAAATGCAGATCTTTGTCAAAGTCATTGGGGTTGGCCAATCACTGATGAATTCGATCTTTGCTGGGTCCACATGCACCCCATGTTCATCCATGATGTATCCTTACTATTTTATTCTCTGCATGAAGAATGGTCATTTCTCTAGATTGGAATATAACGTGTGTTTCCATAGGGTGCTGAAGACATATTGAATGTGATACAAGTGATTTTCCTAGGTCTTACTAAATATGAGGATGTCATCCAAATAGACGACCAAACAAGAGTTTGTGAATAGCCACAAGATATCATCCATCATCCTCATTAATGTCACTAGAGAATTAGTCAAGCCAAAAGAAATGACCAAACACTCAAAGTGTCCCTATTTATATTTGAAGGTTCTCTTCCATATATTAGTTTGTTCTATAGGAACTCAATGATAGCCTAAATTTAGATCAATATTACTAAATAATTTGGAAACCTTAAGTTGATCAAGAATATTGTCAATTCATGGTATCATGTATTTGTTCTTGATAGTGATTTTTTTCAAGGCTCTATAATCAATAAAGAACCACCATGTCCCGTACTCCTTATGCACCAACACAATTGGGCTCCCACAAGGTGAGGATCTTGGTTGAATGTGGCTCTTTTGGATGAGGTCATGGATTTGATGCTTTATTTCCTCATTCTATAGAAGGGAGCATCTATATATTGGACCATTGGGTAAGGGGGCACCGAGTATTAAATCAATGGGTTGTTTGACCTAACACTATAGAGGAAACCCTACAGGTGAAGTGAATAGGTATCTATACAATCTTGTCCACATAATTTTTATATGTAGAGAGACCTTGTGCTGAAGCTCTAGTGGTTGCAGTAACCTTTTGTTCACCTTTATACTGAACCATGAAGAGGACAAACTTTGCATTGTGAGGTATTACTTTTCAGCACTATTTTTCTAAGATAATTGAAATTGTAGCAACTAGAACTACCTCTAGTACCTTGTAGGGATAACCTCCCAAAGAAATAATGACACTATGGGGTCAAGAATAATAAAAAACATGACATTTACACATTAAATGTTTTCCTAAAAGAACATCACAAATATTTTAGTGGGGAAACATCACACAGTACCTCATCTTTGAATGGATTTATGCCGCAAGACATGTGACACTGATGACTGACGTCGAGGTCTCATTCTTGGCTCAACCAACCTATGATTTATGATTTGGGGTGTGGCATCATTGAAAAATTCAATATCTTTATGAACTCAATTGATATTAGGTTCTTTTGGATCCCGCTTTCAACAATGAAATGTAGTGGGGTCCCCTTCAACCACATTTGTGAATGGAAGGGGCATTCCCCTTCCTTAAGCTCCTATGAATCATCTAGTTGGATTGTTTTGGTTGTAATGGTAGCACTAGGTTTTACATTGAAGACCCAATTTCCTTTATCCTATTCTGAATTAGAGTTTGATTCATGGTCTGGATCTTTTATTTAATCTCAACCAACAATGATTGTTTTAAGAAGAATTCATCCATATTATGCTAGGTGATATTATGGAAATCACACCACTCTCTGGTATATGTTTTCAAATTCATGTTACCCTTCATTACCTATGGCTTAGATTGGTTGTCTTGAGGTTGGAATTCCCTTCTCCATCCCTTGTTCTGTGAGCTAGGGATACCTTTACCATGATTTTTTTGTTGTATATTTTCAAACCCAGACTCCCAATTATTCTGCTGCTTAAATTTCCACTTGGTTGTTGTAAGACACCCAACTCCATAAACCTTACTTAGGATGATGGGGTGTTAAAATTTCACCTTTCCTTAATAATATCAAAACCTCTTCTCGAGGGAACCATCATCTTTTTTTTGTCAATAGATTTCCAATGACAGTAATGTTTCTTAGATCTTAGTCCTGGATCAAAATTTACGGCCTTCCAAAGTTTCCCAATCCTTAATTGGTGAAAAGGACACCTCACTGACACATGGAATCCATGTGGCTCCCAACCATTCGTTACCTGTCGCATGACACTAATGTGGCACCTGTCACCTGGCTCATCGAGCCTCTAGACAAACAACCCCGATCACTTGGGTCAAACTTCATTGTTGTTGGGGTTATCCTCCCATGGATTTATCAACACCCCAACCAAAGTTTCGACGATGACCCTCCTTTCAAAACTACCACATATTTTATGACTCTTAGATTCAATGATTAATGACTTAGATCTCATCGACACCTCCATCTTGCATGATGATTAATACCAATTCTTTAACCCCTCCTTACTTGTTTATGTGGGACCTACGACAAATCGACGACTATCATCACGCCAAGCTCCTTTGTCAATCAATGATTGTCATTCCATCCTCAAGCCCCCTTTTCATCATCAACACTTACATTTGGCCCATCATGCGAATCACCGATCGTCTACACTCCGACAAAGATGTCACTGGCATTGGCGACGAAAATGTCACTGAGATCACCTGCAAAGGAATAAACAACATTCATTCCTTCTTGGGGTACCCCATCGTCATTGGAAAACTTTATCTAGCCTCTGTTCGGACCTTCATCCACTCTCCAAAGATGAATGTTTGATATTTCTCAGTTTCTATATATGACAACTAATATTATCGCATCGTCCAAGGGTTGAAACTCGATAGGGTTCACACTTTGACCTTCTACAAATTGTGGGCTGACATGTGGCCATGTAACCACCTTCCACCTATCATGACATGTGGTACTCCCACATCCTGCCACCTGGCGTGACATGTGGCATTAGGACTCATGTTGACCGATGTTTTAAATCTCCAATTCACCCTAGCCCCCACATGGAACGAAACTCACATGACTGTGGATCCACCCACATCTTGACACATGGATTGATGTGGTTATACACATTATTATAGGGTACAAGGGATTACCTAACCATATGATTTCACCTATCCTATTTTTCAACAAATTCCTTTTTCGTCGTCGACACTATGGGCCTTCACTCACTTACCAATTGTCTACTCCCAACAACGATGCGACCAATATCAACGTTCATTTCCCGACCTGTATATATGAAGACTAGGATTTAAGGCAAAGGCTTAAGGGTTATTTAACCCAACTTGGCTCGCTCTCATCCGGTCGACCAACAAATTGTCGACTTGCGTCATCCCATAGGGCACGTTAACTTCCATGTTGGAATATGACGTCATTGCCCCCATTTTTCACTTAGCTAATACCTAAGGTAATATATTGCGGAGATCAAATCTTGCCTCTGTACTGATTGGCGACTCTCATTTCCCACTTATCCTTTATTGTCTTCAACACCTCTCTTATTGTCGTTAGAGCTCTTGGAGCATCATCCAATTTTTCCATCCTCCTATATTTTGAAGACGATGCATTTGGTATGAATGGTCTATAACTTTCCAAGGGAGTGTATATAACTTTCCAAGGTCACTCCTGACATATCAATAGTCCATATCCTCTGGTTAGACATTTTCAAGATCAATGAATCCCATGCCCTTAGGGATTTATTCATCAATGTGGATCCTAGCAAATCCAATGACTAAGGAGAGCCCTCTAATATATCTAAGGCCTACATCCCCCATCGTTGTCAACACCTCCTCAACTTCACAACTTGAAGTCTTCTTATGATATCACCCTTTTCTTCGTACGACTGATATCTAATCTCCATGCCGAATTCAATGGCTGCAATTTATTCAGTCTTAAAACATGGAATCAGTCTAGGTTAACAATCCAATATTGGACTTAGTCATTTAAGGAAATATTATAAGGTTTGACTGTTCCTTGAGAGCGTATAAATCGCTCCAAGACCAACCATGGTATCCTTACTTCTTCAATGGTAAGGATCTTACATATCTTGTAAGATTTCCCATGAGGAACATGATGTTCTCACATAATACATGGTTCCTTTTCCCTTGTGGGGTATCTTGAACATTGAGTCATTCATGCCATCTTCCATATGAATAATTTTCCTTTATCCAAGCGCATCCATTCATGAGTGGTGACACAGGGAAAACCATTCATACAATTCCATAATTACTCAAGTACATAGACTTGGAGTGAAAAAAATCGTTCTATATTTCAAACAAACATACTCACCCATGAATGCACATACATGCATCCAACCATACATTTTGGTTCAATTATATAGGGTATAAAGATACTTATCTTTTACAATTAGTGACTGAACAACTAACTATGGGTATATGCCTTTACTCCCAACTGTAGGATCTTCTCGCTCAGTAACTTCAACAACATGTCACCCCCATTCCAAGCCATGTTACCACCAATGTATCTCTCTCACTGTTGACTCATCAAGTCAAGGAAATAGCTCAGGAGGCTACTCTCCTCCACTCTTTTGGAAGTAGCAGAAGTCTCCCTTCTTTCCTACTGAGCTTAGGATATCCATGGGGTTTTTCAGATGCCCTTCCTGCTAGTTTACCTATGAATACAAGACACCCTTCAAAATAAACCTACCCCTTAAAACCCTCTCCTTCCAGTGTTGGTTTCCTTCCAACATCATCAATCCCGTGTCCCTCTTTTTCTATATTCTGGGATTTGGTTCTTTTCTGCTCCGGATCAGAACTCCCCCTCTAGTTCTTCCTCATCCAAAACCACTCTCTCCTTCTCTATTCTACACACATTCCTGCATTCTCCACCTCTGCGTGCCACTTCTTTTGCACACAATTTCTTCTCAGAGTCCCATTCGTGTGTCCCCTACATGTAATTACCTGGGGAGTTTCTCAACCTATCCCCTTGTTTTCTTCTGTTAGAAGGAACTTGGGTCTACCAGGAAAATGAGGTGATGGTACTCTGTGGTACCTTTGGCTGATAGCTTTAGCTATCTGAACCATATCTCCCATACTTGTATCCATTGGGGTGTTTGGTTGTCCAAGTACCAATCATACCTCCTTAACTGATTTTCTTCAGTTGTAAACTACACTATTTCCTCCACATCATTCATCAAGGTGGCTTGGGGTGTTTACACATAATCCCCTTTCCTACCCCCTTCACTAATCCCTCTCATGGTATCATGGATATTACTTTCAAGGCTTCACCCCACAATTTTCTATTGGCATTTTCAATCAAACAATAATACATTTAAAATGATTATATGCCATTGCATGGAAATCATCAATCGAGATTAATTACAAGATGGGGTAAATAGGGGTATTACAATCCCCTCCCCCTTAATGGAACATCTTCCTCGATGTTCTTTGCATCTCAACAACACCTTCCATGCCTTCATCTTTCAGTTGATTCAATAATGTTGTTCCTCTCCTAGGTCTGGTCCTTTCCCAGACTCTTGGCATTTAGCACATGCCTACAACAATTTCAAACAACAATCATGTTAATCCTAATTTTACGCAAATACATCTTATTTTTGTTCATAATTCAATAGGAAAATTTATGTATTAACACAATTCTTATCCATGGATTTCATGGATTTTCATCCATATGACCATCTCATTAACTTGGTTCACTATTTTGTTTAACATACCCATCGTGCTCATGATCCCAAATCAATAGATTACAAGAGTTATCAAAGTATCCTCTTCCTTGTGGTCACTCACCCTCCAGGGTCAAGCTTAGGAATCCCATTCTATGTTATATAGTCCCTCGGGTGATCCATCTTGCATGACAAGGATTTATCGCATAGTAAGAGTTTCCAAAACTTCATCGAGTTTTACAGCCGAGGCATCCCTCTATATTTCTCTGTCGAAGCATCTATCTAGCCTATTTTACCACAACATGACATTCTCTATGGTGATAATGACATATCATAGGGTTATCATATCACAACAATATCCATTTTCATTCTTTCCCAGCTTGACAACAATCATTTGTCCCTCCAGGGAAAACCTTTCATATTGCATGTATCACATGCATACAATAATTTGTGAGATGTTATCATTAGTTTAATCAACTTTTCAAATAAGTTACCCATAGATTTCAAATTTCACATTCTCATTTTTAGAACTATTCCATGTAGGAACCAGATTCCATAAGCCCGCGATTTCTTTCCTTGGGAAGTTTGGCTCTTTTTACAACCAATAGGCATTGGTATTCATTATGGGATTACAACACTACCATATCCAAGACCATCTTTCTTGCAATTTCAATAATCACACAACCAAACAAATTGTTAGTTTCTTATGAACATTGCGTTTTCATTACACATTTACAATGGTTCACAACCAATTCTTAAAATTTTGCATACTAATAATTGGATCACATTTGTATATTCAATGATAGAAAGTAAAAGGAATTTTCATTCCTCACACATGCTTTGTTCCAACCTATAAATATTTTTGATATGTAATTAATCATCTCATGCAACTTACTAATGTGCCAATTATCTATGGCCACATTTATACACAATGCATCCTTGCATTGATTTCAAATTACCACACTCCATGTCAAACACTTTGCCATGGTGTGTTGGGACTCAACCAACCTCTCACCTCGTGGTTTATTTATTCACATTAATTATTATAGTAGGAGTATGTCTCCTTCCTCAAGCTGATCATATCCTTAGATCATCACACATACATGAAACTAAAATTTTATAGAAATGCAGCCGTGCATTCCTTCCTTGTTGGTAATCATGGTGCCAATATTCATGGCCACCCAAAACCTCTCTTCACGATTGCTAGAATTTTGATAAAATATTGGAAGGTCCTTCTTCCATATTAGGTAGTCCAATACTTTCCCTCTCGGGAAAACATGCATTTCCTCAATGCACTCAATCAACATGCTACTTATGAGAACTTTTGTTCCCAATCATTCCCGATTGGTCAATGCATTCATGACACAATTGTTCATGAATTTTATTTGCTATGATTTCATTCATCCTTGGCTACCATAGGTTCATACCTCCATATTTTAGCCTATCTTATTTCCTGAATCATACCTTTCTCAGGTATCGATAACATACAACAACCAATAAAAATCATATGCATATCATTAAAATAATAAAATATTTTAGAAAGGATTCTTACCAACCCCTTCATACCTTATGCCATATAGGCATGAAAACTTTTATTCCTATTCTTTCTAGTAACACCATTTATTAAGTTTCCTCCTCAGTTGTGCTTCATGGGAACTCCCCAAAGTCCCTCCAACAATTCTATTTATTAACAACCTTCTTTCATTTTTCCTCTATGCGAGGTTATCCATCATTAGCAATTGTCCCTCCCCAAAAAATCTAATTCTTTTCCTAGACATAACATACAACTTCACATTCAAAATCATATCAGCTTTTATGTGAAATAAAATGCATGTAACATAACATTCAAATCAACAGAACATTTTCAAGTATTTTCTAGCATATCTATATGCCCTCTATCACATTATCCTCAATGTGCTCACTAGTGAAATCACAAAATATTCCAGCTGTCTTGGTGTCCTACAACCATCAACATTCTCATGTTGGAATAATCCACACATGACTAGCACTTCAGTTTTCTCATTCCATAGAAACAAAATAAGCAATAAGAAAGGAGTTAAGGGAATATTCCCCTTTTCCAACTCCTTTTACACAGTCTAGATTTTTTTATCCAGCTGAATTATTTTCAAGGCCTCTCCGCCTTTTCATAACATGGATTAACCAATTTTATTCATTCAAACATGTTTATTAATTTATTTTTTCTTTTACCAGCTCTACTTTTCCCCCTCTTTTCCCATAGCTATTCCTTTTAAGGTTTATAAATCTGTTAAGAAAATCATATTTTTCAGAGTGAGGAAAGTGTTCCTGCTTTCCTCCTCCTTTTCTCAAGCAATCTATCCCCTTTGGGACCTTCCCTCTCTAATACTTGAGCCGTCTTGGTCATGTTCATCTTAAACTTTACTAGGTACATCAACATACAACAACATCACAACTAGCCCATAACTTAATTATGAACCAATGCATTTTGCATATTCACCAATTAGAAATCATATTGGTCAACATTTCTTTGTAAATCTCCCACACATGCATTATATTTTTAATATTTAATCTAGGGTTATTATATAAATAGGCTTTGCATCCCACTGCCTAATTTTCAGCAGTCATTAAGATTATGGCTCTGTCTCCTCGACAAAATATTAAAACCATTTCTCCACATGGAACTTCTTCAACATGCAACTTTGCATATCCATCACTTTCTAAAATAATCTGAACCCTGGGTGAGTCTCAACTTCATTATTTTATAATTTTACCCAATATTCCATAAGAAATATAATCATCCATCCTTATTATGCATTTTGAATATATATTCAAATATGTATCTTTATGTCACATACTTGTTTTCGAACCATGTTTCCATGCACTTAACCACATGCATTAGCATACTGTGTGTCTACCATAGACACACTTTACAATTTTCATATGCATATTTATGTAAATTATTTTACTCGTGATTTTTTCACAATCCTTTACATGAAATTCCCAAAGACACAATCATGTTTCCTTCTATTCATAACAATAAAACATCCTTTCTCCTTGTTCTTTTCAACATTTTACACCATCTTTTCGCGAGGGATGAAGTACACCTTCCTCAAGCTATTAATTTAACCAGACAGTTCAAACCCTTCTACATAGGGTCAACCATGCATCGATGGCCTTAATCAGATCTATAAAGTACACATATTTCCTCACATTCTACTTGATCAGGTAATCATACCATGATTTTAACATACATATACTCATACATCATACATGTGCATCACTTTCACATTTCTATATCACTCCTATTCATTTATTTCATTTAATATCAACCTTCTTTGACGAGGACTTACAATCATCCACATGAATAGTCTCATAGACAAATTATATCTTCCTTCATACTAGGCAACCCTAAAATGCATTCAATCCATGCACTCAATAAAATAAAGCAAATACATACATACATAGATATTCAACATGCAAGTTCACTTCTTGCACCTTTTTCCATGTCATTCAAACAAATTGACATATAAAATTTCCATATCATTCCTCCCCAATATATTACAACCATTCATACAAGTCCATATGGATACTCATAATTATTCTTCCCTCTTTTCATAGAAACAACCAACAAGAAACCACTCATGCGCCTTATGATACAAAGGGATTTACAATTCAAAACTACAGACTAGGTAATTACAACATTACCCAAGGTAGCAAGATAACAATTCTAGTTTCTCTTCCTATATTAAACTATTCTTGGTCAACAGATCTCTACCAAGGGAAACCTCTCCCATATTTCCTCTCACTGTCTCATGAGCATACTAAGCCATACCTATATGGATATCATCCACCGTTGGATGTCAATATGATCCATTAGGCTTTTGGAAATTGCTAAGAACTTCCTTACCGAACTCTATATCAAATTTTCATTGGTCATTCTACCTAATCCTCGTAAGGTTATATGCAATACCATTCATCAAAATTTTATTTAGGCTGTTAACATTCCTATTGGTATCAGGTCATTTTTGACCAAAATAGTTCATCAACAGATCATACTCTACAACCCACCACAAGTTATAACATGTCTATTTTCATGTTACATGCATGATTACTCATTACCACATGCCTTACAACATATCCACATCTTACATTTTCATGCATAAACACGTACTCAAATCAATAGAAATGTACACATTTTTGTACAACCATGAGCTCATAAACTGGTTCGTATTTCCATGTCATTTCACCTCTTTTATGAGGACTATCATAGTTCAAAGAGATCCTTTTTATTTGCTTAACTAGGTCATTTAAAAAATAAGTTTCATTCATTATAGGTCAAGTAACCAACCTTACAATTTTCCATCAGTCCTCTGATCATGAAGAATTTGACATACATGGTTTAGTATTTTATTTAAGCAGTAAGTAATATTGCCAAGGACTCTATCAATCCATACCAAATTCCTTTTACCACAATAAATTTTCCATAAGGATCTTATCCCTTATATAAAAAACCAAAAAAAATGTAATAAGATATGCCTATCTAAGCAGATAGACAACATTACTCTTGAATAAAACAACTCAGCTCATCCATTCTCTGAAATCATGTAGCTCTATAATATAATTCTGCCACTCCTGCCATTCACATTCAGGTCTTTCTATAAACGTATGTCAACATATTCCCACTCTTGTAGGAGTATTTATCATTCTTACCAAGGAAACAACATAATTTTTATGTTGCATATCATCATGCAAATTTTCTGTTGCAAGAATTTTTGAAACAAAATCTCAGTTTGCAGTCCTCCTTCTCAAGGAAATTTTGCATATAATAAAAAAACTTTTAACACATAGAATTTTTTTCTAACATGCTCATCTTGGCCTTGATATACCAGTATTGTGACTGATCTCTGGCCCATCCAAGCCTACTTTTTGAACTCTCCTTTGATACCACTTTGTAATACACCCAACCCACTAAACCTTATTTAGGCTTATGGGGTGTTAAAATTTCACCTTTCCTTAATCATCTCAAAACCTCTTATTGAGGGCACCATCATATTTTGCTTGTCAAGAGATTTCCAATGACATTAATTATGCTCAAATCAGAGTCTTAGATCAAAATTTCTGGCTTCCAAAATTTTTTCATCCATTTGTGCCATCCACAATGATCCCTCCTTTCAGAATTGCCACAAATCTGATGTCTCTCAGGATCTGATGATTAATGAATTAGATCTTGTTGGAACCTCCATCGCGCACAATGATTAATGCCCATTCATTAAACACTCCTTACGTGGTTATGTGTGACCTATGATGGATCGACGAATGTCTTCATGCCACAATTCTTCTCCAATCAATGGATATTGTTCCATCCTTAAGCCCCCTTTTCATTGTCGGCACTTATCTCTAGACCATCACTCAAATCATCAGTCATCTACGCTCTAATGATGATGTGAATGAAATTGATGACCCAAATCTCACTGAGATCACCTCCAATGGAATCAATGACATTAGTTCCTTCTTGGTTTACCCGTGGTAGTCGACAACCTTGCTCTAGCCTCTCTCTATACCTTCATCCACCCTCCACCGAAAAATGGTTGAGATTTGTCTGTTTCTAGTTCTGATGGCTAAGATTATCACATTGTCCAAGGGTTGAAACCTGATAGGGTTCACACTTGAGCCTTCTACAAATTGTGGGTTGACACATGGCCTTGTCATCGCCTACCACCTATCATGACATGTGGTACTCCTACATCTTGCAACCTGGCATGACATGTGGCATTAGGAATCATGATAACCGATGTTGAATATATCCAATATACCCTAACCACGTGGAACGACACCCACATGACACGTGGATCCACCCACGTCTTAACTCATGGATTTACATGGTTATACACGTCATTATAGGGTACTAGGGATTACCTAACTAGGTGCTTCCACCTATCCTCTTTGTCGACGAATTCCTCTTTCATCGTCAACACTATGGGCCTTCACTCACTTACCAATCATCTACTTCCGACAACGATGTGACCAATATCAACGGTCCATATTTCTTGGCCTATAGATCCGATGGCTATGACTTAAAGCGAAAACCTAAGGGATATTTTACCCAACTGGGCTCGTTGTCGTCCCATCAACCAATCAATTGTTGACATGTGTCAAACCAGATGTCACACTAGCTACCATGCTGGAATTTGACATCATTGCCCCATTTTTTCCACTTAACTAATACCTAAGGTAATCTATGGTGAATATCAACTCTCGCCTCTATATTGATAGACGACTCTCGTTTCCCACTTATCCTTTATCATCGTCGACACCTATCTCATTGTCGTTGGTTCTCATTGAGCTTCATCAAATTTCTCCATCCTCCTATATTATGATGGAGATGCATTTGGTATCGACGGTCTAGAGCTTACCAAGGTCACTCCCAATAGATCAACAATCCAGATCCTCGGGTCCAACCTTCAAAAAATCAATGACTCCCACTCCCCCAGGGATTTCTTCGTCAATGTGGATCCTATTATATCCAATGGATGAGGAGAGCCCTCCAATGGATACAATACCTACAACCCCCATTGTCATCGACATCTCCTCAACTTAACAACTTGAAGTCTTATGATGATATCACCCTTTCCTTCGTATGACTGAGATCTAATTGCCATGCAAAATTCATTGGCTTCTATTTGTTCAATATTAAAACATGGAATCTCTCTAGGTTAAAAGTTTGATCTTGGAATTAGTTTTTCAAGGAAATCTTATAAGGTTCGCCCATCCTTCAAGAGCATATAATCCACTCCAAGACCAACCATTGTATCCTTACTTCTTCAAGGGTAAGGATCTTGCATATCTTGCAAGATTTTCACTTAGGAACACGAGGCTCTCTTAGAATACAAGGTCCCTTTTCCCCTACGAGGTCTCCTGAACACTGAGGACTTCATTCCATCTTCTAGATGAATAATTTTCCAGTATCCAAACACATCCATTCTGTAACATCACTCTTAGTTACTAAAAAAAAGTGGACACCGCTTCATAAATTAAGCATGTAGCAACATAATTTAAATTTACAAAGTTGGAAAAATGGATTCCTAAGAACATCAAACTCTTTTCAACGCAAAGAGATAAATAAAACACATATCAACTCTACTCAAGTTATGTAAGAAGCATATTAACCTTAGCAATTCATCTCAAGTATCTAATACATATGTAAAAATTTAATATAATCTTGCGCAAATAAATACTTATAACCACATATAATTTGAGCATTCATTTAACTCAAATACATATATGACGTAACATTGACATAAAATAATTCATCTAACTAAATGCCCAAAAGTGAAACCCCAAATGTGAAATCCGTGTATTTTTGAAATACGACGGAAATTTCATGAATTTATCATATTAATTTAAATACTTAAATTCAGTTCAAAATATAGACATTTAATTAAATCCCATCCTTATAAGATGTATTGATATAAATCACGGTTAAACATTTTTCAACTTCATTCTAGGTATTAATATACCCATATCCTTGGTTAAGTTAATTATTACATGATTCCTAAATCCTAATAATTAAGAGTAATAATAATTAAGTAATTGATCCAGGTGGATATCGATGACCACCCACCTATTCCATATGACACAAAACAATCTTCTAGAAACTTACTATTTTTAGCAGGTTTTTGGTTCCTAAACGTCCGAGGCCATTTTGAGGGCCTAAATGAATTTATATCGGGATCGAGCACCCAAACTCTATTTGAACCCCCAAAATGAATCTCCTCGATGATACATTTCCAACGAGATATCGTGCACCCCAAACATAGATCGTATTCCAAAGTTACACCCCCAGGAAGTTGATACACCAAACTACCCAAAACGGGGTCCACAAAACTGTTGGCTTTTCATCTTCCAGGGTTAGGGTTTTGGATTTTCTTTATGTTAAAAAGGCCTTTAGAGCATCATTGTAATCATCTTCTTGCGAATGTGAGTATCCGTCACATATTTTCTTAGAGATAAGATTCCACCATTCTAGCGAGTCTTTCACTCTTTATTTCTACAGTTTTGTACATTTTGCTCATTAATAGAAATTGTGTATTATTGTATCTCTGTGTTTATGGTTTCATCTATGATATATTATTAGATATATGAGATATCTCTGTACATTTATTTATTATATCTTCGCTCTCATTTTGTGCTGAAAATAATCCAGATCAGTGGTATCATAGCAGGATGCTCTTGATCATTTTTTCCAGTGCATGTCCCCGACGAGGTCTAAGTATAAAAAGTTGGGTCTCAAGATTGTCTCTTTTGAGAACTATAACTCTCATTCACCCAACAAACCCTCCATTGCGGAAGAAAAAAAAACCGACATAGCATACGATTCTATTAATCTATTGCTTGAGCAATCTCTTACGTGACAGAGGGACAACATGATGGAGAATTTTTCCCACATCATTCAATGCTTGCCGATAAAAACCAGAATGTCTTCATTAGGCAACCACTTTGGAGGGACCTCACATTTTAGGGTACAAGTTAATTTTTATATTCCCATATTTTAAGGATAGATAGATGCAAATGCCTTAGAAAAATGGTTAAATATGCTAGACGGTTATTTCTCTGTTCACAATTTTTTTGATAGGTAAAATATCACCTTCACACTCCTTAAGGCTCTCCTCCATGTCAAACATAGGTGGGAAACTTATTGGGACAAAATTTCCATAGAGGAGTCTAGAATATATGGGGTTGATCCCACTTGGGATTTTTTTGTGGATGCAGCCAAGGAACAATATTACCCTATTGGTAACTATGCTGACTAGTACATGAGATGAACCATGTTGCGTCAAGAGAGGGACCAAGTAGTGTTGGAGTTCACCAATAACTTTCATACCTTGCGTACCAAGCTGGGGATCAAATATTATGAGCGACATTTGGTTCTGAAATACCGTGGGGCTCTAAACAAATACATCCAAACTGAAATGGAGTTTTTGGACATCTCATCGCTGGGAGATGCCTATCGATATGTTGTCAAAATATAGAATAAATTTGGGTAGAAAAACAAACATGAGTTCGGGTCTGAAAATCCACAAGAACCAAAGTATGATAAAGATGGGCCTAACAAACAACCTCCTGAAAACCAATCCAAACCATAGGAAAAGAAGAGTCACGAGAAAACGAAGAAAGACACTTGAAAGTGGTGTGATTTCCATAAGATCCCTTTGCACAACACTGATGAATGTCGCTCAAAAAAATCATTAGTGGTCGAGATCAAAGACAAGGAGCCGAACCCTGATTCAAAATATGATTCGGAAAATACTGGCAGAAGATAGATCATCGACACAGACCCCACCGCTACTGTCGTGATCGCAAAAATTCAACCTGAAGAACCAACAGATCCTGAGGAGGGGGAGTGCCTTTTTCATTCATAGATGTGGGTGAAGGGGACCCCACTACATTTTATTGTTGATAGTGGAAGCTAGAAGAACCTCATCTCAATAGAGGTCATCAAACAATTGAGATTGTCGACAACACCACACCCACAACCATACAACATCGAGTGGCTTCTCCAAGGATGTGATATCTGTGTCAGCCAACAATGTCGATTGTCATACGTCATCCAACCCTGCAAGGATGACGTATTATGTGATGTTTCCCCATTGTATGCCTGTGATGTTCTCTTGGGCCAACCATATATGTGGAAATGCTATGCTATCTATGAGTCTCGACCTTGTAGTGTTATTTTTACCCTGGGGGTCATCTCTACAGGATACCAAAGGTAGTTCCAACTACTGTCCCACCTAAATAGTGTTGCAAGGTAGTATCTCATACTATAAAATTAAGCTTCTTCACAATCTTTTCAAAGTGTGAACAAAAGGACACTGCAACCACTACAACCTCGATCCAAGCACCTTCTATCCAATAGAAGCAGGTTGAAAAGATTGCAACAAATCACAAATATTCATTCTACATAGTCATCTCATGTAGCACAACAGTTTGAACATATTCAACCACGCCAGCAACAGGTTCGTGACAACTTTCCACAAACCAAGCAGCATAACGTCTCTAGCAAGGCAAGCAACTCACCAAGATTCAGATTCAGGAATCACTTTCCCCTCTCCTCCGGGAACTCAACACAATGGATACCATTTCTTCCAACTGACACAAAACAATCTTCTGACAACTTACTATTTTTAGCAGGTTTTCGGTTCCTAAACTTTTGGGGCCATTTTGAGGGCCTAAATGAATTTTTTTATGGGATTGAGCACCTCAAAACTAGTTGAGCTCCTAAAATGAATCTCCTCGATGATACCTTTCCAACAAGTTATCATGCGCCCCAAACATAGATCGTATGCCAAAGTTACGCCCCCAAGAAGTTGATACACCAAACTACCCAAAACGGAGTCCACAAAACTATTGAATTTTCATCTATCAGGTGTAAATGTGTTGAACCTGCACATAATAGATCTAGCTAAACAATAATACACACATTTGCAGAGATACTTTGAGAAATAAGAAGAAAGAGAGAAAGAATGAAATAATTCTCATTAACCGTTGTGAATAATGAATAATTTACACATGATACACTCTGTATAACTCAATAAGTGCGCACTGGAGGATAACCAATGCACCATATTGGTGGTCTAGAGTGATCTGGACACACACCAACAATTACGGGAGTGAACTGCCACCTAGTCTAGTCTCTCAGGCAGTTATAAGAGTGAACTACCACCTAGTTGAGTTAACTAGTCAACTAGTCTTCAGTTAACTGACTGAACAAAGAGTAGTGAGGAGTTAACTCAGGGAATCAAGGGTAATACGCCAGTCTGCTGATGATACCAAGTCAAGGTCGAATTAGCATGGTGATGATCCCAATGTTGCATGGTGAGAAAACCAATGCAACATCTAAACTCAACTCAACTAGTCAAACTGAAGTGTCAACTGAAAGAGAATATTCTCTAGGTGGAATATTCTTCCCTAAAATATAGAAGACTGGATAATGACTAATTATGACTAATAAACAGTGAAAAACCTTAGGAAAAATAAATCCTAGGTGTGTGTGAAGTAACTCCAACATTGGGGTTAGGGTTTTGGATTTTATTTATGTTAAAAATACCTTTAGAGCCTCATTGTAATCATCTTCTTGTGAATGCGAGTCACCGTCACATCTCTTCTCAGAGATAAGCTGCCACCATTCTAGTGAGTCTTTCACTCTGTATTTCTACATTTTTGTACATTTCGCTCATTAATAGAAATTGTGTATTACTCTATCTATGTGTTTATAATTGCATATCTAATATATTATTGGATATCTGAGATATATCTGTACATTTCTTTATTATATCTCTGCTCTCATTTCGTGCCAAAAATAATCCGAATCAATATTACACCCCAAATTATTATATTAACATCTATAAATGATTCTAGCAAGGATTATTAATCCAAGATGGCTTCTATTCACTTATGTAAATAAAATCTTGGAATCATAATCACATACATAAAAGTATGTTTGTCAATCTATTAAACTTTACTCCTACACCTATACATATAAAAGTACCAACATATTTGTATAATAATTTATATCTCCTACATATTATCTTTTTTTATTTCAATTAACTTTGTTTCCCATATACCATAACAACCCTTAATAAAGGTTCTATTACCTAAACCATATTCCCTTTATATTTTTACCTCCAAATTACAATTAAAGTTTCATGACAATTGTCCTATATATTAATGCAATAAATCAAATTGATAGCACAAAATCACTCTTGATTCTCTTGAACAAAGACTCTTCAATGAAGGTCTAAACAATTTTCACTATTTAACCCTATACAGTAAATTCAATTCAATCCAAAAAACTTTTCCTACACAAAACTAAATGAATTCATATTGTATTATATCTAATACCATAATGATTAAATCCTTATTATGAGTCATTATGGTATTCACTTATTTTTCTCATTCTTCTTTGTAATTACATAATAATATGCAGATGAACGACTTCTTAATTAATTTCTATTGCACCGTACCAAGGTATATACGTTTCCTTAATAAATTAACACACTTCATTAAAACACTTAATTTTGTTCCTCTAAGGTAGGCTAATTGAATCCTCATGGACTTAATCAAATAATTAAATTTCAAGGAGGTAACTAATACAATGTCACTCATTCACATTTTCAATGACAACTTCGAGAGAGAAGCAGATTACGACCATGATGCCAAATGGTTGTCTAATATCTAGGCCCAGATTTTAGTAAAAAGATATAATTGTGATGGTTTAACCAGAAGAACAAAATTAAGTACGATCGGTGTGAATTTTCGCAGAATAATATTATGGATACAAATATGATATACTCTCGTTTTGGACATAATGCAGAGGTTAGTTAGGCAAAGCTTGGATCTTCAACAGTGACAAAGATGTTGAGTCTACTAGTCATAAACAATTCAAGAACTAATCAAATCTGGTGGTTACACACGCATAGATATAAATTGAGAATTGAAAAAAAATAGTACACATTTCATCTAAACTTAACCCGGTAGGCTTTAAGGACCTCTGCTCATTTTCATATAGTACAACCCATTGAAAATGAGTGAACAAATTAAAATATTGTTAGCATTACATAATTATAAACATATCATCCATCGATCCAATGTATAGTCATTACAAAAATTAGTTGAATCAAACCAATAACTACTCTTATATGTACCGTAACCAAATGCAGTTTGTTGATGTTGAAATTCTATCTGGAACTTTCACAACACTCTTTTTCTTCACCGCGCTTGCAAAATCCAAGACTTCACCGGTACCTCCCAACCAACGCTAGGGGTAATCTTCTTTCCCCTTAGCCCCCCGAGCCGCAAATGGGTCACGCACAAGGAACCAGAAAACAAAATCTCCAGGCTTGCCTCGCAAAGAAGATCTTCCACCCTTTCCACAAGCTTGGTATCCCAACTCTCACAAGCAAAACATAGTCAATCCAAATTTCGGCAGCATAACAATACTATCAAGAAGTGAGTCCATTTCCCTTCTACAACATTTGTTTTATAGAAATTTCTTCACTGACACATGTCCTCACGCACAAATAATTAAATTTTTAGATTAAATTAATTATGATTATTCACCCACACACTTGTCACACTCTCCCCAAGTTGCACAAGTAATTACCATTTTTATTTTATTTCAAAAGCCAATTTCAAAAGCCAATTTCCCTCACATTCCCGAATATGTTCTTATTTTCACTCTTAGTTGTCCCTTTGTTCCCCAAATTCTCATTTAATGAGTGTATCCTAACTAGATCTTAGTTAGAGTTGGATTATGAGTCTTCTTTTAGTTAGACTTAGTGGTAGCTTGACTTAAGATACTATTCTATGTATATACATATTCTCTCAAGTTATTATTTATTTCTATTTTAAAAATCATTTTTATTAATTTTATGCACACGTGTATTTTGTAAACCCTTTAATTTTATTCCCCATTTTTTTAGAGTTTGAATTTATCTCGAAACTTTTAAATTATGTCATAGTTCATTTAGTCATTTATTTAAATTTTAGACTTAGGTTTAGAATTAGGCTTAGACTTTTGTTAGGATTTATAATTAATAATTTACTGTTTAATTTATTATTTTATTCTAACAAGGTCTAACCATTTCAATGTTTTCTAGGCCACCTAGATTTATTGACTCAAGTTTTTTAAGTACACGACATTCCCTTCAAGACACACCTTCGTGCCCCAAGGGTGCCACTTGACTTTGAATGGTTTTGGAAGTTTGTTTGACCCTTGGAGTCAACACTCCATTCGGTTGACCTTGTGAGAGACTAAGGTCTATCTAAGGAATAAGGAGTTCGCCTTATTGCGTGCCCCTTAACATTCTTCATGAGCGACTGTTTCAGTTCTCCCTTACGACATCGTGATTTTCTTAGAACATGGTAATCAATAACCATGCATTTAGGTCACGACGAAAGTGCTAGTAGGCTATGATAGGAACATTGTCACAACTCTTCCTTAATGTCTGGTTCCTATGCATGACCCCTTTACTTCTTATGTGAGTCGGATTAGTAACAATCATCAAGCCTACAATCACTGACAAAAACAATATCAAAATCCATAAATATATAACTCAATCATATATCACATGTACGTAAAATGAAATACTCAAACAAATACAATCCACTCCCAAACTCGATCTAGAGTCCAAGAAAGTCCATTGATGCCATCAACATCCATAGCCTTCCATATGTCCTGCAAACTCAGGTGAACTCGTCAATAATATCTGTCAATACATGTACATCGGAAATAACATTAAGTCACAATACATCATTATCATCATATAACTCATAATCAAAATGAAATCATAATGTACCATAACCAGATCACTTGCATGCAAGTTTCCTCAAAGAATAAGTCAATAAAAGTGTGCTAGGTAGAATGTGATGTTACACATTCACGAGTGGAGACATAGGGACAACCATTCATACAATTCCATCATTAATCAAGTACACAGACTTGTAGTGAAAAAACTAGTCTATCCATCAAACAAGCATACACACCCATGAATACACATACATGAGTCCAACCATAAATTTTGGTTCAATTATATAGGTTATAAATATACTTATCTTTTAAAATTAGTGACCAACCAAGTAACTGTGGGTGTATGCCTTTCCACCCAATCGTAGGCTCTGTTCACTTAGTAAATTTGATAGCAAGACACCACCATTCCATGCCATGATATCACCAAGGGACCTCTCTCATCGTTGACTCATCAAGTCAAGGAAATATCTCAGGAGGTTACTCTCCTCCACTCCTCTGGCAGTAGCAGAAGTCTCTCTTCTTCCCTACTAAGATCAAGATATCCACAAGGTTTATCAGATGCCCTTCCCGCTAGTTTACCTATGCATATGAGAGCCCCTTCACAATTAAACTATCCCTTGATGCCCTCTCCTTCCAGTGTTAGTTTCCTTCCATAAGAATCAATCTCGTGGCCCTCTTTTTCTCTAGTCTGGGCTTCTAGTCTTCTTTACTCCAACTCCGAACTCCCCCTAGGTGGTTAGTTGATGCATTAACTTCACGGGGGAATAGTTTTTTCATACAATATTCCTTTAGGGTGTATTATAGCTCGTTGGAAATAAATAATAGAGAATCACAATTATTGGTATGTCCTAGGTATCCCATGAAATCCCTAGGCCCTTAAATGGCCAAAAAACATTGTTTAGGGCCTTAAAATGACCTTAGAAGTTTAGGACCCAAAAATCATAAAAAAAATGGTCAAGATAGAGAACCATGATGAGTTAGTCAAAGAGGTGGTGTCCAATGATATCCACTTGCATCAATCCTCACCACTTAGGAATAAATTATTCCCATTGCGTCAAGTTCCCTCAAGATATGTGGAAACTTTTGTTGAATATGAACCTTTGTGAGCCACTTGCCTTACTGAAGTAGTTGTCCTGCTTTAACAACCCGATATAGTTGTATGTTTTTTTGGTGGGTGTTGTTAATCATGGTTTTCATTATTCAATTCACTTTATCTTGTGTAATACAATGGGGATTTATTTTTGTGGTGGTCAATTGTTTAGCCACCTCCGAGGTGTCCAACAAAAGCAAAACATATGGTCGAAGCAGATCGACATTAAATGCTAGGTGCAACCCAAGGAAAGGAAGAATACTTAATTCAAAAGAATTGTCACTGAAAACCTTTTTGATGGTGTAAGGCCAATATCAAAGTGGTCTGAACTTCCTATGGGGGCATGTGAAGCACTCTTTCTACTAATGCAACCACACCTTGTCACCAACCTAAAACTTGTGCGGAATCCAATTTTTTTCATGTCATTGCTTATACTTGGCATTGGCCTTCTCTAAGATACCATGAACCTATTGTTGGAGGTTATTGATCCATTAAAAAAGAAATGGCTAATCTCTCTACCTTGGTCTAAGCATGGGAGGACTTTGTCAGGGAAGATGTAATGGGTAGAACTACATCAATGGGGGCCAATGGTTGGAACCCTAAGCACACCTAAAAAGAGATATTTCTAATGGAGTTGTAGAGGGATCTGTTATAGCTATGATGAACATATGAGAGGATCTCATCCCATGTATGTGGATGCTTGTATTTGTACATGTGTAGGATATTCACAATCATTCTTTTGATCACTTCAATTTTTCCATGTATTTGGGGATGAAAGGTAGTCAATTTGGTCATCTTGGTGTCCATTAGATACCATAGGATGGAATATAAAGTAATAAGGAATACACTATCCCTATCTAAAATAATCGCTCGTGGTATCCTGAAATGAATTCAAACCTTCTCAAAGAATATCCCAACAGTGGCTTCAGTTGTGATACTCCTTTTACATGGTGTTAAAATGACCATCTTAGAGAATAAATTAAAAATATCAAAAACACAATCATGACCATGTTTGGCGGAGGGAATCCATGACATGTAATCTATGGAGATAGACTCCCAAGGATTGTCTAGGGTAGGTAGAAGAGAGTATATCCCTTGATTCTTGATGGGTGACTTAAAAATGTCATAGGTAGTGCATGACTTGATAAACTAGCTGACAATCCTATTAAAGATTTAACTAGTAGAAATGATTCTGAAGTATTGCTACTATCTTCTCCACACCAAAGTGCCCTTCCAGTTGACTGTAATGTTTTTCCAAAATTAGCTTTACATTATCACTTGAAGGAACACATAGATGTCCTATATTGCACAAGAAGACATCCTGGGGGTGGAAGTATGTAACTTTTTTGTTGGCACTTAGTGTCTAATAAGTAGTAGCAAAGTCTGTAGAGTTACTATTGTATAATTGTGGCTACCCGGAGGTCTCATTCCCACAAGAATTAAGAACTGTAGTGAGTGCCACAATCATGGGTTAACTGAGGTAGTACGCAACATGATTGTTTCTACCTTTCTTGTACTTAATGTTCAAGTGGAATTGGTGTAGGTATGTGGACAATGTCTGATGGTGGTCATTCTATAACTTTCCTTGTGTTTACATGAATTACAAAGGCTTATGAATCAATTTGGATGATCATTTCCTTTCCTAGAATATAATGCTTCCACTTTTGACATGCTTTCACAATGTCATACATCTCCTTGTAATAGGTGGGATATCCGTGAACACTATCATATAATGTTTCACTACGATAGGCTACTAGATGTCCCTTATAAGTGAGGATAACACTGATAACATAGTTAGAGGCATCTTCCTCAATATCAAATGGCCGTTACAATTCTGGCAATGTGAGACTATTGGGTTGTTATATTCTTTATAGTGAAAGAACAACCATCCAACTGTCTAGTCGAGGTGGATCGACTGGGTAAAAATTCAAATGACGAGTCAAGTCAAATCAATGGTTAATTTGAAGGTCAAGGTGATCAACAAGAAAGTTGAAGTCGAAGTGATCGATGGGAAGTCAAAAGATTAGATGACATGAGGTCGATATGAGGTAGAGTGGTATCCAACTGAAGATCAACCAAAGGTCGACTATAAATCGACTAATATTTCACTATAACAAAACATTGAGATTCATAGGATTGCATCCAATCATGTTCATGGATTTGTAACCATTTTTGGGTGCCATTATTTAGGGTTTTGCATTTTGTAAAGCCTATAAATAAGGTGCATTTTAATTGTAATAAGTTGATCAATATTTAGAAGGTTGTTGGTCATGTAGATGAAACCAAAGTTCTTTTGTAAAGAAAAAGGGTATACTGGAAGTTGTGTCTTAGGTGTAGACCAAGGTTAGTCATGTCACCCTTTATTCAATGAATGAATAAGAAAACAAGAGAAAAATACACTCCAAAAATGTTGGTTTTTTTCATTAAAATTTTTTAGAGTAAAATATATATGTATTATGTGTGTGATTGTCATTTATTTCTTATCTAATTCTATTGTAACTCCACTTCATTCAAAACATAAAAATAAGCGATCATAATAAAAT
>JZKD02S1928725.1:222944-241769 GCA_000966675.3 Picea glauca | reverse complement strand
ATAGAACCATTTTTAAAAATAGGGTAAAAACCTTGACCCCCCCAAAAACGAGAACTCTGTAGAGTTCTCATTAAGTTGATAACTATGTTTAATATTTGTCAATACATATATATATGAAAGTAATCTATGAATTACAATAAATCATCAACATCATATATAACTTATAATCGAACTAAATCATAATTTACTATAGCCACATCACTTGCACACAAGTGTCCTCAAAGAATAAGTCAATATAAGTGTGATTAGTTGTACGAGATGTTACATCTATCTTCTCTTTCCTAGTTGGTTTAGTATGAGTGTTTATTTCCTTACATTTGGTATCAAAGCTATCTATCGATTTGAACATTTGGTTTCAAAGAAAGGTTAAGTAGATATTGGATTTGAGCTAAACCTAGGTCCAATGAGAGTTGTAAGTCAACGATCTTTAAAGTTGTTGATTGAAATAATGGCAAGCAGCTTGAGAATAGAGATACAAAAATTCAATGTATATAATTTTGAGCTTTGGAAGCTCAAAATTGAAGATATCCTTGTATATTGAGAATAGTGGGAAACTATAAGTCTAAGAACCATTTCAATGGGTATGCTGAGGGAAGAATGAGAGAAACTCGAGAGAAGGGAAAGGAATAAGATTCAACTTTGTCTTGAATATTTAGTGTTGTTGAATGTCTCAGGATAAGACTCAACAAAGAAGCTATGGGATAAGTTGAGAAGATTAATTCTATCTTGCAAGGATGAGTGATGGGAGCTCAGTAACAAAGCACTTGACTGCATTCAATACTATAATAATCTAGCTATTTTCTATGGATATTAAAATCACCGAGGAGGAAAACTGGATAATCCTGTTATGTTATTTTCTTGACTCCTGGAATAGCTTAGTCATGACTATAGGGAGTAATTCAACCACATTGATGCTTGAAGACATGGTTTCATCTATATTTTTAGAAAAAATGAGATGAAAGAACATGGAATGATCGACCAAAGATGCCTTAATGTTGAGAGGTCAACTAGTCGACATATATAATTGCAAATTAATTATTAGAAAGTCTAAGTTGAAGGGTATATCTAAATCCACAGTTCAATTGACAAGAAGATGCTAGAAATGTGGTAAAGTTGGGAACTACAAAATAGACTGCAAGTTGAAGATGACTGATATCAGACCTATATTTGAAGAGAAGTAGTTGACTGAGAGAAACACTATTCCATATAAAGGAGGTGATGTGTAGCTAGCATTGACTAGTACATAGTCAGATCATGATGTTTTTTTGATCGACTTAGGTGCTTCATTTCACATGACACCCCGTAGAGAATGGTTCTATGAATATGGGAGATATGAAGGGGGATATGTATACTTGGGGGACAACTTGACAACCAAACATGTTGGACGAGGAAGAGTCTGAATGATACGACAATATTGGAGGAGTAGGACCCTTCTAGGTGTGCTACATGTTTTTGGTTTGACAAGAAATATAATATTTGTCAACAAAATGAGTGATGGAGGTGTGCATACTCAATTTAAGAAGGACATGTGCAAAATGGTTAGGGGAGTGATGGTATTAATGAAAGGAGATTGGATTGGAACCCTATACAAGTTTTTATGGAATGCCGACCTGGCTGGATGTAAAAACACTACTATTCCTAAAGTTGACTCAACTTGACTCAACGTGGGTTGAGTCAAAACAAACTGACTCGATTTATCTTCATCAAGTTGACTTGACCATGTTATGGCACTAAAGAATTGGACATATTTGGAAAAAAAGAATTTGAACTATGAACAACAAAGTTAAGGTTGGAGGTTTTCCTAAGTGTAATTTGGAAGTTAATTTTTGTGAACATTACATATATGAAAAACAAATCGAGTAAGATTCCCATATGGAGCTACAAGGGAAAACAAGAATATGGAATTGATACATAGTAATGTGTTTGGTCCTGTATCGGTCCCTTCACTTGGTGGATCCATGTACTATGTCTCCTTTATATATGATTTTTTTCTAGGAAGACATGGATATATTTCCTGAAGAAGAAATCAAAGGTTTTCGAGAAATTCAAAGAGTTTAAATCTCTTGTGGAAAACCAGATAGAAAAGAATATCAAGGTGTTGAGAACTGACAATGGATGAGAATTTTGTGGAAATGAATTTGATCAATTATATAATAAGTACAACATATCACACTAAAATACCACAATTCTTCCATTAAGGAATCTTTAAGGCATCTTTGGTCGATCCTTCTTTGGTCGATATGTTCTTTCACCATTTTTTTTAGCAACTTCCATAAAAAATTATCTAATGAATTGGGGTCCTCTTGTATTTGTTGAATGATCTTGCATACCTCTTGATATTTCTTCAATTCTACCCTTGTTTCTTCGACTCATTCATATTGCAGAGTAGAAATAGTACATAGTGAACCTTGTGTTTCTTCTTCTTTCCTTGAAAGGGCATCTTCCACAACATTATATTTTCATTTTTTGTATATAATTTCAAATTCATTACCTATCATATTTGTAACCCAATTTTGTTTCTCTCCTGGAGATAATCATTGCTCCAAGAATTACTTCAAACTATTATTATTTATTTTTACTTTGAAGTGTCTTTCTATTAGGTAAGGGTGTCATTTCTTAACTACATGTAGTATGATCAACATTTCTTTTTCATAAATTGGCTTGAATAAGTTTTTTCCTTTAAGTTTGATGCTTTCAAAGGAAAGGGGACTTACTTCTTACATTAAAGCTACACCAATTCCATGGCCTGAGACATCATACTCCACAATAAATCTTTTTGTGAAGTCAAGTGTGGTTAGGAAGGGAATCGTACACATAGCCTCAAGTTTTTCAAAATATTTGCTTGATCCTTTAGTTCAAGAAAATGCTTCCTTATTTAATAATTCTATTAGAGGTGTTGTTATTTGACCACAGTTCTTGACAAACTTGCAGTAATAACATTTCAATCCTAACAATCCTCTATGTTTCTTCAAGATTTTGGGAATTGGACATTCCATCATAGCTTTAATTTTGTTAGTTTCCTCTTTTACACTTTCATGATATACAATATGACTTAAATATTCCACTTATTGAACACCAAAGGCACACTTGGAAGGCTTTGCATAAATGTTTTGCTCTTACAATAGTTGTAATACTCTGTCAACATGTTGTACATGCTCTTCCCAATATTTGTTGTAGATTAGTATGTCATCAAAAAATACTAACATGAATTTTCTAAGGAAGGGCTTGAAAATAGAATTCATCAATATTTGAAATGTTGAAGGTGCATTAGTAAGTCTAAATGGAATAACCAAAAACTCCTAATGACCTTCATGTGTTCTAAAAGTTTTTTTGTGAATTCCTTCTCGCCTCATTCTGATTTAATGATATCCCAAATGAAGATCCAACTTAGTAAAGAAAATTGCTCCATGCAATTCATCTAATAATTCATCAATGACATGAATAAGAAACTTATCTTTATTGGTCATTCTGTTGAGATATCTATAATTTGGACACATACACCATGAACCATCCTTTTTTGTAACCATCATCATTGGTGAAGAGAATGGAATTTGTCTATGTTAAATGATGTCGACCTCCAACATTTCTTGGATAATACACTCAATCTCACTCTTCTGTGCATATGGATACCTATAAAGACTAATGTTAGGTGGTATTCTTCCTGGTTGCAAATGAATACCATGGTCATGATCTTGATCAGGTCGAAGACCCTTAGGAATTTCACTAAATACCTTGGAATGATTGTTGATAACTATTTGGAGATCTAATGGAGAAGAGGATATAGATGCTTGAACATCAAGTGAGCACAATTGTGAAATTACACCATGGTTTCCCTTTTTGTGCAATTTTGTCATGCTATTATAGATTATTACCTTAGAGGGTTTCCATTGGATACCTCTATGCTAAATTCCCTTTCCATTTGAGAAAAATATCATGAGAATATTTTGAAAATTAAGGGACACCATTTCCAATGATTGTAACCATTGGACCCCTAATACAACATCATCACCACCCATTTGGATGGAAATCATGGGACTATCCAAAAACTACTCCCCCATATTGAGTTGAATACTATAGAACTTCTTAGAACAATTTATGGTACCTCCATCTACACTCATTACTTGAAACTTTGACATTGGAAATACAAAGCAATTGAGATATTTTGCTAATTTGTAATTGATGAAGTTATGGGTACTACCAGAATCAATCAACATTGTTAACTTTTTATTTTTGATGTATCCTTGTATATTGAGGGTTTGTCGAGCATCGATGTCGAACAATGCATGAAAATATATTGTTGGAGTTGTATTTGATGGGCCACATAAATTCCATCTTTTTACATCTCGTTTTCTCTATTCCTAATCCCCTTTCACTTACCTATGACTCTGTATTAGTCCATTTTAATGTTTATGTGAGGGATTTATACCCAAAGTGTTTTCCGTTGCATTTCCTTAGAGTTTCATACTAATTATGGTTAAATATTAGAGAAATAACATATCTTGAATTTATCTTTGAAAATTGGGTTGGTTTGGTGATTGTTGTAAAACTAGTTGTCATTGTTACTCCTACAACGAAAAATATATGAAGTGGGTATTGGAGATTTTTAGAATGAAGCATCATCAAGGCATGCACTATGGCTGCTAATTTCAAATAATGAGTAGCATAGTGCCTTTCATGCTCTTTTCTTGATTCATAGCATACCACATTCCCTTTATGACTAAGGACTCCCTCAAGCCCTTCTTTACACACATCTATACATACAATGAAATCTTCATTTAGATCAACAATCCTTAATATTGGAGAACTTTTCAATAAATACTTTAAGTTTTGGAAGCTTCTTTTACAATCAACAGTCCATTCAAATCTCACACCCTTATTTTGCAAAGATGTGATTGGGTTTACAATCTTGGAGAAGTCTTCAATAAACCTTCTATAATACCCTACAAGTCCCATGAAATATATCACCTTTGAGACATTCCTTGGTTTTGGCCATCCTTCAATGGATTTTATCTTCTCTGGGTCCACTTCTATCCCTTCCTCTGAAACAATATGCCCCAAGTAATGTATTTGTCTCTGGTAGAATGAACACTTGCTCAACTTTTCATATAGCTGATGTTCTCTCAATACTTGTAGAGCCATCCTCAAGTGTTGCTCATGCTCTTCTTCAAATTTTAAATAATTATGTCATCCAAAAATACAATGACAAAATTATCCAAGTATTCTCCTAAAATACCATTCATTAAACACATGAAGACCACTGGTGCATTTGAAAACCCAAATGGAAACACAATGAACTCATAATATCCATACCTCATTATGAAGGTTGTCTTGTTGATTTATTCTTCTTTAATTATCACCTGATGATAACCTGACCTAAGGTCAATATTAGACAATATCTTTTCATCCTTTAGCTGATCAAAGAGGTCATCTATCCTTGGAAAATGATACTTTTTCTTCACAATCACCTTATTCATCTTCCTGAAGTCAATGCAAAGCCTCAAGGTTCCATCATTTTTCTTCACAAATAATACTAAGGCACCCCAAGGTGACACACTTGGGCATATATACCCCTTCTTTATAAGCTCTTTAAGTTTCATTTACAACTATTTCAACTCTGTTGTACTCATCCTATAAGGAGTCTTGGATACTGGGGTTGCTCCAGGCATCACGTTGATGGAGAAATCAATATATCTCTTGGGTGGAAACCTTGATATTTATTTAAATACATCTTAAAACTCTTTTAATACTACATAGTATTCAATATTTGGTGCTTTATCCTTAGGTGTCTCTTCCATATGTGCTGCAAATAATTGGCATCCTTTTGTGAAGTTTTTCTTTAACTACAAAGTTGAAACTTCTCTGATAGTTACAACTCCTGGAATACCCTGTACTAATTTCAAGTTTCCTTCTTCATCCAAGAAACTAAAAGTCTTATTGTATCAGTCTAGGACATCATGATGTATGTCCAACCAATCCATACCAATTAGGAAATCATATGAGCCGAAAGGTATGATATTCAAATCTTACCTTGTGTTTAGTCCATTCATGTCCATTGGACATACCTTAACCACCTCGTTAATTATCCATTTTTCTCTTGTAGCTAGCTACAACAACCAAGGTTTCCCAAGACTTATTTTTAGCAATTGAAATCTTTCCACCATATTAGGATCTAGATAACTATGAATAGCTCCCGAATCAATTAAAATAGGAATGGGTTGACTGTTTATCTTACCTTCCACTTCAATCATGTGTGACTAAAACTTAGTTTGCTTGTTATCCAGGGCTACATAGATCCTAGTTATACTTTTTCCCATGTCCTCCATTGTATCAACTTGTTGTACATTGTGAGCAATCCTCACTTTTTCACCTATGTAATGGAAATATATGTACATGTGGTCTCCCCCACAACCCTGGCATTGAATAGGTGGCTTCCTTGGTCTTTACCCCACTATTTATGTCATTCTAGGCTCTTTAGAAGCTGACTATCCATCAATATTGTTTTTCTAAAATGGTGGCTTGGTCACCTTCTTCCTCTACTCCACCTTTCTTTTATTCTTGTCTTTCCAATCCTTTTGGAAAGTTGGTCTTCCTCTATGCTGATCATAAAGGAATTTAGCTCTCCTTATGGTTTCCTCTAGTGTTTTGGGATCATCATACTATATCTTATCACTAATAAATGATGGTATCCCACTCAATTACCTTTGAATCTTAACTAGTTCATCCTTGATGAAAAAAACATATTTCGGCATCTCTAAAAATATCCATTCATACTCATGTATGGTCATACTCTCAAGATTGAGTTCAAAGAACTCCTACATTTTCTTATCATAATATCATTTGGTTAAGTATTTATTTGAAAATACCTTTTAAATTCTTGCCAAGTAACCTTCTTCTCATCAATATGTTTCACTTGCACAAACTAGTCCCACCACATTGATGATTTTCCTTTGAGATGGTAAATGGAAATTGCCCCTTCTCCCTATGAAGAGTAATTATGCAGCTGAAAATACTTTCTCATTTCTCCCTGTAGCTCATCCAACCCATACCTCCTCTTATTATTTTTGATAATATATGGACTTGAAACACTATGTGCCCTCCTATCTGAATGTCGTGGAGAGTGATGGTGATGCATGTCAACACTTCTTGTTCTTCTCCTCTCATCATGAGACCTATGACTCCTTGATTTGCTTGACTCAGTCTCCTTATCCATATTATTCTCTATTTTTTCCAAGATCTGCATCAACTTGATGTTGAAGCCTTCTTGTTGCTCCTTGGATTTCATAAGCCTCTCATTATCATGTTTATAACTTTGGACATATTTTTCCAAACTTTTTATGGCCTCTAACAAGTTCATGCTTTCTTCATTGCCTTCTCCATGTCCATTTGAATTTGTACCTTCATTACCTATACTGACATACATCCCTATGATGTCATATTCATCGTTATAGGTTCTTTTTGCATATTCCATGCTTCTAATCTCCGTGCTGAGCCTGTTATGATAAAATTGTTGCTAACTCTACAAAATGTGCAAGCACCAACATTTGTTATACTAAATAATTATGAAATCTATAAATACTAGGCACACTTTTGTTCCATGAGAGTGTCATAATAGTTTATTATAATTCCTTGTGAATTTAATAGTCCGATTTAATTTTCTAGGTGAATATTTGGACTCCTCATTCCAAGAACTTTCAAATGACTACTTCCTTTCTCAATTTTGAGTTATGAGTAGAAAATTATGGTCATTTGACCATTACCCATTTATTCTTTGTGTTTACCCTTCAACCAGGTGCAACCTTAAGCTATTCCCATGCATATTTGCACTTGCTCCATATTTTTGACAAGATCCAAATTGAGTTCCTTCATCATCATATTTTGGAAAATCTGTTCAAGTTTCACCTTCATCTGGGTTCCAAGCTGTTAGATACAACCTGCTGAAGTTTCAGGCCAATTAATATTTTTGGCCTTGAATGCAACAAGCGCCTTCTATGCCATATTATACATTTTATGTGCCCATATTTATATTTTGAATCCATGGTTGGATTCTATGGCTCAATATATTTCCATATACTTATCCTATTCCTCAATCCGATTTTGGAGTAGGAAGTTATGGCCCTCAAAAGTTAACTAGGTCTTAAAATTTACCTTCCACTACTTAGCCTATAACTCCCTCATACTAACTTTGTTTGACAAATGGGTTACACCATTAGAAATATCTCTCTGTGATTTACTATTTTAGCTACAAAGAATTATGTAGTGCCTATGGAACTTACACTCTCTAAAATTAGATGTCTTAAAAAAACTGTTTAGGGCCTAAAAAATGCCTTATAAAAACATGACCTGGAAAACACTGAATTTTTCCAATAATTTTCATTAATTTTTTGATAATTTTATCCTTCTTATGTTGAATGGGATGTTGACATGGCACTCGAGTCTACTTAGAACCCCTGGAAGGATGCCATGTCATCTCCTGGCCACTATGGCCCTTCGCTATCGACCTGTTACCTCCTTCTCCTTATCTCTTTCCTTTCAATGACGCACACCTATTAGTTTTTGGGCCCCACATGTCCTTGGCTGCCATGTGGGGAATTTGTGTTTGGTCACTAGGATGGACAGGTCCCATCCTGCACCCACATACCTTGGTGTGCAAAGTTTCATACCATTACATTCCAGCGGTTGATGATTGGAGGCATCTACGATGATGAATGATCCACGTCGCATTGCGCCCCCCCACCCCAACAAACATTAACATAGCGGGGAGGGGCCAAAAACCTCAACCACAGTTAAGACCATAGTGACATGTCACACACCTATGCATTATGTCCCCCTCACCTTGGGTTGGCCTAACCCCACATGACTGTTATAGTCCAAAATTCCACTCCTATGCATTTCTGACATTGGCCTACTCATTTACACATTTGCTAACTATTTTTGCTGAGGTTCCTCTTAAAAAAACATAATTTTGTATTGTGTATGCAGCTTGATACATATGCAAACAATGTACATACCCGACCTAAATGCCTAAAATCCCACATATACTCTAAAAAATTGCAAAAAATAAAAAATTCCATGCTTTCCGACGAAGTTTATGGGATATTTTGGGTTGCAAAACCATTTTACCTCATGTACCCTTTTGACAATCGAATAAACATCATTTATCCATATAAAAAGGGCCCTAGGGGGGGTCATTTGAACATATGAAAGAAGAGGTAAGTGAACTCTCCCAAAATTTCTCCCTTTCCCATTCCAAGCCTTTGCATCCTATTTTGAGTTTTCATCCTCAACATTCCCAATCATTCATCCTTCCTATGAAATCCATCCATTTCCCTATATTGGCATGTTGGTTGTAAGGATATCACTTTGGGATTGGTGCACTTGGAGTACAATTAGAGGAACCCAAGCGAGGTTTGTAGAGTGGTGTTAGCAAGACTAAGGTTGTATCTTACCATCTTGTTTTCAATAAAAGAGATTTTTCTTGTCCCAAATCTATGTGTCTTCATGTTTATATCTCTAAATTGATTTCATGAATACTTAGACCATTAAATGATCTTGGTGATTATGCATATGTTGTTATATATTGTTCTCTAAAGTTGTTTTAGGCCAACATTGGGACAAGGCCTGCAATCCAGGATTTGACAACAAGAGGAAAGGATCTACAACAGACGAAGGGACTTAAGATGCATATATTGGTTTACTCTCCCTTTCATTAATTGCCATTAGGTCTTGTTGGATTTGGGTGAAATATGAGTAATTGTGTATTTTAAGGTGCCATTTGCTCTGTCTAGTCACTAGACCCTGATTAGGGGGATTTTCCCCCATAGCAGAATTGACGAATCCACTGGGGAATTCTCTCTAGGGTCTTGTTAGGAGATTCTTTATTTTTTGAATTCTTGTTGTTTTTCTGTGCTTTCTGAGTCTGTAAGAGTCTTTGGTCACCTTCCAGGTGTTTTCAAGTTTTCCTGATCTTGGTGGTCACTCTGAATTTTATCTCTTTTTGAGTTTGTTCAGTAGTATACATGCCATGTTGTATACCCAGTCCGCGTACACACACTCTCTAAGTTAACACAACCCATGTACATCCGCAGTCTGCTTGTGCACAACGCACATATCTATTCTTTTGAAGAGTCTTTTAAAAAAAAAATTCATTTAGTCCAGGAAACTTTTGGTTTCTTGGGTCCTCCTGAGTACCAGAGACCTATGTTAACTGTTATTGAACAATATTTAAGTCTCAGATTGTTTATGAAATTGTAAATAAATATTTTTGTATAGTTTTCTTTGTCTCTTTCTATATTTTGTCAAGGTTGAAGGTGTGATTTTAAGCTTTAGGTTCTCCTTTGGATTCAGGTGAATCCCTTCTTTCTGGCAGTGGTTTGGGATCTGAGTCAGTCTCTTGGATGTTCTCTTTCTCTCTTGGCATGCTTTTAAAATAAAAAAATATAGTTGTTTTGTTGTTTTCATTTCATAAGCATATAAAAACTTAAAACATAGTAGTTAAGTGTAAACCTTTTTCTCATCCCTTTCCCTTGTATTCATTTTGGAAAAAAAAAAAAGTTTCTTAACTGCACTTGCATGTTTGTTTGGTTTTATTAGCTTAGGTTGTGTTTATAAAAGAAAATAAATCTCAACCCAAAGTTCCTTCTTTCCTTCTTCCCTGAAAGTTTAAGTAGTTTCATTGCATCTGGAACGAAAGGGAATTCTAGGATAGATTGCATATTAGGATCTTGGTTTTCACTTGAAAAAGTTTCATTTTGAAAGTTAAAAGAGCTAAATCTTCATTTGTAGGATGTAGTTTGATTTCATTTTCATTTAAAGAAAAATGGTCTAAAATCTCATTAAATCTTCTCTTTTCATCTCTAAAAGAACATCACGAGTTTCACTACCACACCATTGAGTAATCAAGCCACTAAAATTAACACTTAATGCTAAAATCAATTAGACTTTTTTCATTTATAGGGTACACCAATTAGACTAGGCATTAGGGCCTTGGATTAGGCGTGGAGATGAAACTCTCCAAGGCCACTAAATAAATGTAAGATTCTGAGATAGGGAGTGTTGAAGTCCACTGTCATAAAAGTTATCCAGGACCCCCCTCTAACACAAGGGCTAAACACGAGTTCGCATGAGGAAAGGCATAGGAGACAACCCCTCCAAACTTGGACCAAGCGTAGTGGGGATCGTATTTGAGGGTCATTATTGGGATTCTGTTGACTACCTTAGAGTACAGAGCTTCGTGGACCTCGAATCCGTTTGGGATCCTAAGTTGTCTTTCATACCATTTGATTTTGGTACCCTTGAAAGGCTTTAGACATAGTTATCCTGCTCATATAATTTGCCCGACTGTCGATTGTACCCACCTGGTGACTGACTACGAGTGAGAAACCTAGTTTCATTTTTATAGGTACTCACACAGGTGACTACATGGGTATATATTGGTACCTAGGACATACGTCAGACCACACTTCACAAATTATACCCAGAGGGTGTTTTCGTGTTCGAGTTACACTTGCACTAGTAAGTTTCTCTAGTGTTGGTTGGCATACCTGTTCTTCATGCCATTCTCATCTGCTTGATTTATCTTTAGGGAAATTTTAGTGAGTTCTTTGTGATTCTCCCTAGATTTATCTTAGAGTATTGGATTATTGTTTCACAAAGCGGATGATCAATAGCTCCGTCATTTGCGTAGGATTTATGGCCTCCCACTGGTAAATTTGGATCCACCCCCGCCACCACTGAGGAGAAGGTTAGATCAAGAAGGTTCTTTCGAAGCTACTAGGACACAATAAATTGTGCTCGATCCTGTTCCTAGAGAAGAGACTTTTTCACTGGAGTTAAATAGCATTTCAGACCTCAAAGTTGAAGGCTTCGTTAGGCCTTGGAACCCTCCGATAACTTATCTCTCAATGCCAATTCTTGTTCAGATAGTCCCTCCTGAGGTGACTAGTCCTAATATTCGTCTCGTTAGGCAACTGGCCATGGAATCAAATGATTCTACCTCTACTGGGAGTCCTCATACTCCTATCCTAGTTGTAGGTGGAGGGGGGTGCCATGCCCCCTCCCCCACCTTCACCTACAAGGAATACCTCTCATCAGACACCTACCACTTCTGGCAGTGTCACAATATCTACTACTAATTCAACCATTGTTCACACTTCGACCATACAAAATACGTTTGGCGATCCTTTCATATATGAGATGTCAGGTTTTGACACAAGTTCGACTTTAACCTACTTCACTTTACATACTACTAGTCTAGGGCCAGGGATTTCTAATGCTCCCTTGCAAGGATCCCTCATGGGTACCTTTTCTCTGTACATTTTTTCCCCTTATAGTGGGGGTCATATCCCCCCTACGTCCCCCTCGCTTGGAGGTGATTTTCATCAACCATCCGTGCCTAATTCTAGTTCTAGCTTGTTCAATGAATGGAGTTAAGGTTCTCAATCCTATATGACTATGGTTGGGTCCATGCCATTCTCTTTATTTGGTGCTTTTGGTAATAATTCCTTCTCTTCGTCCATGCTTTTCATCAGGGGGAAACCCCTTTCCCAATCAACCTAACACTATGCAATTATTTATACCTTCACAAGGAATGATGGAAGGAACCACTTCCTTTCAAGGTTTTGGAATTCTCGGGAAAGGTTCTATACCTCTGCAAGGGATGTCGATTGGGGAAAACCCCTCCCACATCCCATGGAACCCCTGGAAAGGTTCAGTTCCTATACCAGGGGGATCGGCTTGGGGAAACCTCAACCAAGGATTTTTGAATACCACGTAGGGGGAAATCCCCGCTCAATGTATGTCATAAAATTATTCGAATTCATCGATGGTGCAGACTAGTGCACAATCCCTTTACACTGGCCAAGGAAACCCTGGTTTTTACTAGAACCCTAGTCAATGGGAAATTTTTTCCTGGCAACCTGGTGCCAACCAAAATCTAGGTTCGTCTTTTCCTTTAACTCCGCCACAAACCAGGTTATCGTTTCTAAAAACTATTCATTTGCTAGAATTTTCAAGGTTGTTAAACAACTCTATTTGTCATGATCCATGTTGGCCTCCTATGTCGACCAAGTTTCCCTCAGATATTCCAAAATTTCAAGGCAAGCCTCGGGAAGATCCATGTAATCATGTTACAACTTTTCACTTGTGGTGCTCCTCCAATTTGTGAAATGACGAATCTATTAAGTTGTGATTGTTTCAATGCACTCTCATAGGGAGTGTTGTGAAGTGGTATATTGAGCTCGATGGCTCGAAGTACTCTTAGTTTAATGATTTGGCGATGATTTTCTTGAGCCTTTTTCAGCTACTGATGAGATATGATGTTGGCACTGAGTTGCTAGACAATTTTGAGTAGACTAAGGTCATCCATATCCCATGATCATATATGAGAATGGCATCGCCGAAAGAGATTGATTAAAGTGAAGGTCCCCCTACATTTTTTCTTGAGTGGTTCTTGAAGTCTTTGGTGCCTTGCATTTCTAAAGGCATTGCAACTTCCAGAGTGTTTTTTGAGGAAGAAGCTATAATGAGGGCTCAAAAATTGGAATTGATTTATTTGCAACCTCATGCCGATGGTATTGTAGGCTCAACACAAAATAATCCCACATATCAGTTGTCCAACCAAATGCAATAATTGTCGCTACAACAGACTGTGGCCAACCAAACTCCTAGTATGAATGCCCCCTCCACCCACATGTTGGAAGTACACATTGTGCAGACAATAAACCCCAAGGGTAACCAACAATCTGAGGGGAAAATAAAGGGAAAGGGAAAGAAGGGTAAGGGGGGTAACTATAAAAAGGTTGCTAACAATGTTGGTGAAGGAAAAAATGAAAAGAAGAAGGTTAAGTTCTCGTGCAAGATTTGCACGTATGACCACTTGACTCATTAGTGGCCTTGGATGGAGGAAGCCCATAAGCTTTTGGAACAACAAAAAACTGTTGTGTTAACTATCCCTTTCCTTCAAGGGAAGAATTTTACGCAAGATTCCTCATCCACAAACATGCCTGGGGGAAATCAGGGTGCCTCCACACTTAATTCCAATGCTAGATCCGTAAATGTGTACATGATGAGATCAAATGCTCATCTTCATACCAGAGCCCATGATTACAGAATGCTTGAATCTGCAGATAAAGGAAAAAAAGCTCCTGACCCATCACCTCCTCTTCATATTGAGAAGACAATGGGAGAAACAACCACTCGCATCCTAAAAGGCGCCTTTAAGAAAGATTCTCATAATCCAAATGCAAGGGTTGCTCATAACTACTTTGTCGTTGAATATCTTGTGCAAACCCTTTGTGCAATGTCTGCTCTGGAGGTCCTCTAGATTTTCCCCTCACAGAGAAAAGTGTTATTGTCTGCTTTAGGTGCTGCTGAGCCAGCTAACTCGGGATATATCAATTTTGACACTTCCAATGTTAAACCTCATTTTCCTTACCACGCCACCTTCTAGATAGTAGTGGTCTACGCCACAAAATCATTGACCATGGTTTATTTCCTTTCAATCTCACTTAAACCATGAAAGTGGAATCTTTCCAAAGTTTATTTATCCTTTCCGGCCTTGCTTATATTACATATGAAAAGGAGGCCCCTTGGAGTCCCCTTTAAGCTATTTTCAGACTCCCTAAAATTGAAAATATTGTCGAGAGATCTTGTTGCCATTCACGCTCGTCAAAATGAAATTTGAAGGTACATCTGTCCGGCAATAGTTTACCCCTTTTTTGGTCCAGATGGCTCATTGAAAAAAAAGGTCTACCCTAGGAGCCACGATTCGCTAGGAGAGTATTCTCATGTATACGTTTACCCCTTTTTTGGGCCTGAGGGACTAAATTTACAAAAAGGGCCATTATCCTTGGTTTTGGTTTATATTTTTTTTGGCCCTTGGAGATTATTTACAAAAAAGGAAACCCTTGGAGTCTTATTTAAGCCCTTTTTTAGACTCCCTAAATAGGAAAAGATAGCCGAGTGACCTTGTTTCTTTCACACTCGTTAATAGTTCCAGAAATAACATCTATTTGGTCCAATTTTACCCCCTTTTACAGCCAATATATTAACTAGGAAAAATGAATACCTCGGGGGATACATCCCATTGGGCGAGTTTTTCTAGGTACTAGTTTACCCCTTTTTTGGGCCCCGGGAACTAAAATTATGAAAAAGACACTACAGTTCTCATTGGTATAAGTTTAAACCTTTTCCAGACCTTGAACACTGAACTTACGAAAAAGGTGCACCCTTGGAGATTTTTCTTGCTGGGAGAGTATTCCCAAGTATTGTTTTATCCTTTTTCAGGCTTGGGGGTCTAAATATATGAAAAATAACACTTTAGAATCTTCTTTTGGTGTTTTTCAAACTCTCTAAATGTGAAAAACTACCGAGCTTACCTTCTTTGAGCTTGTAAAAAATTACATTGAAGGAGTCTCATTGTGTCAATTTGTAATCTCATTGCATGTCTTGTTCTTGCATCTTTGGCCTAGTGCCAGATCCATTTTTTTGTTGCTAAGACTTTAGAGTATTCCTTAGATGCAATCCCGTAGAATTTTTTCCTTTGCGATATGACACCTTAACCCATGGAGGAATTTTCCTGAGTGTCCTTATCCTATAGATGTCTCCTTGCACTAAGCATCAATATGTTCCATGCACTTGGAACTAGTTTTCTTTCCCACGACACTCGTTCCTCCTTTGTAACATAGTTTTCTTTTATTCTTTTTGAAGCTCATTAAGTAATTGAAAAAGACAAAAAAAAAAAAATATTTCAAAAAGAGGGGACGTGAAACATTCTCTTTTACTGGTAAAAATCTAGTCACCCTTAGACAAAGCACATCCTTCAATTTGTTCTGCAAGCATTGGGATGTAGTATGACCTTAGGAAGTTGTTCTTGTTACATAGAGTTGTATCCTCCTCCGTTTGGTTACTCTTCCAAGAATATGGAGAGTTTGTGGTGCCTTCTGTACCACATACTTATGTCAATAACATGTTGCATGAGTCTCTTCATATTCCATGCTCTTGTCCAAGGAAAGTATTACAACTTGAGTCGAGCATTCAACGATAAGTCTCTTGACCTTCATGAGTCATCCATTCCAAGAGTCCTATCAAGTTAACATCTAGAATCAATGAATTTTTGTGCCTGATGTTCACGATCCTCCAATCTTTCCATGATGGATTATCGAAGACCTCAAGGTAGTGAGACTTACACTCCTATTATACTCCTACCCGAGCTTTGAATATATTGAAGTTATTGCTCGAGTAATGAAGATATCATCTCCAGCTACATGCATTGATGCCTCCTGAAGATTCATATGAAATTTTATTTGTATATCTTTTGATGATTTTGAGATGTATATTGTAATGAACCTCATTATCACACAACTTTTTTTTTTTATATCTATCTTAGTCTATATAACTATTTGCCAAAACAAAATGTATAAACTCTATTATAAGATCGGTTAAAAACTCTGTTCATTAAAATCTCCAAGGGACAATCTCTAAACTCTACCTACCACAAGAGGTCCCTTTCACCTCCATTCCATTTACCCTTTTGTGTAATGGATCATGTGTATAAGTTGGGTCTTATAACTCCTACTGCGATTCACCCCTTTAAAACATAAGACTTCCATCGTTGCACGCAGGTCTACCTGGTTAATTTTAACCCTAGGCGACTTTACTTTTGTTTTTTCCCACCATACGATTCATTGAAGTCAGGTTTTAATATCAGGTAACTAGCCTATCCACCATGTCTCGGTTAATTAAAGGTCCTTAGTACTAGGGTTAATCATAAGACAATTACTACCTCCAAATGCCAGTGGATATTTCACTACTAAGACCGGACTGCTGACTCACGATAATATCGAGGGAAAGAAAGGGGTTTTTACTTTAGTCGAGTCATGAGGGTTTTCATCATGGCACTCCTTAAGTGAAAGGAATGGTCCACTGTCAAGGCAGTTAAGGCTCCGTAATTTTTATTAAAGGTAGGCTTGCGAGTTCTAATGAAATTACTGGGCTCTATACCCAATATGTCATACCGGTTCTGACATTGTCACGTGGCCAACCATCCTCTGTGCTCTCCACATTTACTCTGAGATGACAGGACGCTGTTTATGGTTGAAGTGGGTTCATAGTTGTCATTGTTGAGTTCTGCGAGGAGGCTCTGTGTAACAAATCTTTGAGGTGCAGTGCATTTTCATGGTAGTCGCTCCTGGGTTGTAACAAACGATGCAGTCCTCATCCCTAGTAAGTTTTCTCATTACGCGTGATACTCTGGTTGATAAATGAGATGATGCATTTCCCAGGTTCTTCTTTGGTGTAACTTCTTTGTATTGCTTCCGAAGTTATCCTAAAACTTGGAGGAGGGATTTCCTTTGAATTTATCTCTGTTTTCTCCTCTGGTTTTAGGGAGAGTATATTCGTTCGTTTTTTTCTATGTTTTGGGATAAAGGGTTTCGTAACCTCCCAGTTGATTTCCCTATGTCGAATCCTTTGGTTGATGTCAAATAATTCAAGACCTCTGCAGAGCTTTGAATCGTCCCATGATGATATTTTTTTCTTTTGCAATATTTCCAATGTTTACTTACAATAGTCACTACCCTCATCGTGCTCTATTCGATTCGGTTAAATAGTTGGGACATCACTGTAATGTTTAAATGACTTATAACTATTATATGTGATTCGGTTCTGGATGGCTATGTGTAGTTTTCTAGTTCGGTATGAACAGTTTATTCCATACTGGTGTACAATCTGACTTAAATCTTTATAAGAAAAATTACTAATCTCAATTTCTGCCTTTCATTGGAATCGTTAATTGCTATGCAAGGACTTCCTCCTTGTAAAAATATCTTCGTTTTCAGGGTTTATATAATTCACTAATGATGGGCCCTGTTTGATGCGAGGGTACCCAAAAGAGAATTAATATGCCATCCACCTTCAGCCCAGGCGTCTGTCCAGTCAGGAATGCAACAAGGAAAAACATGAAAGACAATGCCAGCCTGTCGAAACAGAAGTTAAGTAAGATCAAAAAATACTTCCTCACTAACCGTCATCATTCTGTTGGTATTTTAACACTTTTATCTATGATTACTGATATTTTTAAACGATACTTCTTTCAGGGATTTCTCCTACCCAAGGATCTCGAATGTTCGGTTCTTACCTTCGACACAAGAGGTATTCAAGTTCTCTTTGTAGGCCTTCCCAGAGTTTCAACAGTGCAAGGGCACAGTCTCTTACTAGATTCCTAGATGTTCGATATAGTTTCATTCTATTGCCTCCAATGGTTGGGATGAGGGAGTCCTCCAGTTGTATTCTTCGCTTTCTGGTCCGACTACTGTGTATAAATGTTATTGTACAAGACTTTGTTTTTAATTGAATAGTGTATTGAGTTGGGAACTTTTATTCCAGTCACTTCTCTATTTAGTCTCATCCCAAAGTTGAAATTTATTGTCGTTACTATCGTTTAGAATGTATTCAGCTTCAGATGTTCACACAATACAAAAATCCAGTACAACATGGTGTAAAAGGAACTTGAAAGAAATTCTGGGGTTTATACTTGTTATATTGACATTGCTACACATAAATTTTGTGTTATAATTAATTAAGACTATAAGACTTTTCGTATGGTTGTATTGTTTTCTTTTGTGGGTGTTGATGCACATTAAGATTCTGTAGTTTCCTCACTAGGGATTTTGGAAAATATTTCTTCCTTACTCTCGACTTTCGGCATGACATAAAAGTTTGACAGTCCGGTCTACTACAACGTTCCTGTATGAGTTTGCTGCTAACAGTCTAATATAATTCCGAGGATGGGTTATGCTCCTTTATGGTTTGCGGAATTACTAGATATGT
>JZKD02S1928725.1:187721-209275 GCA_000966675.3 Picea glauca | reverse complement strand
TTTCGTATATCATTTCTGTGTATTGTGAAGATTATGCTGGATATTTCACTGTTATTCTGCTATTTCTAGCATTTCGTTTCTGTTCTGCATATTTTATATATCTGGTATCTTGCATAAAGCCCCCAACTGATATATAATACTAGGATCTGCTTCCCGAATAAGGTGCCTAAGGGCCTCTGTGACAGTTTTTTGAACTTTGATATCTGCATTTTCTAGTAGGTGTAAGAGTGTTGGAACAGCTTCTGCACTCTGGACACAAGCACGAATATCTTCACTATGACAGCACAAATTTCTTAATACAAGTGCAACAACTTCTTTTTCTTTAATAGAGCCTGTTTCCAACAGTTGCACAAGAGGAGGTATTCCACCAGCAGTTGTTATAGCCCACTTGCCCTCGTCAACTTCCATGGATAAAATAGAAAGCAAAGCAACAACATATTCTTGTTGCTGCTTGGTAGATAATCCCAGTAAAGATATCAAAAGATGAACACCCTCTCATCCCTTAATTGATTGCCAGATATCTGAACTAGTAGTCGATAGGACTCTTAAAGAGAATGCGAGATCTTCTTGCACCTCACTATTACTTGTAGTTACCAGTCCAACAAGAAATTTATTTGCTTCTGTATGACACAAAGTTCTGTGGAGGTATGCATTTCCATACAAGCAAGACAAGGCTTCAACTGCACATCTCTGCATGAGCCTAGAGATAGATGGTTCGAGTTGCTTAATTAGTAGACTCTCTAATTTAACTACATTAACTGAATCTACAGAGCCTTGCTCATTAAACACCTTCAATGCATAAGTCGAAGCACCAATTACATCGGTAACTTGAACATCATTTTTACAACTTCTAATGTTATCTCCAAGACTATGCACTAAACAAGACATACCATTGGAAATATTAGCTAAAGCACCCATAACATTTTCTTGTAAAGCTTGGACAGGTGCTCCACAGGAAAACTCCTTTGAAGGAACTAAAATTGCACTGATGAAAACATGAATGCCACCTGCATCCACCAAAGATCTCTTTGCGCTGTCTAATTTGAAAGAAAGAGCTTGTAGTGCACCATCTGCTTCAGCACGGATAGATACATCATTTTCAGAACCCAAAAGCTTAAGTAGGGATTTAACAGGGCCAATCTCATCCACTCTGACACTACTAGTTTTCGAAGCCAAAATTAGGTTGGCTAAGAGGTAAGATGCATTGGCTTGAGCAATATTTGAAGAGCTAAGGGGAATTTCCCAGAGCAACTGTTGAATGTAGCAAGCTTCCGATCCACAACTGCCAAAGGAGAATTTCTCGAAAGAATCAAGATCTAGTGGCAGAGGAGAACTGCATGCAGCCTGATAGTTGCGTTCATCTTCTTTATTTTGCTGAACAAAATCCCATGTGTATCGGGATATGAAACTTCTTTCTGCGATTTCAATGGCTAGAAATACGGAATCAATCTTTTTCAAACATTTATCAATCAATCATGCTCGGTTTGCTATAAAAATCAAATCAAATCAGTTTAAATTTTTTTTCGAGCTTGCTTAGAGGCTGGACTCAAAATTTTGGAGTAAAAGACAATTCGATTTGTTACAAAAAATCTGGAATTTGTCTCTATCTTGTGTTTCCCAGTGCTCTGCTCTGCCATCTGCCATCTGTTCATGCAAATTTAACTGCATGCATCCTCCTCATCTGCAAATCCGAAAACGTAAGGCATATTCCCAGATGATACTAGACCAAAAGATTGAAAAGATCACCACAGTGTTGTTCTGCCGGAAGGCTTATCCCGTCCTCTTGTAGTTCTTTTGAATTTAGCCAATTTGCAAACCTAGAAGATTTTTCTCCTGTCCCTATAGGAAAAGGGGATGCAGAAGCATTATGAAAAAAAAACTTTGGCAAAAGCACAAATGGTTGAACACAATGACCAACAACCACAAGTCCATGCGCTCTAAGAAAGTTGAAGGCTGCAAAGACATCAAATTCGTTATATCTCCAGAGGGTATCCACTAACACCTTCGGTACCTCAGTGTCTGCCGAGGAATTCAGGAAAACAAGTTTGATGAGTTTCACAGCATTTGCCACTACAATAGACTTATGCACTAGTTTTTCAGTACTGATATCCTCATTCTGAAGCAATTTCTGCACCTTCTTTGGTATTCGGTGACGATTTTCCCTTGTTTTGCCTCCTCCAATATCCACTCGACCTGTTGGATGCTAGCCACCATGCAACCTATAGAGACCAAATTAACCTCGAGTGCAACACATGCATATGCAGAGGAAGATACATTATGTGTACCCACTATAGAAGAATGCTCATGTTGGATACCATAAGCAGGACCAATACTGTTATCTATGGGAACATTGGAAGTTAATTTCTCTGATGGAACAGACTCAGACCATTCTGTCACATATGAGGAAGAACCACCACACCTTTTCACTATACTTAACTTATCCATGGATTTGCATCTCATAACCTCATCATCTGCAACTGCAATACTTGGTTCTTCAAAATCATCCCACAAGGCATACAACTGACCAGGATTAGTAGAGGCATTTTGACTACGAACAAGACTTTTCTGCCAATGATTTTACAAGATCTTTTGAGATTCCTACATTATCATTGTCTAAAGCTTGCTTTCTTTTAGTTGTTGCAGGTGCTTTGCATACTGTGTGGCAACCAATGTACAAAGATTCATCAAAGCTTTCCTAACTGTTAGTTCATGCTTGAAAGAAGCAATTCTTCTTCGGAAAATCTCCAGAGGAGCTGGCAAACCAGGTATTGCAACCCAATCAACACGATGAAATCGAGCCCCCAAGGATGCTATGTATCTTGCATAGATAGTAATCAAAGATCTCTCTAAACTGTCAGTCCAGGGAAATCGTCTCTTTCGCATAGGCTTCAGCCTTGACATAGCACTAATATGATTAATAAATGTGTCTTCATGGTCATCTTCTTCATCATCTTCATATTCTCCCTCCCCATGGCTTCCCTCACAATGCGCTTTCTTGTAATCATTTTTTTCTTCATCTACCTGCATTGCACCTGATGACTTCTCATCTCGAAGCCCTCTAGAAGTCTTTGCTTATTCAACAATAACTGAAAGCGATCTACGTGCTCATAAAGCGAGCTTATTTTTCTGTCTACTCCTACATCTAGCCAATAGAAGTATTTTGATCAAGTAAAAGTATACTTCCAATGAAACCATGTCAGAAACTGATTTGTAGGCATCATGCTAGATCTTGACCCGGACAATAATGAAGGCCATATCATGCAGAAAAGAGGTTTGAGCGGATGATGAAGATAATCTTCTTCTAACATAAATATTTTAACATCTATGCTGCTGATAGAATAAAAAAAGTCCGCAATAGGATCTTCAAAATCATAAAAGAATACCTCTTTGAACTGTTGATTCAAATGACTATGTTGTTGTTGTTCTTTTCCTTCACAAAAATCAATGCTGAATGTAGACTGTGTGATCTTCGTTGAAGGAAAATACAAAGTCAATTTCTGATCAGAACCTTTGTGCTCCTCTTCACCATCACTCTCTCTGTATCTACTACAAACTTTCAGTTCTTGCAAATCTTGAAACTGTAGGCTGCCCTCATCATCTATTGCAGTGTCAACAGTTTCACTTTCTAGTTTGTCAATCTGATCATCATTTTTCAAGTTTTCAAAAGGGCTAATCGGATCTTCCTGATAGCCTAAGGCAATAGATTCATTTGTTACAATGTCAAAAGCATCTATACTATGGCTAACATTGTGAAGCTCATCAATGTATTGATCACAATGAGAAATATCCCCTATAACATCATACTCTTCATGAACATATGAATCCATAGTCAACAAATGAAATTCATGACAACACTAAGGGTAAAGAAGATTAGCTAAAAAATGATCTTCACAAAACACATGAAAAGCAACATGAAAATCAGCCAAAGAACTAACACTTGCACTTGGAAGAGACTGACACCAGTCAAGAGCAATCCCTTCTAATGAAAATTTGAAAAGTTTGATTTGAACATCTTCATGTAAAATTCCAAGCCGGTCAATGAAGTCATGGAAATCCATCAAATGTTCACCTGGTACTTCCCACTCTTCACCACGAAATCTGGGGATACTACGTTCCCATTCATCTCTAGTAGGTACTGGATGAGGGTAACTAGAAATATTTGAGAAATTGCAGAACACATACCTTTTTGCTAAGATCTGATCCATTCATATACCAGTGGAGTCGCCAACATATCCGTCCTTCATGGAGTCGCCACTGAATTCGTCCTTCATGGAGTCCCCAGATAGATGATTACAACCAAAATAGTGTCCGGACTTTGTCTATCATCAAAGTTGGATCTTGTGTCATCTCCCAAGGAAGCTGAGCTTCAATCTCCTCTCCCCGACAACGACGCCATTTTGTTATCACTCCAAGAAACTCCTTAGGGTTGTAGGCTAAGGATGCTTGGTAACTTAAGAAATCATGAATAATGAAAGTGTGGATCAATGGGATAACTGAGAATAGTTAATGGGAAGACAACTCACAATGCAATCGAATGAAAGAGTGCTTTTAGGAATCAATGAACAGACATAGTAATATCAAAAGGTATGGAGAAAACTGATCTAGATAATCAAGTGCAACAGTGTGTAGGATCATACAAGCCAACACGAATTCCTTTAGTTCAATTTTATGAGATAATTAAGAAGATGACAGTTCCTAATAGCTGAGCTAAACTGAAATAAAGTACAGAACATGAAATAGATGTAGAAATCTGTCATTAACAACAAAAGAAGACTGATTCTGTATTGAAACATAAGTTTCTTAGTACAATAGCCAAAGAGTATCCAAAATTGAACCCCTTAGTGCTCCAAATGTCTTTGGCTTTATAGCCTTTTACAATCAGTTTCAGATCCTAAAACAATGGATCTGATATTCTAAAAATAGAAAGTCAAAACTGATTTACAAAAGATAAGGAGAGATCCTCAAGATGAGGTCAACCTCTATCTTTTGGTCTTCAAACATTGGTTGAAAGTTGATGAAGTGTAACTTAGCCTTCCAAGGATCTTTGATCTGTTCCTTTGAAAGTGGAATTCAAATTTGATGATGTGTGCCAAAAATGCCTATCATCTTGCCATTGAAAATGACCAAATCTAGTCAAAAAATTCCCTTTTGACTTTCATCTCCAAGAATGGCCTTTAGATTTTGACTTGATAATTCACCACCTATCTATTTGAAATGATTTCAAATCATTCTAACCCAAAAAATCCTGATCTGGGTGAAAATTTGACTATTCTGGCCGTGACAGGCTTTCAACAACTAACTTACCCGAAAATCTGCTCCTTAGTTGTTGAAAGGTGGAGCTTTCAACATCTAACTAGTTATAATTCTGCCTTTTGCGCTGGGGAAAGCGCATATTTTTTCAAAATCAAATTTCTCAGTCATGGAGAGTCCATTTTGCATGCTTAAATAGTCGATCGACATCTAAAAATCCTAAGCTTTCCAATGGTGCTTTCAAATCTACATTTGGAGCTTAGGAAGCTAGTCAAAGTTTTCCTACAATATTAGGCATTGTTCTTTCAAAAATGCTGGTGCGTTTTTGATCACTAACACCACCAGCATGCATCACCCTTGTACATCCTACCTTGCCAACACTTAGGATAAAACACAACTGCACATGTCTTTTTGGAATACTATTAAAATATTATTCCCAGGCTTAAGCCCCCTAGGCTTAGCCCCTAGGTTCAACACTTAGCCCCTTTTCCCACCTTCAGCCCCTAATTCCTTGCCCACTCTGTGGATGCTTAGTCCCCCTTCACTCATTCATCGTGGTCGGTCTGCACATGGCGGCGTTTATATTTTATTGATTGTTTTGCTTGATTACATTTACAACAGCAGGCTCCTGGCCTTCAACACTCAGGCTCTCTGGCCTAATAAAAAACATAAGCCTCCAGCTTATAAAAACTTGGCTCACCAGCCTACGAATCTTAATTACAATTCCTTTCAGAACTTGGTTTACAACGGGGCTCGGCCTTGGGGACACTACACTCCCCCTCCCCTTATTTTTGCACTGTCCTCAGTGCAACTTACACTGTCTCTGCAAGCCTTTCAAAAATTTCAAAAATATGCGGGTACTCTGCCCGCATAACCTCTTCATGCTCCCATGTCGCATCCTCAGGACCGTACCAGGTCCACTGGACCTTTACAAGTTATATAGCTTGATTTCAGACCTGTTTTCTTTTCCTGTCCAATATGCGCACAGGATGCACTTGCAGGACACCCTCTGGTTCCACCTGAATCACATTCCAATTGATAACATGATTAGCATCAGGTACATATTTCTTAAGCAGTGAAACATGAAACACATTATGTACAGTCATAGATGCAGGTAATGCAAGCATGTATGCGATTGGCCCAATCCTTTCCAGGATCTCAAATGGCCCACAAAATCTTTCTCCCAACTTGGTGCAACTTCCCAGCCTCAGGGAACTCCTGTTAGTTTTCACTTTTAGGAAAACATGGTCATCCACTTTGAATTCTCTATGGGTTCTATTACTATCAGCGTAACTTTTCTGCCTGTCCTGGGCAGCTTTTAGATTATGTTTAATTTTTATCATTTGATCTTCCATCTCTTTGAGCAGTTCATGCCCAACTACTACTCTGTCAGCTGGATTATCCCAGCTCATTGGAGTGTTTCACTTTCTTCCATAAAGCGCTTCGAACGGGCTCATCTTCAATGACGCATGATACCCATTATTGTAGGCGAATTCTACCAAATGCAGGTAGTCTTCCCACCTTGATGGTTTATCCATCACATACATTCTCAACATGTCTTCTATTAATATGTTTACTCTCTCTGTCTGTCCATCAGACTCGGGATGATATGCTGTGCTAAAGTTCATATTCATTCCGAATCCTTTGAACAGTCCTTTCCAGAAATTCGAAGTGAATTTCGGGTCTCTATCAGACACAATTGTCTTAGGAATTCCATGCAAGCATGCAACTTCTTTTAGGAAAATGTCAGCAACATCTGCTTCTCTATGGGTGGTTTTCAGTGGAATAAAATGGGTAGCTTTAGTAAGCTTGTCCACCACCACCATGATTGAATCATTCTACTTGCTTGTTCTGGGAAATCCTGTGATAAAATCCATTGTTACCACGTCCCATTTCCATTCAGGAATAGGTAAAGGATGTAGCAACCCTGCTGGGTGCTTGTGCTCAGCCTTAACCTTTTGGCACTCCATACATCTGGCGATGTATTCCGCGATTTCTTTCTTCAAACCCGGCCAAAAATAATGGCTTTTGACTGCTGCCACAGTCTTCTGATATCCAGGATGTCCAACATAAGTCACGTTATGCATCTCCTTTAGAGTTGCTAGCTTCAATTCTTGGACATTGGGTACATACACTCTGTTTTTATACAAAAGTAAACCATTAGTTCCCAAGGTGTAACTTTCCTTGGTTTGTGGTCTCTCACGCTGCTGTAGCTTTGCTACAAGATTTTTGTATTGCAAATCAACATTTGCAGCTTCCAAAATTCTGTCTTTCATCTCAGTCTGGTACATGCTAATGGTTGTAGCATGTAATTCGTGCACTTTTCTGCTGAGTGAATCAACCACCTTATTTTATTTCCCTTTGATATTCTTGATATCAAAGTCATATTCGCACAGAAACTCCAGCCATCTGATTTTCCTGGCATTTAAGGTCGGCTGATCAAATAAATACTTCAGACCATTATGGTCTGCTCTCAACTCAAATCTCTTGCCCATGACGTAATGTCTCCATTTCCTCAAGGCGTGGATGATTGCTGCCAGCTCTAAATCGTGAGTGGCATAATTCTTCTCATGTTCCTTTAACTTTCAGGATTCATAACAAACTACAAATCCCTCTTGGCTGAGAACTCCTCCCAGCCCCTCCTTACATGCATCTGTGCACACTACGTAATCCTTGTTTGGATCTACAATCTTCAGGATTGGAGCACTGGTTAGCAGCTGCTTCAATCGCTGGAAGTTGCTCTCACATTCTTCAGTCCAATGGAACTTCTTTCCCTTCCTTTGCAAGGAAGTGATAGAATGGGCTATCCTTGAGAATCCGGCTATAAACCTCCTATAGTAGCCTGCTAGACCCATAAAAGATCTAAATTCTTCCACATTCCTTGGCGCTATCCATTCTTGAATGGCCTGTACCTTCTCAGGATCCACAACGATCCCTTCTTCAGATATTATATGTCCCAAGTAATGGATCTTCCTTTGATAAAAAGAGCACTTGCTCAATTTTGCGTACAGCTGGTGTTCTCTCAACACCTGCAACACCATTCTCAAGTGTTTCTCATGTTCTTCCTCTATCTTGGAATACACCAAGATATCGTCCAGGAAGACTATGACAAACTTGTCCAAATAATTTCTGAACACTCCATTCATTAAGCACATGAAAACAACAGGCGCGTTGGACAATCCAAACGACACCACTGTGAACTCATAATGACCATACCTTGTTCTAAAGGCGGTCTTGCTGATGTCTTCATCCTTTATTCTCACTTGGTGATATCCTGATTGGAGATCTATTTTCGAAAATATTTTCTCATCCTTCAACTGATCAAAAAGATCATCAATCCTTGGCAGAGGATACTTGTTCTTGACAGTAACCTTATTCAACTGCCGAAAATCAATGCACAACCTCAACGTCCCATCTTTCTTCTTCATGAATAGGACCGGGGCTCCGCACGGTGACACACTGGGGAGAATGTAACCTTTCTTTAGTATCTCTTCGAGATGCAATTGCAACTCTTTTATCTCTGGCGTACTCATTCTATAAGGAGCTCTTGAAACTGGAGCTGCTCCAGGCATCAAATTTATAGAAAAATCAATGTCCCTCCTCGGAGGTAGTCCAGGTACCTCCTAAAATACATCCTTGAACTCCTTGAGTACTTCATGATCTTCCAGATTCGATACTACATCTCGAGATGCTTCTTCCACCCGATTTGCATATAATTGACAGCCTTTCCGGTAACATTTCTTCAGCTGCATGGCTGAGATTTCCCTCACAGCCACAACTCTGGGAATTCCTTGGACTGTTACCTAATTTCCCTCTTCGTTTAGGCATGTAAACCTCTTGTTATGACAATCCATAAGGGCATGGTGTTGTCCAACCAGTCCATCCCAATTAAGCAATCATATGAGCCTAAAGGTAGAATGTTCAATTCAGCCTTAATGCTCATTCTTTTCATGTCCACTGAACATGACTTAACCAATTCAGTGACCTTCCTCTTGGTCCCTGTGGCCAACTGCACTAATCAATACTTCTCATGTTTTCTCCTCATTAGATGCAAACTTTCCACCACTCTAGGATCTACATAACTATGGCTAGCCCCTGAATCAATTAAAATAACAAGTGGTCGGTTGTTAATCATACCTTCCACTTCAATCATGTGCAATTGAAATTCTGCTTGCTTGTTGTCCAGGGCTGTGTAGATCCTTGACATTCTGCTTCCCATATCCTCCACTGTTTCATCTTGCTGAACAGTATGTACAGTTCTCGCTTTACCATTTTTATGGGGACAATCTCTATACTTGTGGTTTCCTTGACAGCCCCAACACTGAATGGGCGTCAGTCTCTATCTTTGTGCTCCCTCTTCAGTCCTTCTTGGCTCTCTAAACGATGGCTGTCCCTGAAGACTATTTTTGAAAAAGGAAGGCTTGTTTCCCTTCTGCCTCGGTTCCTTCTTAAACTTCCTCTGATCATTCCAAGCCTTTCGAAGGATAGGCCTTTCTCCTTGCTGTTCATACAAGCATTTCACCTTTCTTATTGTTTCTTCCATGGTCTTAGGGTCATCATATTGAATCTTGTCACTCATGGAAGGTGGCATTCCACTAAGATATCTTTGAATCTTGACAGCCTCATCTTTGATGAATGGAACATACTTCAGTAGTTCTAGGAAATTTCGTTCATACTCATCAATGGTCATACTGCCCAACTTGAGTTCGAAGAACTCCTTCATCTTTCTGTCATATTATCTTTTAGTCAGGTATTTCTTCTCGAAGTACCTCTTAAATTCCTTCCAAGTGACCTCTTTCTCTCTGATGTGCTACACCTGCACAAACTGATCCCACCACATGGATGCTTTTCCTTTCAGTTGGTACATTGCAATTCTTCCTTCTGCATGGGCGGAATAATTCTGCAGTTGGAAGTATTTCTTCATGCCAAGCAACCATGTCTCGGCATCTTCCTCCTTTTTATGTTCTCCATCGAATGTTGGAGGCTTAATCTTGTTCATCTCTCCCTTCAATTCCTCCTTTCCAGATTTTCGATGTTTTCTGGTAGGGGATGGGCTTGAAATACTGTGTGTCTTCCTGTCAGAATGTCCTTGGGAGAGGCTAAGATGTCGGCTACCACTCCTCGACCTACTTCTTCTCCCATGGGTTCTGCGACTCTCCATCATACTTGAGTCTCTTTCCTTCTCGAGTTTCTTCTCTATTCTTTCCAGGCTCTTCAAGAATTTTAAGTTTAGTGCACCCTGCCAATCCCTGACTTTCATAAGATTTCGGCTATCAGCTCGACGAACCTTGGCCTCTCTTTGCAATCCTTCAATGATTTTCATTATGTGTCCTTCCTTATCCTTTTCTTTTCCATGCCTGTTGGAGTTTTATCCTTCCACTCCCATATTGACATCCTTTCCTTCCCGTTCCTCTTCCGTTTCGGGGGAAATATGCACCTTTCCCCACTCCATACTCAACGTTGCTTAACTGGAGTCCTGACCTCCGGTGAACTCTACACACGCACTGTGCAATTAAATTCGAAGTTTGTCAGGCCATTACTGCTTTCGGAACAATTCATAACATTTATAAGCCAATACGAACAAGAACGAAAGACATTTTGATTCAAATAAGTTTTATGAGTTCTCGTTCAGCTCTGCAATTTCAGGACTTTATTTTTCGGGTTTTTGAAGCTTTCATTTTTGGCACTTCGGAAATTCAGGACTTCGGGTTTCGGGGTTTTGTTCCACGAGGATTTCAAACTTGCTTTCCTTTCTAATTCTCGACTTCCAAAATTCTGATTTACATTACCCTCCGGGCCCACATAGTACAATGGTCACCCACAACTAGGGTGACACGTAGCACGTTCACGAGGGTCCATGTCGCTTTTAACGACGACAACGGGTCCCACCTCTATCGCTTCTATTCTCGGCCTACTGGCACGTGGTACATCTCCATGTGTCCACGTCCATTTCTAGTAACATCCAACAGTCAGATCTTTCTCAGATCTACGGTGTAGATCCTTTCGGTGTTTCGGGCTTCCAAACGCCAATGCGCTCTAACTCCCGTTAGCCCTCCAGGCTAGACTCATGGTTCACACGACCTCCCCTTATATGACCACAGTCATACCTCCTATCAGTATTTTGGACTTTCCAATGCCAAAACACATATGTCCTCAGGATTCGCGATTCCCCAAACCCCGATTTCTCGATGGATGAATCTCCTTCTGGAACTTTCTCGACTGCCTCGATCTCGGCCACGCGTCCTCAAGAATGGACGGTCCTCACCGCTTCTCACTATTTCACGATTTCGCAATTTCAAATCCTCCAGGTGCCTTGTCTTCAGGATTCACGAAACACCGAACCCCGATATGCCGATGGGCTCCCAATATCGCCCACATGTCCCAAATGATGGACGGCTCAGATCCAATCTCGGAATTTCACAACTTGCGATTCCCCGATGACAAAGTTCTATGTCAACTCAAAACCCCGGTAGCTGATATACCGATGGGTCACTCGATCTCCGCCACGTGTCTCAATTGTTGGACAACTCAGATCAAATCTCGGGACTTCACCCGGTGCAAGGTAAAAAACGCTCACCTATGTGAGTCCGGGTGTCCGGATCTCCGAATTGGACGATCGTGCGACACGCATCCTTCCTTAGACGGATGGCTCAGATTCCCTCTCGCTATTTCGGAACTTGAAATGTCCCAACCTTCTCGACCTCGAGAACTTCGATATCCCTAACGCCGATATCCCGATAGGCCAACTCCTTTCGGGACTTTCACCCTCCTGTTCACGAAGTTTTAAAACCCCGTGCAACTCTTCTACAGATCCAACGACTGTCGGGTAATTTGCTCAAGATCTGACGGCTCACAAGGGTTTTCCTTCCCTCTCGAACAGATCCTAGAGCTTCCACACCACCAGTGTGGAGTCCTCTCTCCCTGTGGACTCATACCACAATGGCTGCGTTTTCATAACGCCGCTATACCTCCTGAGCTTTAAAAACTCGTCGAGTAACTACTTGACACTTTGGAGCAAACCAGGGTATGAAATTGGCCTTCTAGACCCAATTTCCCTTCGCATTCTCGGTCCAAATACTGCTCCACTGGCCCATCTAGGCTCAGTGTCGAAACCTTGGATCTGATACCAAAATGTAGCACACCTTTTCTGCTACTTTGTTTAATCACTCTGATACCAAATTGTAGCACACCTTTTCTGTTACTTTGTTTAATCGCTCTGATACCAAACTGTAGCGCACCCGCTACGCCACTTTCTGATACTATGTTTAATCGCTCTGAAAAGGAAACTTTAACACCACTCTATACAGGTGTTATTCAATCCACGTGCATTTAAGCAAATAAACACATTCAAGCTCAGAGTACACATATTATTCACTACTATAATTTACAAACCATAGCATTTCATACTAAATCATATGCACAGCGGAAATCATGATAACATAAGCAATAGAATCATGTAATCTATGAGTAAAACATAAACAGATACTTATCTTTATCAATGGTAGATTCCACCAACCAAGTGCAGGCCTTCCATGAACCTCCCAGCCTTAGACCACATTGCTCATCAGCTCAGTAGTGGATCACCCCCGAGCTGGGACTAAGCTCCACCCTAAGGCAAGGAATCCTAGCTAGGCTGAGGTTACAGGGAAAACAACACTTAGAATCTGAAAGGATTCTTCCCAGGATACCATCTTACGCCCACTACTACCAGACTCTCATTCCCCACATGCTTGTTCCGCCTAGGAGTATACACCTTCACAAGCACAGTCCATCGGTGCTAACCTCCCTCTCTGGGTCTTGGCAACAGGCTGGATCAGGAAGTCTCAGAGCCTGAAGCTGGTGCTGGACACTCTTTGGAAGAAACCTCTTCCAACAACATCCACCTCCCTCACCTAGAGAGAGATCACACACAGGTTCAATTACCACCTGCACTGGACATCAATTCACGCGCAATCCATCTCTGCATGACCACTATAGTCAACCGGGAATATAGACTCAGACTTCTCAAACAAGCTCAGCAATGGCGGCAAGGTCTCACGGTGTTGATTTTTGGAATTGCGTGAGGAGCAATTTCCATAGGGAATTACACAGACTCTCTGGTGCAGAACGGGGAGGATGAACTAGGTTTTTCAGAAAATGAACACAAGTTTTTTTTTTTTTTTTTTTTTCCGTTGCAGAATTGCACGAGGGTCTCTTGCAGAGGTCACACAGTTCACGCTCAGGAAAGTTCAGGTTCGAATGGAGGAAGAGGAACCTTTCTCACGGCTCACCCTGGCCATTTATTCGCATGTGTCAGGGTCGACACTTGTCACCCATGGCATTGCATGCGTTCCACCAGCACGCATCACCCTTGTACGTCCTCCCTTGCCAACACTTAGGATAAAACACAACTGCACATGTCTTTTTGGAATAATATTAAAATATTATTCCCAGGCTTAAGCCCCCTAGTCTTAGCCCCTAGGCTCAACACTTAGCCCCTTTTCCCACCTTCAGCCCCTAATTCCTTGCCCACTTTGTGGATGCTTAATCCCCCTTCACTCATTCATCGTGGTCAGTCTGTACATGGCGGTGTTTATATTTTATTAATTGTTTTGCTTGATTACATTTACAACAGCAGGCTCTTGGCCTTCAACACTCAGGCTCTCTGGCCTAATCAAACACATAAGCCTCCAGCTTATAAAAAACTTCGCTCACCAGCCTACGAATCTTAATTACAATTCCTTTCAGAACTTGGTTTACAACGGGGCTCGGCCTTGGGGACACTACAAAAAACATGTCTCTGAATTCACGTAGTACAACAAAGTCTTCTAACTTTGGCTTATCTTCTTTTTCTAACAGATTTGTTACTTGGATGGCATAAAATTGACATCCCTTTCTCATACATTTCTTGAGTTGCATCGCTGAAACTTGTCTGACTAATACAGGTTTTGGTATACCTTGGGCTGTTCTAGCAGTGCCAAAATCGTCTTTATAGCTAAGTATCTTTGTATAACAATCTAGTACTGCTTTGTGTTGTTCCAACCAATCCATCCCGATAATCATATCATAAGATCCTAGTGGTAGGATGTTCAGATTTGTTCTTATATTTTGACCATCTAAGATGAACTTGAAATTAGAAATAAAGTCAACTACTTTCCTTTTAGTACTTGTTGCTAGTTGTACAAGCCATGATTTTGCGTGTTTTAGTTTCTTAAGTTTATTTGACTCTACTACATCAGGAGTAATATAACTTAACGTAGCTCCAGGGTCAATTAGAACATAAATTTGAGTGTTATTGATTTTACCCTCGATTTCTACCATCGAGGACTGGTGGTCAGCTTGTCGACCATCTATGGATGCATTTATCCGATGCAGGCTTCTGCCCATGTCTTCCACCGTCGAGGCTTCCTGCAAATTATGAACAACAATTCTGTTTGCTAAAATTAAACGTGGATAGTTCCTCCTTAGATGAGGCTCTCCACATTCCCAACACTTTAATGGCTCACGAAAGTTGTCCCCAAACTTCTTCGTTCCCAGGTTTACCGGTTTACCACTGCCTTGCGTATTCAGATGATTGGAGTGAAAATCCTTTCTCGAAATTTTTTTTTCTTCATTCCAATAAGGAGCTGGCTGGTATCCCTTCTTCTGTTGGTTCATTCGATCTTGTTTCTTATCCTTCCAGGCTTTGGGAAACTCTACCCACTGTTTATACTAGTCATAGCACATTCGTTCTTTCCTGAATACTTCACTCAAGGATTTGGGGTTTTCAAACTCAATTCTGTCCCTGTAGGACTGTGGTAAACAACTTAAGAATTGATGGATTTTTACCTTATCCTCCCGGATGTATGGTACAAACCTTAGTATTTCAGAAATTTATTTATAAAGTCCTCCATCGTCATATGTCCAAGTTGTAACTCGTAAAATTATTTCGTCTTCCTTTCATAATAGCTTTTAGAAAGGTATTATTTCTTGAAATACTTCTTAAAGTCAGACCATTCCAACTGCTTCTCCTTTAGGCCTTTGGCCAATTTCAGGTCTTGCCACCAAATGCTGGCCTTCCCTTTCAAATTGTAGATGGTCATTCTGACCTTCATATTGCTGGAATAGTTGTAGCTCTGGAAGTATGTTTTGGATGTCCAACAACCATGCCTCAGCTTCTTCTCCTGTCCTGGATTCTCCATCAAAGTTAGCTGGTTTAATCTTTTTAAATTCTCCTTCAAGGTGGTCTACTTGTTTCCTTTTTCTGTCTGGTTTAGTTTTGTCTTCATCCTAAGGTGTTCCTTCAGACAAACTGTCTCCTTTTTCTATTTCCAGCCTAGAGTTCTTGGAGGTCCTTTTGCTGACCTCTTCATCATGGTTATCGTCCTTTAGGATTTTCTTGGTCACTATACTGCGCAACAGGACTTCATTTATCTCTTGTTGTTCCTGTTGTGCTTTCTTCAATTTTTCATTGTCAACTTTGAAAATCTGTAGTTCAACAATAAGATTCCTCATTGTTTCCAACACCTCCATGGGTGAGCTTCCGTCATTGTTCTCTCTTGGATCTCCAGGAGGTCTTTGCTGTAGATTTCCCTCCATCCTGATTTCTGTATCGTCCTGAGCTACCATAATTGACACAAAACAGAAAGGGCTTTCTGTTTGTAACCATAAGGTTTATTAGTTTTACATAAATCAAAATGTATACTAAGAAACTAATGTGGCCCTGTTCAGGCCCAGTGTTGTAGCTTTTTCTCTGATACCATATGTAATGAACCTCATTATCACACACATTTTTTTTTTATATCTATCTTAGTCTATATAACTATTTGACAAAACATAATGTATAAACTCTATTATAAGATCGGTTAAAAACTCTGATCATAAAAACCTCAAAGGGACAACCTCTAAACTCTACCTACCATAAGAGGTCCCTTTCACCTCCATTCCATTTACCCTTTTGTGTAATGGATCATGTGTATAAGTTGGGTCTTATAACTCCTACTATGATTCAACCCTTTAAAATATAAGACTTCCATCGTTGCGCGCAGGTCTACCTGGTTAATTTTAACCCTAGGTGACTTTACTTTTGTTTTTTCCCACCATACGATTAATCGAAGTCAGGTTTTAATATTAGGTAACTAGCCTATCCACCATGTCTCGGTTAATTAAAGGTCCTTAGTACCAGGGTTAATCGTAAGACAATTACTACATCCAAATGCCAGCAGACATTCCACTACTAAGACCAGACTACTGACTCACGATAATATCGAGGGAAAGAAAGGGGTTTTTACTTCAGTCGAGTTGTGAGGGTTTTCATCATGGCACTTCCTAAGTGAAAGGAATGGTTCACTGTCAAGGCAGTTAAGGCTCCGTACCTAATTACTGGGCTCTATACCCAATATGTCATACCGGTTCTAACATTGTCACATGGCCAACCATCCTCCGTGCTCTCCACATTTACTCCGAGATGACAAGATGTCGTTTAGGGTTGAAGTGGGTTCATAGTTGTCATTGTTGAGTTCTACGAGGAGGCTCTGTGTAACAAATATTTGAGGCACAATGTATTTTCATGGTAGTCTCTCCCAAGTTGTAACAAACAACGCAGTCCTCATCCCTGGTAAGTTTTCTCATTACGTGTGATACTCTGGTTGATAAATGAGATGATGCATTTCCTAGGTTCTTCTTTGGTGTAACTTCTCTGTATTGCTTCCAAAGTTATCCTAAAGCTTGGAGGAGGGATTTCCTTTGAATTTATCTCTGTTTTCTCCTCTGGTTTTAGGGAGAGTATATTCGTTCGTTTTTGTCTATGTTTTGGGATAAAGGGTTTCGTAACCTCCCAGTTTATTTCCCTATGTCGAATCCTTTGGTTGATGTCAAATAACTCAAGACCTCTACAGAGCTTTGAATCGTCCCATGATGATATTTTTTTCTTTTGCAATATTTCCAATGTTTACTTACAATAGTCACTACCCTCATCATGCTCTATTTGATTTGGTTAAATAGTTGGGACATCATTGTAAAGTTTAAATGACTTATAACTATTATATGTGATTTGGTTCTGGACGGTTATGTGTACTTTTCTAGTTCGGTGTGAATAGTTTATTCCATACTGGTGTACAGTCTGACTTAAATCTTTATAAGAAAAATTACTAATGTCAATTTCTTCCCTTCTTTGGAATCGTTAATTGCTATGCGAGGACTTCCTCCTTGTAAAAATCTCTTCGTTTTAAGGGTTTATATAATTCACTAATGATGGGCCCTGTTTGATGCGAGGGTACCCATTAGAGAATTAATACGCCATCCACCTTCGGCCTAGGTGTCTGTCCAGTCGGGAATGCGATAAGGAAAAACATGAAAGACAATGCCAGCCTATCGAAACAGAAGTTAAGTAAGATCATGAAATACTTCCTCACTAACCATCATCATTCTATTGGTATTTTAACACTTTTATCTATGATTACTGATATTTTGAAATGATGCTTATTTTAGGGCTTTCGCCTACCCAAGGATCTCAGATGTTCGGTTCTTACCTTCGGCGCAAGAGGTATTCACGTTCCCTTTGTAGGCCTTCCCAGAGTTTCAACAATGCAAGGGCAGGGTCTCTTCCTGGATTCCTAGATGTTCGATATAGTTTCGTTCTATTGCCTCCAATGGTTGGGATGAGGGGGTCCTCCAATTGTATTCTTTTCTTTCTGGTCCGACGACTATGTATAAATGTTATTGTACAAGACTTTGTTTTTAATTGAATAGTGTATTGAGTTGGGCACTTTTATTCTAGTCACTTCTCTGTTTAGTCTCATCCCAAAATTGAAATTTATTGCCGTTACTTTCGTTTAGAATGTATTCAGCTTCAGATGTTCACACAGTCCGAAAATCCAGTACAACATGGTGTAAAAGGAACTTGAAATAAATTCTGGGGTTTATACTTGTTATATTGACATTTCTACACAGAAATTTCGTGTTATAATTAATTAAGACTATAAGACTTTTCATATGGTTGTCTTGTTTTATTTTGTGGGTGTTGATGCACATTAAGATTGTGTAGTTTCCTCGTCAGGGATTTTGGAAAAGATTTCTTTCTTACTCTTGACCTTCGGCATGACATAAAAGTTTGACGGTCCAGTCTACTAAAACTTTCCCGTATGAGTTTGTTTCTAATAGTCTAATATAATTCCTAGGATGGGTTATGCTCCTTTATGGTTTACGAAATTACTAGATATGTGAAATTCAAGTCCTGGGTTCCAGAATGGTCTTTGGATCCATCGACCCTCGTATCTTTAATATTCGATTACAGATCTCTGTAAGCGTTTGACAGAGTTAGGTTTTGTTCAACCTTAATTCTAAGATTTAAGGTATAGCTGACTAGACCTAATCGTTTCTGATTTACCACTAATAGCTTAATGCTATATATATAGATATACCTATATATATATTTACTACAATTTTTTTGTAATGGCGTCTTGAAATTTTCAGAATTATTTTCATATATATATATATATATATATATATATATATATATATATATATATATATTATTCCTGACTCTATTTTAGACAGTTTACTTCAACTTCATTGTATCGCTTGTACAAAACTCCAATTATATAATGTAAATCCATTTGTAATATACCTGTACATATTCTATATGCATATCAAGAATAATTTCAGTGATACAAGATGTATTTACTTTGAATCTGAACTTGCATGTTCCTTAGTGGAGACTCATTGTATACTATAATTACCTACAGAAAACATAATTCACCATAGATATTGGTATGCTTGACTCCAATCACATCATGCAAACAATTAATTTTTACTCAACAAAATTAATTAAAAGCGAGGTGCAACCGGTAGTTTATGCTATTATGAGAGTAGTAACCTCTACAAAACCCGCCTTACTAGTTTATACATTCAATGACCTTAGTATTTACACAACACCCTGTCCCAATAAAGCAAGTCCATTCCTATCTAATGATTAGGAAGTATTTGGTAGGTCTTTCCTCACCGCAACATTCGATCAGAAGTTCATTCATAGAAGCAAACAAATTGCAGAACATAACATTTAACCAGAGAAAGGTAGAATAACATATCTGGATCAAATTGCAGGAAGACAAAGGGAACAACCACGTTCCTCCCAACCATAGAATAGGGCAACCAAAATCACTTTCCCAATTCACCCCCTAGCCCGACCATGAATCCATGAGGGAGAACTTGGAAAACTCCTCCTCAGTAATGTCCTTCAACTCCAGCAGATTCCTCTTGCCTCACACTTACTCAGTAGTGTTCATAACAACAAGGGAAGAAAATCAATAGTCTCTTTTCCCCAGCATACTTGGCAGCATCCTGCCTCCTCCCATATGCTATTTATCAATAAAATCTTTTTGCCTAGGTCTTTTTCCCTCCCTTGGGAATTTTCGCAGCTTTCTAAATCCCTGATTTTCAGGGGCTGCCAATGGCCAAATCTCTGATTTTCCACTTGTAACAATCAGCCCAGAGGTAGTTCCAACATGTTCCCCACTCATGGAGTCATGGTCAGCTAATTTTAACATGGCGGTTCCATTTGTCCTCCTGTAATCAATATAAAATATTTTGTTCTCATACAAGTGTCATAGTCAAATAGTTAGTTGGGTCAAATCAGATCTCTGTCCAACAGTCATAATAATTAATTACAATTATCAAATTCGAAATTCAGAATTTCCATAAATGGAAAAAAATTTCCAAATTCGAATTTACTAAAAATGAAATAATTTTCCAACAAATTTACATTTAAAAAAAAAATACTTTATTTTTGGGGATGTCACATAGATCCACTATGTATTATTTGTGGCTACGTTCTTTATTTGCATACATATTAGTCATGTATCCATGATTACTCTATATAAAATGGATCTACATTGTACTTGATTGGCATCCATGCTTAGTTTGTCTCGATCATGGGTATGCCCACCTCGGTGATTATTATTATTCTTTTACAGATGGCAGGCTCGCGAATAATCATCTAGGATCACTGTAATCCATACCTTCCCACTTTATTAAAGATGTTGTAATGTATGTCGACCATCGGTTTCTCTTTTGACCTCACACATTAGGGGGCATCTATGATAGCCCAAAATTATACTCCTATGCATTTACACATTTGCCAACCATTTTTGCTGAGGTTCCTCTTAAAAACATCTTTTTGTATGGTGTATGAACCCTGATACATATGTAGAGCACGTAAATATGCGACCTTAATGCCTAAAATCCCACGTATACTCTAAAAAATTACAAAAATAAAAAATTTCATGCTTTCCGACAGAGTTTACTGGCTATTTTTGGTTGCACAACCATTTTACCTCCTGTATCCCTTCTGACAACCGAATAACCATCATTTATCCATATAAAAAGGGCCCTAGGGGGGTCATTTGAACATATGAAAGAAGATGCAAGTGAACTATGCCACAATTTCTCCCTTTCTCATTCCAGGCCTTTGCATCTTGTTCCGAGTTTTCATCCTCAACATTCCCAATCATTAATCCTTCTTATGCAATCCATCCATTTCCCTATATTGGCATGTTGGTTGTAAGGATCTCACTTTGCTATTGGTGGACTTGGAGTATAGTTAGAGGAACCCAGGCAAGGTTTGTGGAGCAATGTCAACAATACTTAGGTTGTATCTTACCATCTTGTTTTTAATAAAAGAGATTTTTCTTGTCCCAAATCTATGTGTCTTCATGTTTATATCTCTAAATTTATTTCATGAATACTTAGGCCTTTAAAATATCTTGGTGATTATGCATATGCTATTATATATTGTTCTATGAATTTGTTTCAGGCCAACATTGGGAGGAGGCCCGCAATCCAAGAATGGACAGCGAGAGGAAATGATCTACAATAGATGAAGGGACTTAAGGTGCATATCTTGGTTTACTCTCCATTTCCTTAATTGTCAGTAGGTCTTGTTGGATTTGGGTGAAATAGGAGTAATTATGTCTTTTAAGGTGTCATTTTCTCTGCCTAGTCACTACACCTTGATTAGGGGGATTCCCCCCCATAACAATGACCCCCCTCGAAATAAGGTTCCACGAGTCTGGCTCATGGTTCTGCCAAGTGGGTAGGCTCTACCACTCTAGCTCCACATAGAGCACCACCTCTATCATTTATTCCACCATGTACCTACCACCTTGGTCCTATCTCCACGTAGACCACCACCTCTATCATTTATGCCACCGTGTACCTACCACCTTAGTCCTACCACTATGGCAGTACACATCACCTCTCTACCACATTATTTGACATGTTTCTCCCACATCATGTTGACATTAATGTGCCAAACAATTCCCAAAATTTTCCAATTTTGCTTATTTAAA
>JZKD02S1928725.1:159116-174074 GCA_000966675.3 Picea glauca | reverse complement strand
AAAAGAAACGGGCAAATATCAGTCCGTTATAACCTAAGTAAGTCTCCCAAGGATACACAATCCCGTCGTTATTGCGATCAAAAAATGCGACGTGCTGTTGAAGAACGCTCATGCCATAGTGTTGATGTCCAGGGGATCCGCTTGGATGTTCTGAGTCAATTGCTACAAGCGCCCTTGGGAGAACTGCAATACATAAAATATACTCCTACTTCAGGATCTCAGTTTCTGGAACAAATGAGTGAAGATTTTCCATGTCAGAGCCCATCATCCAGAGAATTAATCATTTGATGGGCGCTCTAACATGGAAAATCTTCACTGATACAATAAGCATTTGAGAAAATAAACTATAAACCAAACAAGTATGGAGAAATGGGATAATCGAATTCTGAGCTGGGAGCTGTGATCCACCGGTTAATCGAATTCTGGTAGTGGGATAATGTAATTCTAGTAGTGGGATAGAAACTGGGGGAATTCTAGTAGTGGGACAGAGGGATGGACGATCGACTGAGTTACGAGTTATGATCCAGTGGTTAATCGAAATCCAGTGATGGGATAATGGAATTCCTGTAGTGAGGATTGGGGGCATTCTAGTAATGGATAGCTGGATTCTGACTCAGACCCAAAAATAAGGATGTGACCGAAGAAAAAAAATGCACGGATGATGAAGCCAAAGAAATTTATCATCGAAATACCTGAGCTAATTGGGTGAAGAACATGAGTACATACATGGTTTTGGCAGTTCGTCATCGATATTGGGGTTAACCCTGCGCTCGATTGTTATCGGTGCCTTGGGAGCCGTTGTCTGTAAAGACTCGTTGGAAGCCATTACAGCTGGTAATTAATATTTGTCCACTCCCACAGATTCGACCTAGCGACCTGCTAATCCCTGGAATTAAATTTGATGAAGTTCAAAAGCTTTCTGGAGCACAGATGCTAAGCAAAAGCAATGGGCTCTATATTGAAACAGAGATGGCTTTAAAGAAAAATGTATATGACATTTGGCATTAGACTCTCTGCAGCGACCAAGTGGCAGACACGCGTTTGTAACAGTCAGATCATGACGCAGCTGCAACGAGCCTTTCAATGCTTCCCACAGCGAGATAACTCAAAGTTGTCAATCTCCAGTCCGTGAAGTCATGGATTTGCTGTATGTGCTTTATCAACCGTCCATTTGTTCAAATTCATCTGCCAAGTGCCAAGTCCTGCGAGCTGCCAACTGCCGCCATATTCTATACGCAGTGAGAATTCCATCGTTGTTTTTCGGCATCTTACCAAAATTCTCCATAACCTCGTACCCTTGCAAGACAAAGCATTGCAGTTTGGGTGTGTTATTGGAGTAGATTTGGGTGTGTTATTGGAGTGGATTAAAGTATATATCCAAGTATGCAGAGTATAAATTGTTTTGTAGCCGAGTGCTTATTACTTCTAATTGCATTAAGTTCGGATGAATTGATTGGCTTGTAAATATTTTAACAGATGAGTAAGCTAATTTTGGAGTAATCTTCTTTTTTTTCAAGTAAAAAAAATGGACCTGAATCCAGTCAGATTTTCAAAGATAGTCTGAGTTTCTTATGGATCAAAGTTCCATACATTTCAGAACCTTACTTCAGAGATTTTGTCCTATTTTAAATCAATTCAAATGCTCAAAAAATCAATCAAAATTTTAGAAAATTTAAAATAACACTACCAAAAAAACACAAGATAACTTGAGAAGAAAGATTTCTCCCCAATTAGCCCATTCCTTTTAACAACATATGGGGATTGCAGCGTATCATATCAAAATCAATGATAAAAAACAGTGAAACGGATAGAAAGCAGATTTATTTTGAACGCTTGCAAGTTGTCTGCTTGCTGCTCCCCCTATCGGTCGTTGCAGCTCCACTTTTTACAACCAAAGTTTTGACCATGAGTTAAACAAGCCATTCAGTGATAATGTGGAAATTGAAGATTGACTCTACGTGGCTCAATGTGACTCTTATTCACTCGTAATATTAGCACATACAAGTCTCTAAATTATACGTTGAAGAGATGGTACACTATGTACTCCAAATTAATGAGGTTTGTGAGTTACAAGGCAAGGATAATCCATCTCGATTATCCCGTATGGAAATTATTATGACCATGTGGGTTATTGTAAAGTGATTTATTTTATTTTATTTATTTTTTTTAATTTTTTTTTCGCTAAATTTTTGGGTAAAATGATTAATTTTTTAGACGGGTTTAAATGTATAATTTTTTTTATTGGAAATGTATAATTCTACTATTTCAAGGGATTTTCAGGATGATGAATCTATTTATATATTAAAAAAACAAGTAAAGTAACTAAAAATTGTGATTTCATTAATTGTTAAAAATGACAAATATATTTAAAAAACAAGTAAAGTAATTAAAAATTGTGATTTCATCAAATTGTTGAAAAGAATAAAAAAATATAACGTTTAGACTACACTTTTTTTTTAATGTAAAGGTTTATGCATGGTTTTGGATTTCATTTTGTCCATGTGATAACATTTTTAAGAGATGATGTTTGACATCGTCATGTTGTAAGAGATTGTTCGTTGGTCCATTTTGTTGATGCAATAACATTTTTACGAGATGATGTTTGACACTCATCATGTTGTAAGAGAGTGTTCGTTGGTCCATGCAACAAGTGTGATGGAGGCATTGTAGGGGATATGGAGGTGTAAATGTTGATAGGTGAAAGATGTGGTTTTGTTTTTAGAGGTGGCCTAAGCCTTTGACATCTACATATGTGCGCCTTTATTTTGTGAACAATAACATAAATATCATTCTGACCTCTTGGAGATCTGTGTCTAAAATGAAGCGTGACATTGTGAATTTGCTTGCTACTTATTTTGTTTCTTTCAACCTTAAGCAATTGCTTCTATTCGCCTCAGGAACACTTATGTGTTGCTCCATTCACCTCAACGTAATGGAGACCATTGATTCTTAAGGTGAGGAGGATTGATCCAGGAGGATCTCGGTGGCCACCCATTTTTTCCAACTGACTCAAAATAGTTCTTTGACAACTTACTATTTTTAGTAGTTTTTCGGGTCCCAAACTTTCGAGGTCATTTTGAGGGCCTAAACGACGTTTTTTCATGATAGGGAACCTCAATAACATTCTAAGATGTTGTTTGAGCCCCCTAAATGAAGCTCCTTGTCAATACCTTTCCAACGATCTATCGTACGCCCTAAACAGACATCGTATGAAAAATTTACGACCCTGGGAAGTGGATGTACTAACTTACCCCAACAAGGCCCACATGACTTTTGGCACTTCATCTCCTAGGGTTAGGTTTTTGGATGTCTAGGGTTTTGGCATTCATGTTTATTGTAAAAAATCCTTCAGAGCCTCATTGTACTCATCTTCTTGCGAATGAGCGTAGCCATCACATATCTTCTCAAAGATAGGCTGCCACCATTCTAGCAAACTCGTTTTCAGTCTGCATTTTACAGTTTTCAACATATTTCTTATTTAATAGAAGTCAAGTTTTACTGTATCTTTGTTATTGTTCACTGTATATCTGTGTTAATATTATAAATCTGTGGTTTCATTTTGTTCCACTCATAAATCTGGATTAGTGGTATCAGAGCGGTTTGCTCCTTGTCGTTTTTTTAGTGCATGTCCTCGACGCTGTTAGGGTATAAAGAGTTGGGTCTCAAGCTTGTTTCTCTTGAGGAAAAATTCTCTCGCACGCCCATGAAATTTTCCATGGTGGGAGAAAAGAAAGACGACGGGACAAGAGATCCTTTCAAAATGTTTCTCGAGGAAGCACTTAAGTGACAAAGGAACGAGATTATGGATAACTTTCCACAAATCCTTTGACGAATGTCGACAAGCGATGCATCCAACTCAAGCAGAGGCGTTTCCCCCTTCAAGGTAAAAATCAATTTTGATATTCCTATATTTGAAGGTCAAATAGATGCAGATGTCATAGATAAATGGTTAAACCTTCTAGAAGGGTATTTTTCTATCCACAACTTTTCTGATAGAGAAAATATTGCATTTACGCTCCTCAAGGCCATCCCCCATGTTAAAGATTGGTGGGAAAATTTGTGAGAAAAATGAAATAGAGGGATCCACGTTATTTGCAGTTGCACCCACTTGGATTTCTTTTAGGGATGCTATTAAGGAAAAATACTACCATGTTGGAAGTTATGACAACTTTTATACAAGATGGATCACATTGCTACAAGAAAGAGACAAAAAAATGCCAGAGTTCACCAATGTCTTCCATACCTTGCGCACCAAGATGGGTGTCAAATATTCTCAGCGACATCTGGTGCTCAAGTATTGCAATGATCTACATAGATACATCCAGACAAAAATGGAGTTTTTGAACATCTCATCCTTGGGTACAACCTATCGATATGCTGTCAAAATCAAGCAGAAGCTTAAACAAAAGATGTGGTAGTTTGGTTCTGGGAACCCCTCACAGTAGAAGTAGGGAAAGGGAAGCCTCAAGCCACAAAACAAAGGATAGAGTAAATATGGACAACCTTAGGAAAACTAGTCCAAGTCACAAACAAAGAAGGACAATGGGAAGATGAAGAAAGATATCGAGAAGTTGTGCGACTTCCATAAGAGCCCCTAACATAACATTGTTGATTTCCGCTCAAAGAAGTCATTGGTGGTTGAGGTAAAATCCTATGAATCATATGCAGGTTCCGACTCTGAGTCAAAAATAGAAAAGGGGAGGCAAATCATTGACGTGGAACCCACCAAGATCCAATGTGGGTGAACCTGATGAGCAAGAGGAAGGTGAGTGCCACTTTCATTCACAGATGTGGGTGAAAGGAAATCTGTTACACTTGATCATTGATAGAGGTAGCCAAAAGAACCTCATTTCAGTAGAGGTCGTCAAGCGGCTAGCCTTGCCGAAAATGCTGCACCCGCAGCCCTACACCATTGGATGGCTCTGTCAAGGAAACGATCTTCACTTCAACCAATAATGTCACCTGTCATATGACATCAAGCCATTCAAAGATGAGATATTGTGTGATGTTGCTCGCCTTGAAGTTTGTGATGTTATTTTGGGCTAACCTTATTTATTGAAACGTACATGATACCCAAGGTAGTCCCACCTAGTGCCATTTCGTTGATCTCTACCAAGCAATGCAGGAAGCTCATTTCTCATACCAGGAAGTTTGTTTCCTTCGTGATTCACTCTTAGAGTGAGCGAAATGTTGTAGCCATATCCATGGCCTTTACGGTCGACCTCTCCATGCAACAAAAGAAAGTGGATAAGGTCATGGAAGAATGTAAATACATCTTCTCATCACCTACTAAGGTGTCAAATCTAAGAACTACTCCATAAGGGGAACATTTGACCCAAATCATCACCTTGTGGAAGTACAATCGTGCAGGTGCAGAAGAAAGACGAGACCTGGCGACTCTGCATTGATCACTGAGCCCTAAATAAAATTACAGTCAGGAATCAATACATGATTCCCCGAATTGATGATCTCTTTGATTAGCTCAAGGGGGCCAAATACTTTAGTAAGATTGATATGAAGTCTGGCTACCATCAAATCCTAATAGAACATACAAATATATGGAAATTTGTCTTCAAGTCAAAATAAGGTCTTTTTAAATGGTTGGTCATGCCCTTTGGTTTGACAAATCCCCCAACAACTTTCATGAGGATGATGGAAAATATCTTGCAGCCTTTTGCTAATTCTTTTGTAGTGGTGTATCTCGATGACATCCCCATCTACAACAAGACTCGGGAAGAACACTTGCAACATATTTAGCAGGTTCTGCACACTCTACAACAACACAAGCTATATGCCAACTTGGAAAAATGTTGCTTCAAAATGGACACGGTCCAGTACCTAGGCTACATTGTTTATTTGCATGGTGTGCATGCTGATCCAGCCAAGATTCAAGTCATATATGACTGACCAGCCCCAACCATGCTCAGTGAGCTTCGAAGCTTCTTAGGACTTGCCAATTTCTATCACAGGTTTGTGTTGGGATTCTTCCATATTGCATGATCCCTTAGTCAAATAACCAGGGTAAGACAAAATTTATGTGGGGTCTGTCCCAATATAAAGTGTTCGATTATCTGAAGTAGTGCTTGTGCTAAGCCCTGGTGCTTTCATTACCTAACCTGCAATATCCCTTTGAGATCGAGATAGATGCTTCAAACTATGTTGTGGGCATAGTCCTCACTCAGCATGACCACCCCATGGCCTATCATAGTGAGACACTATGTACCTAAGTACCTTACTTATGAAAACAGAATGTACTCCATTGTGTAAGCATGACGCCAGTGGAGGCATTACATTATTGGGAAGGATACAATCATCCACATTGATCATAAGCTGCTGCAGTTCATGTAGACACAAAGAGAATTGCATAATGACCATCATCAGAAGTGGTCAACATATTTTCAACAGTTCCACCTCAACATCAAGTATAAAATGGGAAGTACCAACCAAGTCATTGATTGCCTCAACCGACCTCTAGTCGCAACACTCACCACAATGCTAGACTCTTGTGACCAAAAGATATCAGGATGGCCCCACCTCTATGAGATAGATCCTGAATTCGCCAACACTTATCGAATGTTTGGTGCAAACAAAATTGTCACTATTTTCCATCTTCAAGACGGGTTTTTGTGCCATCTGGGCCATATCTGCGTTCCATTAAGTGAGCGAGCGAAGCGGATTTGGGAAGCCCACTATAACTGGGTGGAAGGACACTTCAGCGTGGAAAATATAGTTGCAGTGTTGTAGCAACATTTATACTGGCTAAAACTTTGACAAGATGTCATCAAATATATTTTGTCCCGCACTGATTGCGTTATTGAAAAATTGACCAGTAAGAAACAGGGCCTATACACTCTGCTGCCTACTCCTAATAGGCCCTAGGAATCCATATCAATGGACTAGATGTCGGTCCTTTCGTCCACCATGTGGGGAAATGAATGTGTTTTTGTGGTTGTTGATCACTTTTCCAAGATGGAGATTTTGGCTACCTACAAGAAGAGCATCACAATGGAGGCCACTACCAAGCTCTTTTTTGAACGAGTGTGGGTATACTTTTGGATCCCACAAACCATTATCTCAGATCGAGATGACCATTTCCTCATCACATTTTGGTCGAGCCTTTGGTCACTGCTGGATACCAAAATCACCAATTCCACTTCCTTCCACCCCCAGACGGATGGCCAAACCGAGGTTGTCAACTGGATGATCGTGGACATCCTGCGCATGTACAATTCCAAGCACCCTAACACCTAGGATCAGAGTCTTCCCTATGTTCAACACAACTACAACATAGCCATACATAACTCAACGAGAGACAACCCCTTTCAGGTGGGGTTGGGATTTCAACCATTGGGTCCCATGGATGTTGCACTACCCCTTGCGACCAGTCAGGAAGACTCGTCGCATGCTCCAACTGAAGCTAAAAAAGATACCGGTTCATTGAGTGAATCCAACACATAATGCCAAGTACAAGCAATGCCATGATCAACACCAGGTGCCACACCAGTTTCAGGTGGGAGACAAAGTTTGGTTGCACTTGCATAAAGAATTCCTTACAGGGCCTTATCATAAGCTTCGTCCACTTCATTATGAAACTTAAACCATCATCAAGGATGTGGGTGACAATGATTTTGAGTTCAACCTTCCCCCTTCCTTGTATTGCACCCAATGTTCAATATGGACCTCCTTTGGCCTTATTTTACACCATTATTGGACTCCTCACAGATAGAAGAACAATTGACACCAACGTAGCTCAACCCTGACTACATGGAAAATGAATCCATTGATTAGATCATGGAAACACAGGTCAAGGGAACTCACTAGTAGAGGATCCATATTTATTGGGTTGTCAAAGTCGGGCAACTCGTGCACCAAGGCAAGTGGCTCACCCAGGGCCAAATTCAACAGAAATTTTCTCATCTTATGGGGGAAATCAATGAAATGGAGACCATTCCTTCCTAATGGGGGAGGATTTATCTAGGAGTATCTCGTTGGCCACCCACCTTTTCCAACTGAATCAAAATAGTTCTTTGGCAACTTACTATTTTTATTATTTTTGGGTCCCAAACTTATGGGGCCATTTTGAGGGAATAAATGAAAAATTTTCATTATTCGGCACCTCCGAAAAAATCTAAGTCTTTTTTTTAGAACCATACATGAATCTTCTTGTCAATACCTTTCTAATGAGCTATCGTGCACCTAAACAAAGATTGTATACAAAAGTTACGACCCCAGGAAGTTGATGTACTAACTTACCCCAACGAGGCCCACATGACTTGTTGCGTTTCATCTCCTAGGGTTAGGCTTTTGGATTTCTAGGGTTTTGACATTCATGTTTATTGTAAAAAGGCCTTCAGAGCCTCATTGTACTCATGTTCTTGTGAATGAGTGTACCCTTCACATCTCTTCTCCGAGATAAGCTGCCACCATTCTAGCAAGCCTATTTTTAGTCTGCATTTTATAGTTTTTAGCATATTTCTTATTTAATAGAAGTCAAGTTGTACTGTATCTCTGTTATATTTCACTATGTCTCTATGTTAATATTATAAATATGTGGTTTCATTTCATTCCACTCATAAATCCGGATCAGTGGCATCAAAGTGGTTTGCTCCTTGTCATTTTTTAATGCATGTCCTTGACATGATTAGGGTATATATAGTTTGGTCTCGAGCTTGTTTCTCTTGAGGAAAACTTCTCTCGCACACCCACAAAACTGTCCATGGTAGGAGAAAATAAAGACAACGGGATAAAATATCCTTTCAAAATGTTTCTTGAGGAATCCCTTGAGCGACAAAGGAACGAGATTATGGACAACTTTGCACAAATAATTTGACAGATGCCAACAAATGATGCATCCACCTAAAGCGGAGGCACCACCCCCTTCAAGGTACATATCAATTTTTATATTCCTATATTTGAAGGTCAAATAGATGTGGATGTTCTAGATAAATGGTTAAACCTTCTAGAAGGGTATTTTTCTGTACACAACTTTTCCAATAGAGAAATGATTACATTTACGCTCCTCAAGGCCATCCCCCATGTCAAAGATTGGTGGGAGACTTTATGTGAGAAAAAGGAAATAGAGGGATCCACATTATTTTTAGTTGCACCCACTTGGGGTTCCTTCAAGGTTTCTATTAAGGAAAATTACTACCATGTTGGAAGTTATTACGCCTTGTATACAAGATGAGCCACACTGCAATAGGAAAGAGACCAAATAGTGCCACAGTTCATGAATGTCTTCCATACCTTGTGCACCAAGTTGGGTATCAAATATTCTGAGAAACATCTGGTGCTTAAGTACTGTGACAGTCTGCATAGATACATATAGACAAAAATGGAGTTTTTATACATCTCATCCTTGGGTGTGGCCTATTGATATGACATCAAAATCGAGCAAAAGCTTAAACAAAATACATGATAGTTTGGGTCTGGGAACCCCTCACAGAAGAAGCAGGGCAAGGGAAGACCCAACCTGCATAAAAAAGGACAAATTAAATATGGTCATCCTTGGGACAACCAATCCAAATTGCAAGAAAATAAGGACAATGGGAAGATGAAAAAGGATATCGAGAAGTAGTGAAACTTCCATAAGAGCCCCTGGAATAGAACTGTTGATTGCCGCTCAAAGATTTCATTTGTGGCTGAGGTAAAATACTTGAATCAAATGTGGGTTTTGACTTTGATTTAGAACCATAATATGGGAGACAAATCATTCACGTTGAACCCAATGCCACCATTGCTACCACCAATATCTAGTCCATTGACCCTGATGAGATAGAGGAAGGTGAGCTCCTCTTTCATTCAAATATGTGGGTGAAAGGCACTCTGCTTCACTTCATTTTTGATAGCAATATCCAGAAGAACCTCATCTCAGTAGAGGTCGTCAAGCAGCTAGCCCTACCGATAATGCTGCACCCATATCCCTACACCATCTGATGGCTCCATCAAGGAAGTGATATTTTCGCTAGCCAATAGTGTCTCCTTTCATACAACATCAGTCCATTCAAAGATGAGGTATTGTGTGATGTTTCCCCCCTTGAAGTTTGTGATGTTCTTTTCGGAAAACCTTGTTTATAGAAATGCCATGTTGTATATGAGTCTAGGCCTCACAATGTTATTATTTCTTTGAATAGGAAATTGTATAGGATACCTAAGGTAGTCCCACCCAGTGCTATTTCCTTGATCTCTGCCAAGCAATGTAGGAAGGTTATTTCTCATACCGGGAAGTTTTTCTTCTTCATGATTCACTCTCAGAGTGAGTGAAAGGTTGCAACCACATCTATGGACTATGAAACCGACCTCTCCACACAAAATAAACAAGTGGATAAGGTTGTGGAAGAATACAAAGACATCTTCTCATCACCTACTGGGGTACCTATGCATTGTTAGGTCAAACATCCCATCAATTTGACCCCCAATGCACCACTACCCAATGGGCCAATCTATCTTCGTTCTCTACTAGAAAATGAGGAGATCAGGTGTTAGATAGAATACATTCTCCACAAAGGGCACATCCGACCGAACTCATCACCTTGTGGAAGTCCAATCATGTTGGTGCAGAAGAAAGATGAGACTTGGTGACTTTGCATTGATTACCGAGCCCTAAATAAAATCACAGTCAAGAACTGGTACCCGATTCCCCGAATCGACGATCTCCTTGATCATCTCAAGGGGGACAAATACTTCAATAAGATTGATATGAAGTCTGGCTACCATTAGGTCCCAATAGAATAGACAAATGTATGGAAAACTACCTTCAAGTCAAAAGAAGGTATTTTTTAATGGTTGGTCATGCCCTTTGGTTTGAAAAATTTCCCAACAACTTTCATGAGGATGATGGATGATATATTGTGGCCTTTTACTAATTATTTTGTGGTGGTGTATCTGGATGACATCCTCATCTACAACAATACTTGGGCAGAAGACTTGCAACATATTCAACAGGTTCTGCACACTCTACAACAACACAAGATATATGCCAACTTGGAAAAATTCTCCTTCAACATGGAAGGGTCCAATACCTAGGATACATTGTTGATGCACATGATATGCATGTTGATACAACCAAGATCCAAGTCAACTGTGTCTGGACAGCCCCAACCACGCTAATTGAGCTTCAGATATTCTTAGGACTTGCCAATTTCTATCACAGGTTCATGTTAGGATTCTCCATATTGCATGGGCATTTAGTCAAATAACTAGGGGTGGTGGTAAGGAAAAAATTGTGTGGGGCCTATCCCAACATAAATCATTCGATGATATGAAGCTGTGATTGTGCTCAAACTTGGTGCTTTCATTAAATGACTTGCAACAGCCCTTTGAGATCGAGACAAAGGCTTCAAAATATGTCGTGGGCACAATCCTCACTCAGCACAACCACCTAGTGGACTATCATAGTGAGACACTATTAGATGTCGTCTGTAAGTACCCTACTTACGAAAAATAAATGTATTCCATTGTGAAATCCTGCTTTCAGTGGAGGCATTACATTCTCGGGAAGGATACAATCATCCACATTGATCACAAGTCACTGAAGTTCATGTAGACACAAGGAAAATTACAGAATGACTGCCATCAGAAGCGGTCCACATATTTGCAACAGTTCCACCTCAACATCAAGTATAAAATAAGAAGTACCAAACAAATCATTGATTGTCTCAGAGGACCTCTAGTCGTGACACTCACCACAGTGCTAGACTCTTTCAGCCACGAGACCTCTGTATGGCCCCACCTCTATCGAACAAATCTTGACTTCGCCAACACCTACTAGATCTTGGGTGCAAACACAACTGTCACTAATTTCCATCTTCAGGATAGGCTCCTGTGCCATCTGGACCATATATGCATTCCATCAAGCAAGTGAGCATAGTTGATTTGGGAATCCTACTATAGGCGGTTGGTAGGACACTTCGACATGGAAAATACAATGGTAGTGCTGCAACGACATTTCTACTGATCGAAACTTCAACAAGATTTTAGCAAGTATATCTGGTCTTGCACCTCCTGCTCTATTTCCAAATTGGCCACTAAGAAACAAGGCCTATACACTCTCCTGCCTACTCTGGACAAGCCATGGGAATCCATCTCAATGGAATACATGTCGGGCCTTCCATCCACCAAGTAGGGAAATGACTGTGTTTTTGTGGTTGTTGATCACTTTTCTAAGATGGTGATTCTGGTCGCCTGTGTTGACACGGAGTTTAAACTTTTTACCCTTTAAACCTGAAACTTTGTTTTTTCCTAGTCATGGAGCCACCCTTAGTTCTAAAAAGGAGTAAAAAAAAGAAAATATTTCAATTTTTTTTCAAGTTTCAGGATTCGACTTTTCACGAGGTATGATTTTTAGTTAACAAATCCAAAGTCCCGGTGTTGAAATCCAAAAGAGGCTTTATATTTAAAGAAATGAAAAAGAAAAAATTAGTGTTATAAGTCCCGATGCACGTTTCACAAAGTACCCTTTAGTCGTGATTAATTAAACTTTTAAACACAATCAAGAATTCATTAATCCTTTGTGATTCAGGTTTTCTTGTATCAAAGTGCTTTCAAAATGTCGACCCTCGTACGCCCGATCCTCGTTTTTCCGAAAACAAGAAATTAATTACTAATCTCGATTAATTAAAGAATTAATACAAGTGATTAGAGCCATAGTTAATCCCATAGCGATTTCGCGATACAGGGTTTTCTTATGACATACCTGTTATCCTCGATTTCTAGGGATAACTAGGAGATCATGTCTCAAGGCCCACAGGTCCTAGACCTGGAGTACCGAGAGCAGGATTGATCTGAGCATGGCCCTGGAGGGCCCATCCTTTTCTTCTTTCATCAGATTCGTCTTGTCAGCAACAACAACATCCATTGCCATCGGCTTGGTCTTGTATCGAAGAAGGCTCTTTCTCCATGAGGTAATTGGTCCAGGTATCATGGTATGTGTCACTTTTTGATCATTATAACCTTCAGATATATGCATCTGACTCCTTTTATTTCTGATGACTGCTTGGATCTTACATTAACCCACTTGACCATTTTTGGGGAGATTGATGGGGTGTCCTAACAAGCCTGTACCCATGGGTTTTGGTTTGCCATTGGGGGGATTTATGAAGAGCCATCGTCCTCTCCCGCCATACCACCAATTTTTCATCTTATCTCCTGCTCATTTATCCCATTCCCCTTCTCCAGGCATTGGATTGACCTGTTTGTAGGGTTGCACCTTATCTCGTGGGAAGAAGGGGCTAAAGGCCCATAAGGTAAAAGCAGCTAGTAAAAGATAAAATCCTAGAAATAAAACCTCGAGATGCCTCGCTTAGGGATCCCCAAGAAGGCAATAAAAATCCTCTCAGCAAGAAACAAGAGGGACTTGGAAAATAATATACAAGACCTAGCCAAGAGGATAGGGGGTCTCATCACGAGCCAACCTATTAGGTTCATGGATACCTAACAGTATGACATTGCCACCATTTGGTTACCATGCTAGGGCAATGACCTTTGGTTGCATGGCCAAGGGAAAGGGGGTCTCATCATGAGCCAACCTTCTCATCTCTGTGAAAGTACTTGTGGGTAACACTGTCATCTCTAGTCACCATGCCAAGGTAGTGTCCTCCGATTAGCCCTTGAATAAAAAGAAAAGAAGAAGAAAAAGAAAATAAAGAAAAGAATAAAGGCAAGAACGGGATTGGAAAGAATTGCATCCATGACGGGTACAACTTGCCTTCTACAAAGGCACCCATAGATAACATTATGCATCCCTAGATTTCACTCTACCCATTTGTCTGGACATCCCCAGCCACAACACCTCGTTTACATGGCTTGGATGAAACCCTCCTGGGAACTTCCTATCTCTTGTGGATACTAGCCCAATAGGATGTGTTGTCCTTTTCTTTGATCTTGTATTTTGGATTTTTGTAATGTCTTTGAGTTGTTGAATGATATATCAAGGTTTTCATGCATATGTTTGATAATATTAATGATGAAATGTGATTTTCATTGCTATGATCCCTGTGACTAATGAGCCCATGGAGGGCGTAGTTTTTGATGTGCAGGAACATGCCCAATGAATAGGTACCATTTGGACCAGTACACATGGGGAGTTGATTAGTTTGGATACCCATGGGGCTGAAGAGCCCATCAGATGGTTGCTGAGACCCCGTTAGAGGGGTAGAGACAGGACAATGTTTGACCGAGGTTTTTCACCGAAGAAGAAGAGGGCGTTTCACCAGAGGCACTTTGCCAGAGCCCAACCTAGGGGGAATGATCCCTTTTCAGTGGAATGTTGGCCTTGGAAGGCTCAGAGCATCCCCATCCTTACCATGACAGCATCCAGCTTCATGGTCATTCTTGGAGGTAGTCTGGGCAGCAGTGGCACGTGTGGCATGTTGGAGAAGCCCTTGGGGGGCTAACGTTTTTCTCCTGGATGTCTCATTTTCCCTAAAAGGGGCTAGTGCCTCCCTTGAAGGGGATTTTACCTTTATTACAACTCAGTTAGGGTTTTAATTTGACAATTTAATGTAAAAACAATATTCTGGTCTTGTCGGCCATTTTTTATGACCTAAAATTAATTAAGGTCATTGATACACTATATATTGAGGAGTTTTAGCCTCATTTTGACATAACTCATCACTCACTCTCCTAGTGAGGTCTGATTTTTGCACCCTATTAGGGTTATTGGCTATTTTGAGGAAGGTGCACTTTTTTGGAGAGGAGATTTTTGGCAATTTATGGTGTTTTTCTTGAAGGAAGGTTTATAACTAGGGTTTTCATGCTATTTTTTTGGTGATTTGTAAGTATTTTTCTGCAAAACTTATTGATTGAATGGTTGTAGTTTAATTTCTTGCATTTATTTATAAATTTTGTTGAATCAAAACCCTAGGGGACAAACACACAAGTAGGTCATTATCTCATGTCCCCTGATAGAAAAACCTTTTAGCCATTGAAGAAGAAGAAGAGAGCCTAGCCATTGCTACA
>JZKD02S1928725.1:139902-155637 GCA_000966675.3 Picea glauca | reverse complement strand
CTAGGGATAACTAGGAGATCATGTCTCGAGGCCCACAGGTCCTAGACATGGAGTACCAAGAGCAGGATTGACCTGAGCATGGCCCTGGAGGGCCCATCCTTTTCTTCTTTCATCATATTCATCTTGTCAACAACAACAACATCCATTGCCATCAGCTTTTTCTTGTATCGGAGAAGGCTCTTGCTCCATGAGGTAATTGGTCTAGGTATCATGGTGTGTGTCACTTTTTTATCATTATAACCTTCAGATATATGCATTTGACTCCTTTTATTTCTGATGACTGCTTGGATCTTACATTAACCCACTTGACCATTTTTGGGGACATTGACGGGGTGTCCTAGCAATCTTGTACCCATGGGTTTTGGTTTGCCACTGGGGGGATTTCTAAAGAGCCATTGTCTGCTCCTGCCATACCACCACTTTTTCATCTTATCTCCCGCTCATTTATCCCATTCCCCTTCTCCAGGCATTGGATTGACCTGTTTGTAGGGTTGCACCTTATCTCGTGGGAAGAAGGGGCTAAAGGCCTAGAAGGTAAAAGCAACTGGTAAAAGATAAAATCCTAGAAATAATGCCTCGAGATGCCTCGCCCAGGGATCCCCAAGAAGGCAATAAAAAGCCTCTCAACAAGAAACAAGAGGGACCCAAAAAATAATAAACAAGACCTAGCCAAGAGGATAGGGGGTCTCATCATGAGCCAACCTATTAGGTTCATGGGTACCTAATAGTATGACATTGCCACCATCTGGTTACCACACCAGGGCAATGAACTTTGGTTGCATGGCCAAGGGAAAGGGGGTCTCATCACGAGCCATCCTTCTCATCTCTGTGAAAGTACTTGTGGGTAACACTGTCAGCTCTGGTCACCATGCTAAGGCAATGTCCTCCGGTTAGCCCTTGAATAAAAAGAAAAGAAGAAGAAAAGGAAAATAAAGAAAAGAATAAAGGCAAGAACGGGCTTGGAAATAATTGCATCCATGACAGGTACAACTCGCCTTCTACAAAGGCACCCACAGATAACATTATGGATCCCTAGCTTTCACTCTACCCATTTGTCTGGACATCCCCAACCACAACACCTCGTTTACATGGCTTGGATGAAACCCTCCTGGGACCTTCCCGTCTCTTGTGGATACTAGCCCAATAGGATGTCTTGTCTTTTTCTTCGATCTTGTATTTTGGATTTTTGTAATGTCTTTGAGTTATTGAATGATATACCAAGGTTTTCATGCATATGTTTGATAATATTAATGATGAAATGTGATTGACATTGCTATGATCCTTGTGACTAATGAGCCCATGGAGGGCATAGTTTTTGATGTGCAGGACCATGCCCGACGAACATGTACCATTTGGATCGGTACACATGGGGATATGGTTAGTTCGTACCTCCATGGGGATGAAGATCCCATTAGATGGTTGCTGAGACCCTGTCAGAGGGGTAGATACAGGACAGTTCTTTACCGAGGTTTTGCACCGGAGAAGAAGAGGACGTTTCACCAGAGGCACTTTGGCAGAGCCCGGCCTAGGGGGAATGACCCCTTTCTAGTGGAACGTTGGCCTTGGAAGGCTCAGAGTGTCCCCATCCTTACCATGACATCATCCAACTTCATGGTCATTCTTGGAGGCAGATTGGGTAGCAGTGGCACGTGTGGCATGTTGGAGAAGCCCCTGGGGGGCTAACGTTTTGCTTCTGGATGTCTCATTTGCCCTAAAAGGGGCTAGCGCCTCCCTTGAAGGGGATTTTACCTTTATTATAGCTCAATTAGGGTTTTAATTTGATAATTTAATGTAAAAACAATATTATGGTCTTGTTGGCCATTTTTTATGACCTAAAATTAATTAAGGTCATTGATACACTATATATTGAGGAGTTTTAGCCTCATTTTGACATAACTCATCAATCACTCTCCTAGTGAGGTCTAATTTTTGTCACCTATTAGGGTTATTGGCTATTTTGAGGAAGGCGCACTGGTTTGGAGAGGAGATTTTTGGCAATTTAGGGTGTTTTTCTTGAAGGAAGGTTTACAACTAGGGTTTGCATGCTATTTTCTTGGTGATTTGTAGGTATTTTTTTGCAAAACTTCTTGATTGAATGGTTGTAGTTTAATTTCTTGCATTTGTTTATAAATTTTGCTGAATCAAAACCCTAGGGGACAAACACACAAGTAGGTCATTGTCTCATGTCCCCTGATAGAAAAACCTTTTTTCCATTGAAGAAGAAGAAGAGAGCCTAGCCATTGATACACTCTTTCTTTCTTCTTCCCTTAAGTTAGCCGTACCTTTAAACTTGAAGAGGAAGAGGAGGTCCCAGGCCTAGGTTATCTACACCTAGGGCCGTTTTTCTTTTAGGGTTTGATGAAAGAGCCTTGCCTTTGCAACACTCTCCCTCTTTAAACTCTCTTGTCTTGATTTTACTTGTCTTTGAGCTAGCTGATTGCTGGGAAGGAGGAGAGAGCACGAGGCCTTTCTTAAGAAACACTGGAGTGAGCCTGTATCCCCTAGGGTTCTGTCTTTAAGGCCCTGCTATTGCAGCACCTTGAAACCTTTCCCTCTTGTCCTTTGAATCTCATCCCCTTCAACTTGTGCGTCCTTCACCTTTTGACTCCATAACCCTAGGCACTGATCTTTAGCCTCCAACATTGAAGTGAAAGTGATTAAACCAACTCTCAAACTCTTATAAATTGAAACCCTAACTAACAACTAACCCTGAAAATCTGACGTCACACTTGGTTATTTCATCTTGATGCAACATTTTTATACATTAAGCATTTGGATAGTGTTTTAAGTATTTATTGAATGAGGGATTGATTGGATACATTGATTGCTATAACATCTTGATATTTATTGGTGAAGTAATATTATTTCATTGCTATATTAAAAAACATTGACTTCGTTAATATTTATTGTCGCAATTGCTTATACATTGATATCAGATAGTCTATTGAAGTACTAACCCATTGAATCATAGCTTGCATATATATTGGTTTTCTTTGTTCTGGGCAGGTGTTCTTATTTGGGCCTACACTTCATTATTGGCTATTTAGTCGGGACTGTTTGTTTTGGTGGTGACCTGTGAAGGGGGAACTTTACTTTGACCTTTAATACTTTGCTTCTTCAAAGCCCCAGGTTACCAGGGACGTCTCCCCTGGGCCTAAGCTCCCTAAAGAGAAATAGCCTCCCCATTGTGGTGACATTGGCTGGGATAGGTTCTTGTTATGCCAGTTTGGCCTTCTACTTCATAGCCAGTTGACCTAGCTACAAACTGTGTGATAACAATACCTCTTGGGTACAGGATCCCCGAAATTCCGAGATGCAAAATCGTGATTTTTTAACAAAGTCTAAAATTAAATTAAGTTAGTTTAAAACAGGATTAATAATGACTAAACTACTTTTCGCGTTTAGCATCTCGGGATTTGTTGAAAGTAGTTCTTTCGAAACTCCAGTTTGAAATCGCCGATATGTGACAGTACTAATAATGGATAAATGGAGATATTTTTGACATGAAGGCGTATCTCCAGTTGTATCTTCCTCATTAAAACATTAATTGCTTATTGCCTGTGTCAGTACGCTCATTGTAAGACAAGATAAGGGTTAATAAATGTTCTGTAGTTTGAATTTCATTCTTTTTTTTTACAGTCAAGAGTGAGTTTCATTTATCTAGGCTTATATATTTTTCCTCTGCAAACAGGTTTTTAGTCTAGCATGAACATTATGGCACCTAGAAAGGCACCTAAGAAAAGTGAAGAAGTAGTTGAAAGCTCAATCCCAGAAGGAGATGTCATATCTGATACTACACTGCATGCCATTAATTCCATCAAATCCTAGAGGCAAATTTTTAAAACCTTAGACTACGAAATCAAGAATTTTTCCGATGATTCTGAAAAAAAACTCCAGGACATAGCATAGTCTGAACTTCACAAAGTAGCTATGCACCCACGACTCATCACATACAACAATGTGATTAGTTGGGATTTAGAGAGAAAAACCATGCATACAAGAAGCATTTTGGACAACCGAGGGGTCGTCGTTGGTTCTTTCAGACCGGAGCATATACAAGTAATGTACAAACTGTCTCCCAATTCTAAGTACATTTATAATAAAGAGTTTGTAAGTGAATTTCAAAGGAAAGAATGCACAAAGGCAGATCAAACATACCTCGGCATAATCAAAGATTGGTAGAGACACCTAGCAAAATTCAGGGCTGATACCCATAGCATTTATTCCACAGCCTCGTTGAATGAGTACATGGTCTATGTGGCTATGATGATATGTAGACTTTTCAGGAAGAAAAGTCACACCCATTTCCCTGCAGAATGGGTGACCCTTTTACATGAATCAACCAAAGGCTATAGCTTCAATTGGAACAAGATTCTATCAAATAACCTAGATAACGAGGTTATAGAGTCTCAAACCGCAAGATCCAGTGGCTGACCAGTAGCCTTTTACATGTCCACATACATAATGAATGCTATATGTTTCATGACTCCTTTCCCTTTGATGAATTGGAGTTGGAACCCAAACTGCACTAAACCTATTCATGAATATCATTCTAAGCTGTGGGAAGAAAATGCTAAGGATTCTTTTTAGAAAATTTTTCATTTCGTGGTGATACTGGTGCATCAGATGCTGTATGGATGTGAACCCCCGCTTATTTTAGAGTTGGTCATAGGAAACCTCAAGGCGGTTGCCGATTAGTTTATTGAGGAGAATTTCTCCTATATCAGGGTTTTCGGATATTCGATTCCTCCTCATGCACTTCCGAAATTCCTCCCTGATAGACCGGTGTGTGGGGAGGTAGCTCATCAGATAATAACAGGTGGTATTGGGATATAAATGAAGACAACTCATAAGAATTTTTAGCCAATATTTCTCTTACAAATTAGGAGGTTTTCTCTACTTAACTTGGGTCATTCCAAGGTTGAAAATACAACTCTAGAGGATATCAAGTTGGTGGATCTCAAACATAGGAAACACGACCCTTATCAAACAATGGAAAATCACCTGTCTCACCGTGGCATGAAAGCGTATGAACATGAGGAATCCCCTCATGATGACATTTCAAAGGGGCCAAAACCTATGACGAGGTGTTAAATAGGGTACAGACATTACCATCCAACTTGCAAACCAGTTTTCTAACCTTCTAGAGACACAGACGAAGTGGTTTTCCCAAGGTATTGTAGGGGGAAGCAACAACCCCTTCTCTAGAACAAGAAAACACTCCCCTAGGTTTCGGAAAAGAAACGCAGGATAAAGCAGACACCGAGGAAAATCCTCAGGGGGCCGAAGGATCTTCACAAAACAAAGAAGCCCCATAGACAAAGAATCCGGGAGCATAGACATAAAGAAGTTTTGGGACACCTCTCGAGTCTAGTCAATCTACTCTCCCTTCATCATTTACTATTCATGTTGATACCCCCAAGACAATAGGGGAAACAAAATCCACATAGTTGGGTAATCCCATTGCTTCCTTGACCCCTCTACAGTCTACTTTTGGGCTCCCTCAGATAGGAGTCATATATGCTAGTGACTTCGCCCCTATCTCTAGAGAAGAAATACCTCCCTCTGATTACTTTTTCAGTAAAAAGAGGAAGGATATATTAAATTAGGAGATTTATATGAGAGAAGGTGGTATGGTAAAGAAACACAGGGTGATGGTAGATGGGAATAACTTGGAAGAGGAAGATATCTCTACAGAGGTAGCGGGCTCCATGGGAGCTCTGGCAACAACAAATCTATTCACTGTTGACAATATGAGAACAAGGTTGAAATATAGTAACCACAGGATAGTCCAGTTGCAAAACCAACTAAAAGATATCGAGAAAAATATCAAAGAAGAAATAAATAAAGGTCTAGAGTAGGCCAGAGCTGTTGACAAGCAAGAAATTAAATTGCTTAAGTATAGCTTGGATGAGTTGTATAAGAAAATGCAAACAAATCAAGGGAGAGCAACCCAACAGGAAGAATTAGCGAGACAATTGCAGGAGAGATTGAATTCCATTCAAAATCAGGTGATAGACGAAAGTTTTTCAGGACCTATCAGTGGAAGTACATACGAAGATAGAAGCCGAGCAACAAAGATTAATCTCCAAAGTAGAGATTATTCATAATTATTTTCAAGAAGTAAGAAATTCTTTTGATAATATTATTTTTAAAGAAAAAGAAGCTAAAGAAACAAGGGCCACTTTCCAAAGGGCAACTTCATTTTCAGAAAATGAAGAGGTATCGAAAACTCCAAAGCTATCTGTCACAAAGAAAATCAGAGGCGATATCATGCTCAAAGTATGGGAAACCAACATAGCATAAAACAAGAAAATAACCAAAGAAATCAAAGACGATTGCGAAGAAATATTTGATTTGTTGGACAAGGGATCATTAGGTATTGGAAGACACAATTGCACTGGGCAATTAGGACAGATAAACATTGTAAGACACCAGTTGAATTTCAAAGACGATTTGAACGAAATTTAGATGGAAATTTCACAATTAAAGGAAATTGATGTTACCCTAATAGATAGGTGGTTGGTGAAGCCAAAATTAAAATTGCAATAAATTAAGTTTGCTGGTAAGGGGATTGAAGACCGACTTCCAAAAATTCAGAGAAAAGTTTATCTATTTGAAGAGAAGGATTTTCCAGAGCCTCCTAGAAATTTTGTACACTTTCTGGAAAAATGTATTGAATGTATTGGGTCGAAAGAAGGAGATACTCTACTGTGGTGATTAATTATTCTTGCAATTTAATCGTTTACAATTTTTCCTCTGTATCGGCTATTAGCAGGTACAAGACATGTAAATGTTTTAGATTTCAATATCATATGCTTCATTAAGAGTTGTTCTTAACTATTTTCTTCTTCTGTCACAAAGTGAGATTATTATTTAATTGATGCCTCACCTTGTTCAATAACTTTATGTTTTCTTTTCATTTCATGCATATTCACTTTTCAAAATTTAACTCAGATACCGAAAACGACCTTTAGTTTCATCATACTATTAATTCAAGGTTTTGGAGTTCTTCTTACATATTTTGAAACAGAAATAGCAAACCCTAAAAGAAAACACAAGAATTTATCTTTTCAGTCTTTATCCCTCATGACTGTACCCATTTCAAGACATCCCAATATCGAACCTGACCTATCAGACCAAACAAATATCGCTTTAAATTTATTCAACACCATCTTACAGACAACAAGTAATCGGGATGAGTTAGAACGTTCATGGGTAGCAATTGAAAGGGATATTAGTATACAGGAAAACTGGGAAGCTAGACAGAGACAATTAAGGAACCAACCCTAGCCCATTTTTGTATAATTGAATTTTCTATTCTTAGATTTCTCTATATTTTCAGATGCCTTGACGATATACTTTATAGATTTAAAGTATAAACTCAGGAACAACATCTTTTTGGCACCGCTGCCGGGGAACGAAGAAACAAAGTTTTTTCCCTGGGAAGAACGAAATTGACACTTTCTTTCTTTGATAGTGAACAAAGATCGAAAACCTTCTAAGGATACCCTTATCTTTCACTTGGCAACTCCACAAAAAATAAACTGGATTTTAACCGAAAGAACACCAGGAAAAACCCAGACAACAAATAGACTTCACCTGTTCTCGATCCAGAAAAAATTTTAAAATCAAGAAGATATCTTAAAAAGACCGCTTCATCGACAAATAAGTTTTGTCAACCGAAAGTTACACAGTCGAATACTAAAGGTCAACTTGAAGAATCTAATACCCCACCTCCTTGCGAGGAATTGCATGCCGATAGGATTGTAACCCTCAAACCTGGTTTGGTCTTACTTGATTTTAAAACTGAAACTTTCCCAACTGTTTCTTTCACCAATAGAGGAAAAAGACATGCCTCTCTTCCCACTTTGATTGACACCTCTTCACTTCACGGAGTTCATTTTCTTATCTCTCAGTACTCCTACGATCATCCTATTTTTCTCGACACGACTCCTGTTGATTCTCCTTTATATTCACCCTGTGAGTATGAAGAAACTAGTCCACTTTTCCCTAGTTCCCCTTCCTCAAGTTTCCTGTCCCTTGATAAACAATTTCCTGAAACCCTTCCTTATAGTCTCCAAGCATCAACCTTTAAATCATCAATGGTTGTGGCCGGAGGAGGCACTGCTGGAGGTGGTGCTGGAGGAGGAGGAGCAGTTGGCCAAGTACCACTCCCTCAAATATTTGCAAAAGTGGTTGCCAGATACGCTCCTTTGGTCCTCCCAGTTCCTCTCCATGACCTACCTAAAAACTACATGAAAAATCTTCCGAAATTCACCGGAGAAGGTGATCTAACTGCAGCCGAACACATCAATTTATTTGACCAATTTGCTGACATCCTTGGATTGGATTATGAATATGTTTACTTGAGACTCTTGGTTCATACTTTTGAAGGACAAGTAAGAACCTGGTTCCAAAGTCTAGCAATGGGATCTATCAATTCATATGACAAACTTGAAAATGATTTTATTAGGCAGTGGGGCAAATAGAAGGATCATCTCTATTATCTAACTGAATTTGGGGCTCTAATAAAGAAAAAATCTGAATCAGTCCTCGAGTTCACCGAAAGGTTCAATAAATTGTATAATAAGATTCCAGTCGAGGTCAAACCCTCCCAACCTGCAGTGAAAGTAACCTTCAGTGGAGCTTTCGACCCCGATTTCTCTCTATTATTGAGGGAGAGGAGATTAGTATACATCACTAAAATGCAAGACGATGCCTTAGAATTTGAGTCAAACATGATGGCATCAGGAAATTTGAAAACCAAATTTGATACTGGAAACAAAGAAACTAGAAGATACAAAGAACAAGGGGGACCCTCTGGATCAGGAATATCTTTGGAAGACAAAATGGATGACATGGCGAGAATAATCAAGGAGCTGTCAAATAATATTTCAAGAATGGAACTAGATCAAGCGAAGAATGAGCATTTTCCCAGAAAGGATTTCAGAAGGAATCCTAACCTTCAAAATCAGCCAATACAAATTAAGAATGAAGATAAAAAAATCAAAGCCCCTTTTAAAAGAGATAACTTCATAGGAGGAGAAGACGTGGAGGATTTTGAAGAGTTAGAAGAAGACATAAATAATTTTGGTGATTACTGCCTACAACCTTTTTTAACGAGGCAAGATTATGAAAAATCTACAACTACAAAACATACATCTAAGAATAACAAGAACAACGGTATTACATGAGATTCAACCTATCAGGGAATCACAGACAATATAATGGACGAACTCCACCAAAAGTACAATCTAAGTCCTAGAAACAAGAGCCTCACAAATCTCCCAGTGAAAAAGAATTTGCCGAGGGGTGAAACACACGAGTCAGTTTCAAAAAATGCTGAAAAATAGACTATAAGAACTAAGACCACTGACACACAGCCTACCAAGAAAAAGTCAACAGATCCACCAACTTAACATAATTTTCGGCCCACATTTTGAAGTTGCCAAAGACACTGTTGACCCTTTCTATATCACACTGACTGTGCACGATAACCTGCTCCATAATTTCATGTTAGATTCTGGAGCCTCTCATAATGTAATGCCTAAAGCCATTATGGATCAACTTGGTCTTGAAATCACCATACCTTATGGAGATTTATATTCATTAGATTCAAGAAAAGTTAAGTGTATAGGCATGATATGATAAAATATTTAGTCGTTAATATTGCACAAATACCTATGAAAGGCATTCTAATGGATGTGGTTTTTGCTGATATACCTCCAAAGTATGGTATGCTCTTATCTAGGTCTTGGGGTGCTAAACTTGGAGGATCCCTCCAACTCGACATGATGTATGCCACGATCCCGGTATTTGGAGGATAGTTCACATGCTTGTACAGAGAAACCAGGTTGGCATTCATAGTGAGTGACCCACATAAACCAAATAACTACCCTGTTTATATTGCCGATCAAGATTTAGGCAATTGTATTTTATCTATCGATGACGATATTGATGTATGTATAGAGGAAAGTTGTATAGAAAATAAAAAAGAAAAAGAACAAATAAAACAAGATGTATATAGCACTGGTGTCTGGAAAATGTTTTTTGATGGTGCCTCATCTTATTTTGGGGCATAAGCTGGGGTGCTTTTTGTGGCACCTGGTGACAAATTCGTTATCCCTTTCTCTTATAGGTTATAGTGGAACATTGACCACACTAATAATGTATGTGAGTATGAATCCTTAGTGTTAGGATTGGAAGATGCCAGGAGAATGAAAATTAAAAACTTGGAAGTCTTTGGCAATGCAGAGATAATCGTGAAACAGGTAAATCGTCAATACTAGGCCAAACATCCTAGGTTAAGGTCTTACCAAAATTGTTTTTGGGATTTGATCGAAAACTTTTTCTCCTTTGTTAATATTCATTATATTCCAAGAGAAGAAAATCAAAAGGCAGATGCATTAGCCAAAGCAGCTTCAACGTTCACACCTCCCATTGCTTTCAAACTAAAATACCATATACTAATGAGACATAGGCCTTCCATACTAAATAACATACAACATTGGCAAGTTTTTGAGGACGATGAACAACTCCAGAAGTTTTTAGAGATAGTATATGACTTTTCCGAAATGCATGCCGACCAAGAAAACCAGAATGACCCTATTTGGATCATGCAGGAAGGCGAAGACCCCCAAGAGTTCCAAAATAAAATCGCTAACCACCGGATGCTTGTTTTAAAAAATAATGAGATACCTAAGGGTCTGATCCCCTTAGAAAGGATATTTAATCATGATTAAATCCCTTTGAAGTCTACCTTACAACCTCAGCCAGAGGAGGTTGAGGATTGTGATATAGGTACCAAAGAAAATCCTAGGTTGGTGAAATTATCCAAATATCTGTCTCCCAAAATCAAAAGTAAGTATGCTGAGTTGCTTAGACAATATAAATATGTTTTCGCTTGGTCTTATGATGAATTGAGAACTTATGACACTACTATAATGGAACATAAAATTCCTCTGAAACCAAGTGTCAAACCTTTTAAGCAAAAACTCAGGTAGATTAACCCTATCCTACTACCAGTAATAGAAAAAGAAATTAAAAACTATTGGACACTAAAATCATTGTCCCACTAAGATAATCTGAGTGGGTATCCAATTTAGTCCCAGTGAGAAAGAAAAATGGTGAGATCAGAGTGTGTGTTGATTTTAGAAACCTGAATCGATCATCACTTAAGGACAATTATCCATTACCTAAGATGGATCATGTTTTAGAAAAAGTAGTTGGAGCTAACATAATGTCTATGATTGATTGTTTTTCAGGTTATAATCAAACTGCAGTACATCAAGATGACAAAGAAAAAACTATGTTCACTACCCCTTGGGGTACCTTTATGTATGAAAAAATGCCTTTTGGTTTAATGAATGCATGGGAAACTTTCCAATGAGCCATGGATATCACTTTCACGGGCGAAAGATTTAAGTTCGTCATTATCTATCTTGATGACCTAACTATTTTCTTTAAATCTGATGCAGAACATCTAACACACCTCAAACAAAATTTCAAGAAATGTCGCAATTTGGTTTGTCCCTTAATCCCAAGAAATCCCATTTCGCAATGCAAGAAGGTAAACTCTTGGGTCATATCATGTCTAGAGATGGAATCAAATTTGATCCCAAAAGGGTCGAGGTGATAGATACCATAAATATTCCTAGAAACGTAAAATAAATTCAATGTTTTTTAGGAAAAATAAACTTCTTGACAAGATTCATCCATAACTTTGTTGAAATTATAAAATTGATTACATATATGCTTAAAAAGAACAGTGAGGTGAAGTGGAAAAATGAATCCAAAGCGTCATTTCAACGTATCAAGAAAGTAATAAGCGAAGCACTAGTCCTGGCAAGCCCGGATTACACAAAAGAGTTTTTGATTTTTTCTTTTGCCTCTGAACATACAATCACAACTGTATTGTTACAAAAAAATGAGGAAGGTTTTGAGCAGCCTATTGCATTTTTTAGCATAATTCTCAGAGACGCTGAGCTGAAATATGACATATTGGAAAAACAAGCTTATGCAGTGGTCAAAGCTCTCAAGGCTTTCAGAACTTACGTGTTGCACTCAAATATCATTGCTTACATTCCGTCAAGCTCCATTAAAGAGATCTTGGTGCAGCTAGACAACGATGGAAGAAGAGGCAGGTGGCTGGCTAAAATTCAGGAGTTTGACCTGGAAGTCAAACCAACTAAAATTATCAAAGGTCAGGGTTTGGCCAAATTGCTATCTGAATCAAACTTAAAAGAACTTGGGATAAATCAACTAAAAGAGAACAAGGGATTTCTAGAAATAGTTGAGCTTGAAGTCATTGCACCCATAACTGAGATTCAAGAAAAGTTCTCTACTTCAATCTGGTATCGCGATATCTCTTCTTACCTACTGAACCTTCAATGTCCCATCGAGTTAACCCCATCTAAAACTAGGAAACTGAAGTTACATGTTGTAAAATATTGTATCATAGATGGTAAATTGTATTGGAAAGACCCCCTGTGTTTCCTACTGAGATGCTTAGTCGAGGCCGAAACAGAAAGGGTTATAGATGAATTCCACATGGGAGTGTGCAGAGGGAACCATGCTTGGCAGGAAATGACTTATAAAATCTTAAGAGCTGGGTATTACTGGCCTAAATTATTCACAGATGTAAACACTAAATTCCTAACTTGTACTCGTCAGTTGTTTACAGGCAAATAGAAAGTCCCAGCTTTACCTTTAGTTCCGGTTAAAACCGAAGCTCCATTTCAGCAATGGGGTCTTGATTTCATTGGAGAAATTCATCCACACTCCAACGCACAACACAAGTGTATTCTAACTGCTACAGACTATTTCACTAAATGGGTGGAAGATATTTCCACGTGAAATGCAACTGACTCAGTAGTAATCAATTTCCTAGAAGAAAATATTTTATCCAAGTTTGGCTATCCCTGAAAGATAGTCACTGATAATGCACAAACATTTAATTCAATGACCATGATAAGATTTTGCCAAAAATATAACATCATACTAGGACACTCCACAACTTACTATTCGTAGGGTAATGGTCTAGCTAAAACATCTAATACAAGTATGATTACCATGATAAAAAAGGTTTTGACTGAAAATAAGAAAGCACGACATATCCATTTAAAATATGCTCTATGGGATAATAGGATAACTACCAAAAGATCAATTGGTATTTCCCCTTTTCATATGGTATATGGCACTGATGTCATTTTACCAACAAATCTTTCCTTTCCAGTAATGAAACTTTGGCAAGATTCAAATGAAGAACCCAATGACGTTACCAAGAGGATAAACCAATTGGTTGAAGTTCAGCAAAATAGAGCCGAAGTAAATGAAAGGTTACAGATATATCAAGATAACATGAAGGCCTTATTCGATCAAAAAACTAAAGATAGAGATTTCCTCCTTGGCGATCTGGTCTTGAAATGGGAAGCTAGGAAAGAAGGCACTGGTAAACATGGCAAGTTTTATTCGATCTGGTACGGCCCATATAAGATTTCATCTTTTGAGGGAAAAAATGTTTTTTCATTAGAAAATCTTGATGGAGACATTCTAAATGCCCTTGTAAATGGGTGACACCTTAAACACTTTATGCAGTAATGTGTTTCTGAACTCTCATTGTACATACCGGTTTGTTTTAATTCTTACTTTATAGTTCCATTTCTTTTAGTAAGTTTTTTATTTGAAGATTCAATATATATAATTTTGATTCATGAGATTTCCTGACAATTAGTATGCTATTTATTTCACAGGAAAGTTGGTGATGAACCAAGAGACTAGAGATGCTAAAAATGTGTCAGGCATGGATATATATATTAAATATCTTCCAATGAAAAAGGTAATAAATTAATAACCTTTTTGGCTGGCAACATAGGAGTTACCAAGGTATGAGATTCTGCTCTGAAAATTCAAGCTAAATTACCCCGAGAGATACAAATGAATAAATCATTAGTTCAAATGATGCTAATATTATCACTGAAATTTTCAAATAAGGAAGTGAAAAATAAAGGGGGGACTTAAGAAAAAGTTATAAAAGCTAACTAAGAAAATATTTAAGAATGGTCATGTGTGCAGTAGTTTTTCTAAAGACCCTTACCTTCCCCTTAGTCATGGTAAAGCCTGCTTCTCACCTGACCCTGGATGTTTCATCATAAGTTCCTTGAGAAAAGAAAGGTCTGACTTTGGTTCTTAAAATTTTCAAACAAACCTTCAAAAACAAGAATAGGCTGAGTTTATAGTTCTTTAACTTTAGCTGAACCAGAAGTATGTCTAGGTTAATTGATTCGTTTTGCTCAAGGATATTCCTTAAAAAGATATCAAGAAGTTTCCCTTAAGAATTTCCCTTAAGCCAATGATGTTTGAAGGCAAGAGAGAAGATTAGACCAGAGCTATTTAAGTGAGTTGACTCGCCTCTATTGTTAAAAATTTCAAGCAGATATCTTCCCGATTATATTACATACTGATTGATTGCCCCCACTTCATATTAAAAAGTATATATAGACAGATGGTGAAAGGAAATTCAATATTGATTGCCCCCATCTAGTCCAAAGAGATGAAGAAAGGAAATTCGTTATATTGATTGCCCTCATCTCAGCATTTAAATGCTAGAAAACAATGAAGTGGTGAAAGGAAATTCAATATGGGAAGTCTGATAACTTCATCGGGGTACTGAATAGGCTCGCTGACAGTGAAGCAATATACTTATATATGATAAGGCTGTTATACATGAATTACAAGACACTTTGGTAACTTTTCTTCTTTCAGTTGGATTTACATTATAGGTTTCTGGGATCCCCTAATTTAACACATCGAAATTACTTTATCTTGATGCAAATGGCATTAGGTAAAACCTGGTAGAATGATTAATTTGGTTTTGATTGTCTTACACAGATCTGAGGTCAGTTTCAAAAAATGAAATCTATTGAGAACCTGACTTGAGATCATCAGATGTTTTGGTTTTTCTCATGGTCTGTGTCATAGAGTCAAATTATTGACCCCATTTACCCAATGAAGGCACTTGGTCTACATGTTCTTCTCATCCCACAAGGAAACAAGATCCCTAGATGGATCCTAATGTTGACACGATGTTTAAATTTTTTACCCTTTAAACCTGAAACTTTGTTTTTTCCTAGTCATGGAGCCACCCTTAGTTCTAAAAAGGAGTAAAAAAAATAAATCTTTTGATTTTTTTTCGGGTTTTGGGATTCATCTTTTCACGAGGTATGATTTTTAGTTAAAAAATCCAGAGTACCAGTGCCAAAATCCCAAAAAGGATTTATATTTAAAGAAATCAAAAAGAAAAAAATGAGTGTTATAAGTCCCTGTTAGAAAAACAGGACCGCAGAGCAATAAAATAAAACAAATGCAGAAACAAAACACAGAAGACACACAATACAAGAGAGACACAGATTTACGTGGTTCACCCAGTTTGGGCTACGTCCACCAGATAAATTTCCAGGTCCTTCCTTTATTATTATCCAACAAATGAAGGGATACAACCTACAACAAAACCTACTGTAACTTCCTCTTATTTCTCTCATAGTCTCCTCTCTCAGAATACAATATTCACCATCATCCATAGCCACAATACATTTCCCTCATAAAATAGGGTTGTCTTCTAGGGAAAAAACCCCTAACATAATCTTTACCGTTAGATCTGTGACCTTATAATGAACGGTCAGTAATTTCTCGACTGTCAGACAAAATGAGGAAAAGAAACTCCTCTGGATTAGG
>JZKD02S1928725.1:102977-117567 GCA_000966675.3 Picea glauca | reverse complement strand
GGGAGAGTGACTGAGTGAGTTAGAGGGAGAGGGAGAGAAAGAGGGAGAGAGAAAGATAGAGTGAGGGTGAGACATGGGTAAATGTAGGAGAGAGAGAGGTAGGGAAGGAGGGAGAGAAGGTGAGAAAGGGGGAGAGAGAGTGAGAGGTGCATAGGGAGTTGGAGAGAGAGAGGTAATATTAGTGTAATTAGTGTAATTAGAGGCTAGAGGTAATATTAGTGTTTTTTTAAATTAATCTAGTTTCATTTTATTTTCTTAATTAGAATAAAATTAATTCTAGCATGTTCTTTAATTTGTTTAATGAAAATGTGTCATTATTATTGTGTACTATATATTTTGTAGATATTGGAATATTCATTGGGGAAGTGCTTCCTCCCCCAAAAGATGATGATGAGGAGATGATGCCTAAGGCCACGATGAGTCAGGATCCTCAAGTGAAAATACCCGAAGGCATGTGTCATAGTCTAGATACTAGATTCAAGTTGGAGTTGGGCAACTGACTCTGTGCATTTTTCGCTGACGTGGGAGTCTTCCCTATGCTAATGTGAGAAATCATGCAAGATCTTATGCTCTTGGATATTTGGAGGGAGATGTCACATGATATGATTCCTCTTATGCGTCATATCGTCAGAGCTACCAGGATACTAGTAGCGAGGAGGGATCCCTATGATACACACTCTTCTTCCAATACTCCTTCATCCAATACCCCATTGATTGATGAGGGTCGTTGTGATCCTTATCCAAATCCTCCTCCTCCTCCTTCACCTCAACCAAATCATGATAAGAAAACACCTATTCCTCCTCCTCCTCCCCCCCCTTCACCTCACATAGATGAGAAGGAAAAACTTATTCCTCCTCCTCCTTCACCTCACCCAGATGAACAATCAATACCTATTTGTAATGTACACCAAATTTACCCAAATAAAAAGTGAATTGATAGGTGAATTAGTACTTATTTACTCTGATATATTTAATCATTTTAAACCTCTAATTGCTAATAATAAGTTGTTGACCTTATCATGAAGTCAAGTTTATTAAATTAATTCGGTGCATATCATGATAGTTGTCTCAACCGACGAGAGATTTATCTATCCATGAAAGAACTATGATTTGGTTATCTCCACGAGTCTATAGGAAATCTATCCTAAACATGGATTCCACTTTTAACCAAATCCTAATACCCTCCACTTCATGTCCAATGAAGGAGTCACAATAACTTTCCATACCACATTCCCTTACAAAACTATTATTTTCTTATCTATACTTTAAAACCCATGCATAATACTCAATGAAAATACTGGTGGAAATACACTCCTTACCAGTCTTCTATGAGTAAATAAATGTATTTCCTAGGTCTATAGTCAGGCAAGGTAGTGTATTTATGAATTCGTTAATTATGTTAACATAGGTTTTACTTAGAGTTTTCCATGTTATCGGTTATGAAAAGTATGTGGGTTTGTTATCGACCCTTATGCCATTACTAAAAAAATGTTCTAACTGTTATTTAAGTGGTCGTTCTTGGCATTTTTATTTTCTTTAAAACCTTTAACCTAGTAGTTAGAGGGAACTTGACTCGCACGTCAGTTATATATATAACATGGTTGATTGGGATGTCGAGGTTTACCGTTGAGGTTCAGAATCCCACCTAGCATGACAAGTCAACACTAGACCCAATGTCCTATTGAGTCCAACCCCATTCCTTTTGTCTATCAATACCTCATCATGACTAAAAGACATGGATTTGTATTAATAGTCTTTATGGCTTGGTTAAATGAGAAAACATACTGGTCCGTAATTATCACGTCTCTGGCTCATAAAGTTATTAGGGTTCTGCAATAATACTAATCCTAGTTTGTTCGTGACCAATGTGGATGCGCTAAGCGCATTATTCACATGGCTGTTGTACCCACACCTTCCCTAGTCATTACTCTAATGCAAGAGGTACCTAGTAACTAAGTCTCAAACTTCCTTTGGATCCTATGCATTTTTGTAAAACCTCCCCGAGTTAACCTCTGCAAAGTTTTCTCTGTGCGTAAAAACTAGAAGGTGACTAGAAAGGCTTCTATTCTGTGTACAAAAATAATATGGATATGCATCTGTATGGTTCTTCTCCTTTACCAGGTAAGATCACCTCTACTCTAACGATTATGCTATCCCGTGAGTAGGTATTTCAAAAGAGCAGTCGTTAATGAAAGTTTTTCAGTAAGTAATGGGTTGATTCTCGCTTATCATTTGTTTTCTGGGTATATTCCATCCCTGCTCTGTGTGTTGTATGACTATAACCCATCTCATGACGGCCACAATACTGACCTTTCCTATGAAGTAACCACCCTTCACTCGTGCTCTTCATTGAAGTTCTGTAAGTCATTTACTGAGCAGTTCAGTTTGTCTGAGTTTAGGGATAACCCAGTCATATTATTAGTTCCTTTGTTGGTAGTAGCTATCCTTAGACTCCTCCTTACAGTTTAGTTTGGTATGATTTTCATTTTGAAGTTTGCTCATAGCACATCAAATTCCGAAACACCCGAGGATGAAATCTGCTCGAGGTTTCTACAGTAACCCTAACATTTCATACCTAAAGTGTCCTGTGTGAGTGACAACATATAGTTATTTTCTATGTGTTGTACCAAAATTTATCTTTGCCAAAATGTGAGGGTTTTTTCTAGCAAGATCAGACCTCGACTTTTATCTCTTATCTTTGAATAAAAAAAGGGGGGTTCACGACATACCTCTCATCTGAGAATCCACTTGGTCCAATCTTTCTCTATGGTAATTCCTAAGTTGGTCGAAGGAAAACTCTGTAGGAGTAGGTTGCATATTTATTATTTATGTTTTGGAAAGAGATTTCAAGCTGGCTCAGGAAGAGGTTACGTATCTGAACTCATGATAAGAAAATTGCTTTCTTTGACAATAGAAGTTATAAATTCATAATTCAATCCTGTGACTGTGATAAGATTTTCCTTGTCGATGGGTAATTTTAATAACTATATTGAATTATCTTGCTCGAACCTGTGTGAATAATATTATAGTCCTAAGTCTTCCACTGTGTGATTATTCCATAATTTAAACTGTCTTAAAGGATTTACCATACTCTCCATTATGGAAATTTTTGCGATTTAATTACCTAATTTAACTTCTTTAGAGTAGAGGAAAAATGCGGTTTATGTGTCCAGAATTTTGTTCTTGACTGCATTTTCTTTATCATAAGTTTGTAAGTTTGATAAATATGAGAAAAATAACTCTCCATCCTATCTACAGTCTGACTAGGCAATTCTATGGGACATACTGCATACTGTGCAAACTTTATAGTTCTGTTTATACATTGTAGCTTACATATTTAATAATGTTCCATTTTTATTTTATATGTTGAGCCACTAATTTAATAGTTCGGATCTAACTTGATTCAAGTAAATTACTTATAATTTTCTATGTGTCTATATTTTTGTGTTTGAAACAAAAACTTGACTGTTACATCCCTTAAGTGTAAAACGTAACAAATGTAATATCAGAAGGGCGTTAGACACCTCTGTGTAACATATATGATCTGTATGAATTAGTTAGATTATCAAGGTATTAAAGGTTTGGCGTTGTTTTTCTCGCTTATCTACAATTCCAGAATTAAGACTTTCAGTTAACAAACTAATGATGGGACCCCTATTTACTTTGTGAGGGTACCCATCAGAATTTTCTGGTTCCACTCCTCTCCTCGGACCTGTGGGAAGTTTTCTCAGTGATGCCGATGGGAAGCACTCACGCCCAAAGTATCAAGCTAAGTAATGTTCTTGTAATTGAAATATTCAATATTTATTCTGGCATTAATTACCCTTAGCACTGATTTACTAATTCTCAACTCTTTCTTTTTACAGGACTTACTCACTCTACTCAACTGGATCCATGAGCTTGTCGTGCTCGAAAGGTACTCAGGTTTCGACTCTTGACATTTAAGTCTCAGTTTCCAGGTTCTGTTTATAGCGATACAGAGTGTTGTGTTAGGGTACTATTATTATGATAGCTTTTTTTCGAGGGTTCCATAGATAACCTGGTTAATTGTATCTTAAATCCTTCATGGAATAAATAGATCGAACATATTTGAACAGGGGAGAAAAACCTTAACAATATGGTCTCCGACTTAAACAGTATGATGGCATGCATTAAATATATATTGGAAATTTTTCTTTTGGATTTGCTACCATAGAGAGGAATATAATTTTCTATGTCCTTTAAATAAACTGTTGATAAAATGTATTTTGAATTGCATGTAACTCAATAGGTCGACACATTGTCTTCTGTGTCTGAATACATTAGATATTCTATTTAGTTCTATGCAAGTTAAACACACACACACACACACACACACACACACACACACACACACACACACACACACACACGTATATCTTGTCAATGTTTTCTTTCAGAATTCATTTAGCCTTTACAATATGCCAATAACCCTCGAGCTAAATGTATACCTATATATAAGTATATGGGAATGTTTATGATTCCAAGCATTAACTCTGCATCATTTAACTTGATTGCACATTCTATGTATGCATATATTTACATAACTCAACTTATTTACAGTCCAACCACATAGTAGCTTTCTTACTTTACTAAAAGAATAAAATAAAACTGTACAGATTGATCCTACAATTCATTTTATTCTACCAACTAAAAAAAGGTAAACAATTCAATAGAACAAGAAGTAGAGGTACATATCTGAACAAAGTGTTGGGACAACAAATGGAACAACCAAGTTCCACCCAACCATAGAACATAACAACCAATCTACTTGCTTCATTCACCCCCTATCCTGACCATGAATCCATGAGGGAGAACCTTGAAGCTCCTCTTCACTATAATCCTCCTTCAGATAAAAAATTTTCCTTTCCTTACACTCACAAAATAGTGTTCATAACATCAAGTGATATCCTTTTCCCCCAGCATACTAGGCAACGCCCTGCCTCCTCCCATATGCTCTATATGAAAAAGAATCCAATGCCTAGGTATTTTCCCCTTGGTAATTTTCACATATTTACAAATCCTTGATTTTCATGGGACGTCAATGGCCAAATTCCTAATTTTCCACTTGTAAAATTCAGCCCTGAGGTAGTTCAAGCCTGTTCCCCACTCATGGAGTCATGGTCAAATGATTTCAACCTGGATGTTCCATTTGTTCCTCAACAATAAATATAAAAAATATTTGTCTCTTACAAGTGTCATAGTCAAATATTTGGTTGGGAAAATCAAATATTTTCCCAATGGTCACAATAATTAATTTCAATTAACCAAATTCCAAATTCGTAATTTCCATAAATGGAAATAATTTTGCAAATTCGAATTTGCCAAAAAAGGAAATAATTCCTAAGTGCATATATAATTTAATAACAATCTATTTTTGGGGATGTTACATCCTTTCCCCCTTCAGTACAACACTGTCCTCAGTGTTCATTCCTTCCTTAGAATAGGGTTGGATAATATTTTTGCAAATCTTCCTCCAATTCCCAAGTGGCCTCCTCAGGACTAAAGTGCTTCCATTGCACTTTTACCTGGGCGATGGCTCTGTTCCGTAGTACTTTTTCTCTCCTATCTAGAATGCGTAGAGGTTCCTCTTGGAACTCTCCTTTTGGTTCCACCTGCATCATGTTCCAATCGATCATGTGAGTAGGATCATGAACATAATTTTTTAACAAAGAAACATGAAATACATTATGAGTTCTTAGATTTGTGGGAAGTGCAAGTTGATACTCCATGGGTCCAATTCGAGATAAGATCTCAAAGGGGCCACAAAACCTGGGTGCCAACTTTGAACAATTTCCTAGATTAAATGAACTTCTTCTTTCTTTGACTTTTAAGTACACGTAGTCTCCCACTTGAAATTCCCGGTGTCTTCTTTTCAGGTCCGCGTAACTTTTTTGTCTGTCGTGTGCCTCTTTTAAATTCTGTTGTACTTTTCTTATCATGTTCTCCATTTCCTGGAGAATTTCTAGTCCCACCATGAGTCTATCAACTGGTTTATCCTAGCTAATGGGAGTTGTACACTTTCTGTCGTATAGTACTTCCAAAGGCTCATCTTAGCCGATGTCTGGTCACCATTATTGTATGAAAATTCCACCAAGTGCAGGAAATATTCCCATTTGCTTGGTTTCATCCTTACGTACATTCATAGCATATATTCCACAATTTGGTTCATTTGTTCAGTCCGCCCATCCGTTTGTGGATGGTAGCTTGTGCTGAAATTCAAGTTAGTATTCAACCCTGCAAATAATTCTTTCCAAAACATAGATGTAAATTTTACGTCTCTATTTGAAATCTCCATTTTAGGAATACCATGCAGTCTAAAAATTTCCTTCATAAATATGTCAGCAATGTTAATATCTTTATAAGTAGATTTTATAGGAATAAAATGTGCAGACTTGTTAATCTTATCAATTAATACCATAATTGAATCATTTTGTTTTTGAGTTCTAGGAAAACCTGTGATAAAATCCACTGATATAGTCTCCCATGTGCCCTTCTTGGGTTAGGAAGCCTCCCAAACCTTCTTTTCTCACATCCACATAGACTGTGAAGTATTTATTAGGGTCTTCTACCCTTAAAATGGGTGTGGTTGTTAACAGTTCTTTTAACTTATTAAATTTGTCCTGACAATTCTGTGACCAATTAAACTTGGTTCCCTTTTTCTGTAGGGATGTTATAGGATATGAAATCTTAGAGAATCCTTCTATAAATCTGTGGTAGTACCCAATGATTCCCATGAATGACTGGATATCCGCTACATCCTTATGGATAGGCCATTCCATGATGCCTCTTATCTTCTTTGGGTCAATTCCAATACCTTCTTCAGATATTACATGTCCTAGGTACTGTATTTTATTTTGATAAAAGTCACAGTTGTCAAATTTTGCATACAACTTGTGTTTTCTTAAAGTTTGCAATACTATCGTTAGATGTTCTTCTTGTTCTTCTTCTATTTTTGAATATACTAGGATATCGTCAATAAATACCAAAACAAACTTATCCAGATACTAACTAAAAATGTTGTTCATTAAAAACATAAATGTTGTTGGTGCATTAGTGAGACCAAATGGTATAACAACAAATTCATAATGTCCATATCTCATTCTGAACGAAGCTTTACTTATGTCTTCATCCTTTATTCTGACCTGGTGATAACCAGATCTTAAATCCAACTTAGAAAAAATCTTTTCCCCTCCCACTTGATCAAACAGATCATTGATTCTCGGTAGGCGATATTTGTTCTTAATAGTCATTTTGTTTAGTTGTCTATAATCCATGCATAAACTTAGAGTTCCGTCTTTATTTTTAACAAAAAAGACTGGTGCTCCCCACAGTGAGACACTTGGTCTGATGTATTCCTTATCCAACAGTTCTTGTAGTTGAATTTTTAAATCTGTTAACTCGGGTAAACTCTTCCTATAGGGTGCCTTAGATATAGGGGCTGAACCAGGCAAAAGATCGATAAAGAAGTCTATCTCTCTTCTTGGGGGTAGTTTAGGTATTTCGTCAACAAAGAAATCTCTAAAATCATGTAAGACAAAAACATCTTCTAAGCTAGGTTTATTTTCTTTTTCCAACATATTTGTCACATGGATAGCACAAATATGACAACCTTTTACTCATGCATTTCTTAAATTGAATTGCTAAAATATGCCTAACTGAGACTGGTTTTTGTATGCCTTGTACTGTCCTAATAGTGTTGTCTTTATCTTTGTAAGTGAGTGATTTTTCATAACAATCCAAAACTACTTTATTCCTCTCTAACCAATCCATTCCAATAATTATATTGCAAGACCCTAACGACAAGATATTCAGATTTATCTTTTTGTTTTGACCATCTAAACTGAACTCACAATCATAAATGAATTATGTTACCTTTATTTTTGTTCCTATTTCTAGTTGTACTAGCCAAGACTTTGTATGCCTTACTTTCTTAAGTTTATTTGAATCCACTATACTAGGAGCAACATAAATCAAGGTAACTCCTGGATCAATTAAAACAGAAACATGATTATTGTTAACTTTACCTTCAACTTACACTATAGTGGACTTGTGGTCAGGTTGTCGACCATCCACAACTTCATTGATCCTGTGTATGCTTCTGCCCACATCTCCCATTATAGAGGCCTCTTGCAGGTTGTGAACTGTGGTCCTGGCTGCAGAAGTTAGGCGTGGACAATTCCTCCTTAAGTGAGGTTCTTCACATTCCCATCATTTTAATGGTTCTCTAGGGCTGTCCCCAAGCTTCTTGGTTCCCAGATTAAATAATTTACCTCCCCCTTGGGTGTTCTAGTTATTGGAGTGGAAATATTTCCTTGGGAAATTCTTTGCTACATTCCAGAAAGGGGATGGTTGATTTCCCTTCTTCTGCTGGTTCATTATATCTTGTTTCTTGTCTTTACAAGCCTTGGGAAGTTCAGACCACTGTTTGTATTGATCTTAACGCATTCAAGCCTTTCTAAAAACTTCACTTAAGGTATTGGGGTTTTCAAACTCGATTCTATCCTTATAGGACTGTGGTAAGAAGCTTAAGAACTGCTAGATTTTTACCTTGTCTTGCCAGATATAAAGCAATAACCTTAATAATTCCAGGAATTTGTTTATCAGGTCATCCATAGTCATTTGACCCGAGTTGTATCTCATAAAACTCTTTGGTATTTCTTTCATAGTAACTTTAAGACAAATACTGTAAATATTTCTTGAAATCCAACCACTCCATCTAATTTTCCTTTAGGCCCTTGGCCAACTTCAGGTCTTGCCACCATATAATTTCTTTTCCTTTCAGGTTATAGATGGCCTTTCTTACCTTCATGTTGCTAGAATAATTGTAGATCTAGAATTTTTTTTTTATGTCTAGTAACCATGCTTCAGCCTCCTCCCCTATCTTGGATTCCCCATCAAAGGTGGACGGTTTGATTTTATTAAACTCTCCTTCCAGGTGGTCCACCTATTTCCTCTTTCTTCTTGTGGTTGTTTTATCTTCTGTTGATGGTGTGCAATTGGAAGAGTTGTCCCCTTTTTCTGCTTCGGGACCAGAATTTTTGGAGGCTCTTTTTCTAACTTCTTCTTCTTTGTTATTGTCTTTTGGGATATTCTTTGTTACTATGCTACACAAAAATAATTCATTTATTTCCTACTGTTCTTGTTGTTCTTTTTTCAGTTACTCATTGTCTTCTTTGAAAACTTGCAGCTCCACAATAAGGTTTCTCATAGTTTCCAGAACTTGGGTGCTAGAACTTCCTTCACTATTCTACCCAAGCCCTCCAGGAGCTCCTTGCTCAGGATTCTCCTCAAGTCTGATCTCCTCTTCATTCTGTGTTTCCATTATCACAACAAAATAACATTTTTGTGTTTGTAACAGTAAGCATTTTGTTAGTTTTTTTATTAAACAAAAAGCATGTGCTAAACAAACATTTTCAGCCCTGTTTAAGGTCCAAGTGTTGTAACCTTTGCTCTGATACCATATGTAATGTACCCCAAATTTACCCAAATAAAAAAAAAATGATAGGTGCATTAATACTTCTTTACTCTCATATATTTAATTGTTTTAAACCTGTAATTTATAATAACAAGTTGTTGACCTTCTCGTGAAGTCAAGTTTATTAAATTAATTCGGTGCATATCACAATAGTTGTCTCAATCGACGAGATATTTATCTATCCATGAAAGAAATGTGATTTTTTTATCTCTACCAGTCTATAGGAAATCTATCCTAAACATGGATTTCTCTTTTAACCAAATCCTAATACTCTCCACTTCACGTCCAATGAAGGAGTACCACTAACTTGCCATACCACATTTTTCTTACAAAAGTATTCTTTTCTTATCTATACTTTAAAACCCATGCATAATACTCTTTGAAAATACTAGTGGACATACACTCCTTACCATTGTCTTCTATGAGTAAATAAATGTATTTCCTAGGTGTATAGTCGGGCAAGGTAGTGTATTTCTGAATTCATTAATTATGTTAACATAGGTTTTACTTAGAGTTTTCCACATTATCGGTTATGAAACGTATACAAGTCTGTTCTCTACCCTTATGCCATTACTAACAATGCCTTCTAACTATTATTTAAGTGTTCAGTCTTGGCAGTTTTCTTTTCGTTAAAACCTTTAACCTGGTAGTTAGAGGGAACTTGACTCACACGTCAGTTATATATATAACAAGGTTGATTGGGATGTCAAGGTTTAGCGCTGAGGTTCGGCATCCCACCTGGCATGAGAAGTCAACATTAGACCCAATGTCCTATTGAGTCCGACCCCATTCCTTTTGTCCAACAATACCTCATCCCAACTAAAAGATAGGGATTTGTACTAACAATCTTTATGGCTTGGTTAAATGCGAAAACAGACTAGTCCGTAATTGTCATAACGTCTCTGGTTCAAAAATTTATTATGGTTATGTAATAGTACTGATCCTAGGTTGTTCATGACCAATGTGTATGTGCCAAGTGCGTTTATTCACATGGCCGTTGTACCCACACCTTCCCTCGCCATTACTTTGATGCGAGAGGTACCTGGTAACTAAGTCTCAAACTTCGTTTGGCTCCTATGCAGTTTTGTAAAACCTCCCCGCGTTAACTTCTACAAGGTTTTCTCTGTGCGTAAAAAATGGAAGGTGACTAGAAAGGCTTCTGTTCTGTGTACAACAAGAATATGGATACGCGTCCATCTGGTTCTTCTCCTTTACTAGGTAATCTCACCTCTACTCTAACAATTATCCTATCCTATGAGTAGGTAGTTCAAAAAAGAAATCGTTAATGAAAGTTTTTTAGTAACTAATGGGTTGAGTCTCACTTATCATTTATTTTCTGGGCATATTCCATCCCTTCTCTGTCTCTTGTATGACTATAACCCGTCTCATGGCAGTCACGATATTGGCCTTTCCTGTCAAGTATCCACCCTTCACTCGTGCTCTTTGTTGAAGTTTTGTAAGTTGTTTACCAGGCGGATCAGTTTGTTTGAGTTAAGGGATAGCCTCATCATATTATTAGTTCCTTTGTCGGTAGTAGCTATCCCCAGACTCCTCCTTAAAATTTAGTCTGGTTCATTTTTCGTTTTGAAGTTCACTCATGGCACATCGAATGCCGAAACACCCAAGGATGAAATATTCTCGAGGTTTCTACAGTAACCCTAACATTTCATATCTAAAGTGCCCTGTGTAAGTGACAACATATGGTTATTCTTTGTGTGTTCTACAGAAATTTATCTTTTCCAAAATGTGAGGGTTTTTGCCAACAAGATCGTACCTCGACTTTTATCACTCATCTTTTTATAAAAAAAAGGGGGTTCATGACATACCTCTCTTCTGAGAATCCACTTGGCCCAATCTTTGTCTATGATCATTCCTAAGTTCGTCGAAGGAAAACTCTATAGGAATAGGTTTCATATTTATTCTTTCTGTTTTGAAAAGATCTTTCGAGCCGACTTGGGAAGAGGTTACGCATCTGAACTCATGGTAAGAAAAATTGCATTCTTCGACAATAGAAGTTATGAAGTCATAATTCAATCCTGTGACTGCGATAAGATTTTCCTTGTCACTAGGTAATTTTAATAACTAGATTGAATTATCTTTCTTGAACTTGTGCGAAGAATATTATAGTCCTAAGACTTCCACTGTGTGATTATTCCATAATTTAAATTGTCTTAAAGGATTTACCATACTCTCCATTCTGGAAATTTTTGCAATTTACTTACCTAATTCAACTTCTTTAGAGTAGAGGAAAAAGGCGGTTTATGTGTCCATAATTTTGTTCTTGACTGCATTTTCTTTATCATCAGTTTGTAAGTTTGATAAATATGAGAACAATAACTCTCCATCCTATCTACAGTCCGACTGGGAAATTCTATGGGACATACTTCATACTATGAAAACTTTATAGTTTTGTTTATGCATTGTAGCTTACATATTTAATAATGTTCCATCTGTTTTTTTATCTTTTGAGCCATTGATTTAATAGTTCGGCTCTAACTTGATTTAAGTACATTACTTATAATTTTCTATGTGCCTATATTTCTGTGTTCGAAACAAAAACTTGATTGTTACATCCCTTCAACGTAAAACATAAAAAATGTAATATCAGAAGGGCGTTATATGCCTTTGTGTAACATGTATGATCTGTATGAATTGGTTAGATTATCAAAGTATTAAAGGTTTGGCGTTGTTTTTCTCGCTTATCTACAATTCCAGAATTAATATTTTTGGTTACCAAACTAATGATGGGATCTCTGTTTACTTTGCGAGGGTACCCATCAGAATTTTATGGTTCCACTCCTCCCCTTGGACCCGTGGGACGTTTTCTCAGCGATGCCGATGGGAAGCACTCATGCCCAAAGTCTCAAGCTAAGTACTATTCTTGTAATTGAAATCTTCAATATTTATTCTGGTATTAATTACCCTTAACATTGATTTACTAATTCTCAACTCTTTCTTTTTGCAGGACTTACTCACTCTACTCAACTGGATCGACGAGCTCGCCATGCTCGAAAGGTATTCGAGTTCCAACTCTTGACATTTAAGTCTCAGTTTCCAAGTTTTGTTCATAGCGGTACAGAGTGCCGTGTTAGGGTACTATTATTATGATAGCTTTTGTTCCAGGGTTCCATAGATAACCTGGTTAATTGTATCTTAAATCCTTCATGGAATAAACATATCGAACAGTTTTGAACAAGGGAGAAAACCCTTAACAATATGGTGTCCAACTTGAACAGTATGATGGCATGCATTAAATATATATATTGGAAATTTTTCTTTTGGATTTGCTACCATAGAGAAGACCATAATTTTCTATGTCCTTTAAATAAACTGTTGATAAAAAGTATTTTGAATTGCATGTAAATCAAGAGGTCGACACACTACCTTCTGTGTGTGAATACATTCGATATTTTGTACAGTTATATGCAATTTAAACATACAATTATATATATATATATATATATATATATCTTGTATCTATTTTCTTTAAGAATTCATTTAGCCTTTACAATTAGGCCAATAACCGTCAAGCTAAATGTCTATAACTATCTATAATTATATGGTAACATTTATGATTCCAAGCATTAACTCTACATCATTTGACTTGATTGCACATTATATGCATGCATATATTTACATAACTCAACTTATTTATAGTCCACCCATACAGTAGCTTTCTTACTTTACTAAAAGAATAAAATCAAACTATACAGACTAATCTGTTGACAGGCGAAATTGTCCATCCGTCAATTGAGAGAGTGGAACCGGTCCGGGGTTGTCTAAATAACCCAAGCCGTTTGGAATGAACCACCCTGACGAGTTTAACAGCTCCGTTGGCCACCCTAAGGTTCTAAGAAAACCAAAGAGGAAACTAATCTAAACTAACTAATCTGTCTAAAACAAATAAAACTAACTAAACTAACTAAAACTAATAAAACAAACTAAAACTAAATACAAGAAACTAAACTAACTAATAAATAAAAACAAACAAATACACTAATCTAATTAAAAAACGAACTACAATATAAACTAAAACTAAATACAAATTACACTAACTTTTCTACTAAATACTATTACTCTAACTCTAACAATTATCCGTCTAACTACCAGTTATAATACAACTTATTCACAAATATACAATATACACAATTGCAAATTTAAATAAAACCTGTAAAACTCAAGTGTTTTCTACCTTAAGACAACCAGAGATATTTTTTAATTTTTATATTTTATGAATATGAAATAAAACTTAGAAAATTAAACGATCTAATATATTTTCTGAAATTAAACAATCTAATATATTTAAATGTGTATATCTAACTAACAATACTAAGAAATATACTAACAAATAAATGACAGATTGACCTAGAAGCGCTCCTAATTTGTCCTGTGTATGATGACTTCGAAGCTAGTCGGAGGAAGTAAACTCACACCAGTTAGTCCATAAACTTCTCGTAAATGATAGGTTGCGCTGCTCTTTGAGTTGTTTACAGGACGAACAAGACATAAAAAAGCATAACAATTTTATGATTTATAAATCTATGCAATAAGGGAAACCTGTTATGAAAAAACTTACACTTTATAATTCAACTTATGAAGAAGAGAAATCTGTCTTTCATAAACTGAATTAAGCAATTGCTATGTTTTTTAAACACTTGGAAGAAATAAGATATGGATTACAGTGATTAAATTATATCATTTTCACATGATTAAGATAGCTAAAGTAGTCATTAACTAGATACAAATTGATATACACAACATGAAACAAAATATTGATATGATGAGAAGCTAAAGCTGTAACAAAACACCAAACTCTGCTCCAGTCTGTATTAAAATTCCATATCCTTGTTCTCCCAAAAATGAGGATGCTTCTTATTACAAAAATGATAGGTATTTATAAGTCTCTCCACAGGGTAAAACCTCCCTGTGGATAATATCAAACTATTTTACATAATCTGGGAGATATCCCAAAATCAACCAAACTAGGAAACTAAAATGCAAGTGAAATCTTTGAAATATCCCCTAACTGCTCATCAAATCCATTGCAATTTTGAATTCATCTGCAATAGATAAAAAATAACAAGTTAGAAAGGT
>JZKD02S1928725.1:64119-96595 GCA_000966675.3 Picea glauca | reverse complement strand
CTAATAAAACAAACTAAAACTAAATACAAGAAACTAAACTAACTAATAAATAAAAACAAACTAATACACTAATCTAATTAAAAAATGAACTACAATATAAACTAAAACTAAATACAAATTACTCTAACTATTCTACTAAATACTATTACTCTAACTCTAACAATTAACCGTCTAACTACCAGTTATAATACAACTTATTCACAAATATACAATATACACAATTGCATATTTAAATAAAACCTGTAAAACTCATGTGTTTTCTGCCCTAAGACAACCAAAGATATTTTTTAATTTTTATATTTTATGAATAAGAAATAAAACTTCCTGAAATTAAACGATCTAATATATTTTCTGAAATTAAACAATCTAATATATTTAAACGTGTATATCTAACTAACAATACTAAAAAATATACTAACAGATAAATGACAGATTGACCTGGAAGCGCTCCTAATTTGTCCTATGTATGATGACTTCAAAGCTGGTCAGAGGAAGTAAACTCGCACCGGTTAGTCCATAAGCTTCTCGTAAATGATAGGCTGCGCTGCTCTTTGAGTTGTTTACAGGAAAAACAAGACATAAAAAATCATAACAATTTTATGATTTATAAATCTACGCAATAAGGGAAACCTGTTATGCAAAAACTTATACTTTATAATTCAACTTATGAAGAAGAGAAATTTGTCTTTCATAAACTGAATTAAGCAATTGCTATGTTTTTTAAACACTTGGAAAAAATCAGATATGGATTACAGTGATTAAATTATATCATTTGCACATGATTACGATAGCTAAAGTAGTCATTAACCAGATACAAATTGATATACACAACATGAAACAAAATATTGATATGATGAGAAGCTAAAGTTGTAACAAAACACCAAACTCTGCTCCAGTCTGTATTAAAATTCCATATCCTTGTTCTCCCAAAAATGAGGATGTTTCTTATTACAAAAATGATAGGTATTTATAAGTCTCTCCATAGGGTAAAACCTCCCTGTGGATAATATCAAACTGTTTCACATAATCTGGGAGATATCCCAAAATCAACCAAACTAGGAAACTAAAATGCAAGTGAAATCTTTGAAATATCCCCTAACTGCTCATCAAATCCATTGCAATTTCGAATTCATCTGCAATAGATCAAAAATAACATTATAGAAAGGTATTTATTTACAAAACAATAAAAATTTGATTCTACAAACTTAGCTACATAATCATCTGATTTTGTAGCTAGTCTAAAATAACATACATGATCAAATAGAAATCAAATCAAATATTTTTAAACAGAGTCAAATCCAATTTTCTTTTAATAAACATTAAAAATGAATCACTAATGATTCAAATGATTTTATCATTCAATATAAAACATAATCAAAAGTGATTTAATCGAAAAAGGGGTAAGGATACTCTGTTTAATTTTACCAAAAAAAATCGGGTCAAACAGTAACAGGACTGTTTCATATCAAATGAAATCCATAGTGAGTCATATCATGTGCGATACGATCTAATCCAACACAACCAGAATCCATTCGTTATAGCTATAATAATGTAGCATAAGATTCATGTTGTTTTAATTAAACACAAAGATGGAAAGACTGTTATGATCATGGGTAGATATAACAGCATCAACCAAAATTTGCCATAGATTTCGATTGCTAAGCGTTGCACAGTTAACAGACATGATCAATTAATAGTGATCGCAACCATCATAAAGTCGACATAAATGATAATCATAAACTAGGAAACAATCGAAACAAATCGTGACTGGGTTGAATATAGAATAATAGTGAATCCAATCTCGTTTTACAAATCAACTCGTAACTGAATATTCATTGCCATTACACATCCAACCGATAACAGGGTCGATCTAACAACAGACCAAAATGAATTAACCTGTTGGGTTTCACATAACTGTTACAAATTGAATCCATTCACGATTTGTACAGAATCATTTTAAACAAAATCCAAACTGTATTCGAGTTGTTCGAAAAGAATATGGAGATAAAACCGTAACAGTTGACCATATCACAATTGTTACCAATCATAGCATATACGAAATCAAAACGAAATGCGATTGTGTTTATAATTGAAACATGAGAAACATCTTGTGTCTATCAAATGAATTCAATAGACAACAGGGCATTCATTTTGGCTAAATCAAACAACTCAAATCCATACCAAATCAATAAAATCGATTAAAATCTAATCGAAATTAAACTGGGAATCAGAATTCTGTTCAGTCAAAGCAAGGCTGAGTATACAATGTAACAAAATAAATCAATGCTGAACAGAGCTATTCAAAACAAATTTGAATCGTTATATAAACTCATACTATTTACAAAAATGATTGATATTACACATACCTGTGTGACGAGGCTATCCAATTATGCCAGCTTAGAATTCACCACAGCCATGGCTGATTCCACATTTTTAAACAAAATGGAGCCTGTCGTTCTTTGTCTTTTATCAGTGGTCTGTAGCTCATCCTTTTGACGGGTAAGCAGTGTAACCTGGTCCTCCAAAGACTTAATCTTTGACTATAGCATCGACACATCAATATAATATCTCTCTAACCATGAGCTGCATTGATCACAGGGTGGCATTGTAGGCTTTGACAGAGTAGGAGCGGGTTTAGATGAATGACCGGGGAATTCACAAGGCAACTTAATGCCTGGGTAGTTAGGGTCGTTTTTCAAGCAAGGTGGTAGATTTGTCACAAAGTCATAAGAGGGTTTAGCACACAGACCTTCCGAATAGGGGTACTCACTAGCCAGGTAACGTTCCACTTCTGAGTCAGAGTCTTTATTCACCACGATGGGGTTAGGGTTGACAGGAAGTTTCGGCTTGTTCCTTGCCATTCGAGAGATTAAACGAGCGTTCTTTTTGCCTTTAGCATTTGTAGTGGGTTTGGCTTTGGGTTTCTTGCTCATAGGCTTAACAGTTTTGACATCCTTGGTCACAGAGTGGGGTGAGTCGATAGGTGAGTCGGGTAAGGGTTTAGGTAACAAAATACTGTAGGGTACCGGGGGTATAGCTTTGTTCTCGGTCACCACGGGTTTATCAACCTGTGGAGGATTCGAATCCTCAAAACCATTGCGAGTAAGGAAATCATTCCAACAGTCTCCGTGTAACCCCAAATGATAAACAACAATCATTTTAACCAGCCCATAGTGAAAGAGGCTGCTATAAGCCTGGTTCCTTTTGTATCTCTTAGACATTTTAAACAGGCTTCTATGCAAGTAATAAGGCATATTAAGCTCATAGCCCATGAAAACCATAAGCAAACAAAGGTGGTATAAGAAAACAAACCCGTACCGACCCTCGCAGGTGATAAGCTATTTGATTATCATCAGCAAATCGTACCAACGTTGCTTGAGCATGTTCACAGGCAAACCCTTATCAGAGGAGCTAACCCTACATTACTGGAAGAGCAGTGTCCAAGGGACCTCTTCCACTTTGCAATTCTTGGACCATCGTTTTCCAGTGGTAGGCAAACCTGTAGCTAAACTGAGGAATTGCTCGTTAATTTCCAATTGAACATCCCTGACCTTGGCTCGACAACCATCAAAGGTTAAAGTGAATTTCCGAGCAATGGGGAGGTTAAAACCATCAAACTTTTGTATGAACGGGAGCCATCCAAATTCCTCAAGGTCACTGTGGGCGTTGTCAAACATCAACAGAGCCTGGCTACCATTGGGTTCAGCCCTCACGACTGGAGCCATGGTGCGAGCACATGGTAAGGGTATGGGTCGAAAACAACAGCACACAGGAGCAGAGTCATTCGGTCTAACCACTATGAATGATCAAAGAGGAGGCATTAATGTGCACATGCGGGGGTGGTGGGATTATTCACTGCCATGCATAATGGTAATGGCATAGTACAACCGCCAATTAATCCTTTGTTCAATCAATCATAACACAAAACCATATCATTTGTATAACCAAAGAATCGAACGATGAGTAATATTCCAATGCGCCATTAACCATAGATTTTCAAACCATTGTCATTCAACGTGGAATCACACCCAAATGTTAAACCAACGCACCAATGCATAATCAATCATTTTAATTGAAGGTTTTACAACATTGTGACAATCGATTTCATAAAATTGACAAGCCAAGAGCTATAACAATAAGGATCACATCAATAATATAAAAACAAAAATAAACCATGACCCCTATGTAATTCAATGACTAGGAAAGTTTCAAAAAACATAAATGTTCATGCTCAATGCCTTACCAGTTTAATAAAATCTAGTTGCGCAATCAAAGTAAGAACAAGCAAATAGGCATAGTTCGAAAATCCTTTAGCCACTTAATGATAAACCAAAGGTAAGTGCCACTCAAAAATATCAATAAAATATCATGACAGTTCAAAGAACGATGGAGGAGTTTTCACGCTTACAGTCGTGAAAACTAAATGGAGACCAATTTGCAAGTGTCTCAAGAAATGAAAATATCGTTTATTTGCAAAATGCGACGACAATTTGAAGTTCAGAAGACATAGGTGTAGGAAGCTTATAAGGCAATAGAAAAAATTGTATTGGATGCCAACATGATCCTACAATTCATTTTATTCTACCAGCTAAAAAAAGTAAACAATTCAATAGAACAATAAGTAGAGGTACATATCTGAACAACGTGCTAGGACAACAAATGGAACAACCAAGTTCCACCCAACCATAGAACATAATAGCCAATGTACTACCGGGTAGATAGATTGTTCTATGTGTTTGTCCTCAATATTTTTGAAAGGGATTCAACATCCCGCCTCCCTGTTTCCTTGATTTCGAAGGATTCACACCTCCAAGGTCTTTTGCAAGAATTTTTACCCTTAGGGATTTTTTCCGTTTCTTTACAAACTCTATCGTTTCTTCGTTCATATGTATCGAGGTCTGGTGTTGCACTGTTGTGAAGCCACATGGGTTTTTTAATATGAAGTTGAATGTTTCCTACTGTGTATCACAATTTGTGTTGTATTTCTTTCTTTCTGGTTGTAAGTATGGGTCCATTCTTCTGAATTTCCAAGCAACTCTCTTGTGGTCCTTACGAATAAAATGTTTCCTTGATGGCTATGCATTCCAACCTACCACAAATAAATTTTGTGACTTCAGTGGTTTTCGAACAGTTCCGTTAGAAAATGCCCCATGGCATATCATACTGGGGTTTATGAAACTTCTTGGATTGAGAATGCCTCCCACTGTTGTTATCATTGGTTGCAGATATTATATGCCATTAGGAATTTGGAAAAAAATTAGTAAGAAGGTTAATATTTGTATTTAATGTTGATATATAAATACCCTCTTTAATACAGATCGTCGGATTCAAGGTAGGATTTAACCCAAGAAATAATGTATAGCATTTGTCCTGTGTGTAACGTTTTCACCATGCCTTTGGCCTATTTGCACGACCTGTCTTATGCAATTCATAATTCAAGTGTTAGTACTGTTTATATTATTTCATTTCATAAAGAAATGGATTTATCCGCCATTGGTACCAACGCTAATGATGGGACCTTTTTGTTGCAAGGGTACCCATCAAAAGAACCTATAACCATCCTCCCCTCGGCTCGGGACCTCTATCAGACCAAAACGTGATAAGGGAAAAGATGCATCATCTTTAGTCATGAGTTAAATACCATTCTGACTCAAACTCTTTCTATCCTTCATCGTTCTATTGAAAATTTTATCCATCTTATTTTTGGTTATATAATACTAATGTAAGTTTTGAAATTCCTTACAGGGAATTTGACTGTGTACAACTACGGATGCTAGCTCTCGTCAAAGGCAAAAAAGGTATTCGGGTTTCAATTCGTAGCTCTCAAATGTGTGCCCTAGTTTTTCTATGAACTGATATGATTCTAAACCAAGGGTTAACTTCGTGGTGACATAGATCTTACTGGTTCACAAGATTTAGAATATGATTATAGTTTAAGAGTTGCATATTCTATTTATTTTCTTTGGGATGACAATACAAACATTCATTCTTGCCGAGAAATGGATCTATAAATGAATGATTCTGAAATGGAATTCAACAAGCCTTCATGGATAGTTATTCTGAATCGATTCTTTCCTTGGATCTTATTGTTACACATCAAAATTACTCAGCTGGATAAGTGTCGCATTGTCCCTCTCAATTGTCGTAAGTGTCGCATCTTCCCTACAACTTTCGCAAGTGTCGAAAGTTGGTTACTAGTGTTGCAAATGATGTTCAGACATGCTGCCATGTCAATGACACTAAGGAGGCACTTATAACATCTCACATGACTGAGTTGAAGGAGGAGAACTGGTTTACTGGAGACAAATAACTCTTGACACCTGAAAGGAACCCTGAAACAGAGGTTTTGAGGGGGAGCGCTCCCCTACTTCAGCTCCAGAAGAACTGGCGCTCCACTATCATGCTTCAGGGAGCCTTATAATGCTCCCCAGCCCCCTTTGAAGGAGCGCTCCTCATCTTGAGAGTGCTGGCGCTTCCCCAAGGCTTACCAGGGTGCGCTACAGTGCTCTGATGCCCCTTCTAAGGGAGCGCTACCTAATCTGAGGCAACAGTTTTCCCGTTGAGGAGAATAAGGGAAGAATCTTTCGAGATTAGAAGGTAGTTGTGCTTGAATTCTTGGTTTCATCAAGAGATCCCTGATCTAAGGAGAAGGTTCCCAACTTGTTCTAAACATAACTCAAGAGGTTAAGCTCCTCTTAACCTATATAAACAGGTTCTATGATGGTGGAAAGGGGGGAAGAACTGAAGCTATGAAACTTATGATCTTGGAGGAAACTTATAGTCACAGTGATCAATGAAGCTGCTGTTATCCAGATTGTGGAACTTTCAGGCAAGGGTTAGACGAAGAGGACTTGACGAAGCTGTCGCATTCGCATCTACGATTGTAAGTACTGCTGTCGTTATTCTCATCAATATGACACGCTTGGCCTGTTTCTTTCTAGTTTGTGTCTAATGTCACATGAACTTATCACTAGTAGATAGATCTATTTTCAAGCTAACATCAATAGAGTAGGAAGCATTCGTCTCTTGTTTTGTCTGCAGAACTCAGCGAGGAGCAAAAGGATTGGAGCGCAACTCAGAGCGTGCAGGGACAAACGTCGATAAAAAGGTACTTTTGTCATCCTTCCTTCTCATGTGTTAGTTTATATAGATTTGAAAGGAATTCAGTGTCCATGATAATCACTTTTCTATCTAGGGTTAAGTTCAAGCTCTAGAGGTGATCTACCTGTCCGCAGGGAGATTTTCCTACAACAGAAACTGGCGACTCCACTGGGGAGATAGCTTCAAATTGAAACCTCTTGTTTGGATTTTTCTCCTGATTGACCTTGTTTTATCCCTTGATTGTTTCAGACCTAGTTCATTCCACTTTTGATTGGTTTCATGAACTGATTGGCTCCTTACCTTGTCACACTCAGCATACTTGTCAAGTTTGAATCCCAATTTTTGGAGTTTTTTGACATTTTTGGGATTTTTAGACCCTGGCGCCCGTGTCCTAGTGTTCACAGAGTTCCAGCGCTCCCCAATACCTATATACAGAGTGTTATAATGCTCCTTTCCCTTAGCAACAGAGCGCCAACCTCTTTTTGGCCAAAAAACCCTCCAGAACTGCCTTTCTCAGGGTTTGCCTCTGTGTGTCTTTTGTTGAGTGATCTAGTGAGTCAACTTTTCTTCCTTACCAGCCTTGACATCTATATTTTTGAAGAATAAACACCTTGTTGATTGGATCTTGTAGCCTTCATCACCATTTTCATTGAGTTTTTCCTGTTGAGTAAAGCTTGAAACCTATGCATGGCTTTTCTTTTCTCTTCAGTTGAGTAAAAACCCTGGTGAGGGTCATCAAAGGCCTACAGACCTCTGTATCTTGTTTTCAGTCAAGGTCATTTGTTCTTCATCTTTTGATTTTGGGTGTGAAGTTTGCTTTTCTCTTTGATTGTTTCTTGTCATTCGTTTTTCGTTTGGATTGCTACGAAAAGGTGTATTGTTTGTGTGATTTTCGCTTGTGCTAGATTGGTTTCCATTCATACCAAGAAAATAATTAGCAAGACAAGCATTATGTTTTATTGATCATCACTCATACGCAAACAATAAAAGAACATCTGCATGATTGATTGTGCATATCAGAAGGTATCTGATTTTTTTTTTGCATTACATTAGGATTTGATTGAGAAAAGGATTGTTCGAGGGCATTCCTTATTTGTGCTGGATTAGTGAAAAGAACTCTCTCTCTCCCTTAGATAGATATTCATCGAAAGAAAATGAATGCTTATCATATCTGATGCATTCTTTGGGTCTGAGTCATAATTCCATTCGTTTCACTTCCGTGCACCCCTTTGCGTAAAGAACAACCACTAAAATCAATGCTAATTAAAAGTTATCTAGAACTTTTTCTTTTCTAGGATCCTCCACCAACAGTAGACTAGGCCTAGTACTTTGGATTAGGGCTGTGAGCATAACTCTCCAAATTTTCTAAAACAAACAGTAGCATCCTGAGTTAGGGAGAGTCAAATCCAGTTATCGTATACGTCTGCTTGGGATCCCCCTTTCACACAGGGGTTACGCACGAGGTTGCATTCAGGTAAGCTACGGGGACTAACCCTCCGTGGTTTAACTGATTGTGGTGGTTAGATCATATTATGGGGATCACTTTGAGGTAAATCCACAATCACTGCGTGGAAGCCTCTTAGTTGGTTTCGGGTTTGATACCCTGCTCGTACGTTCGGATCGAACTGTCGACTGTTCCCACCCAGGGGCTGACTGCGAATTGGTAACCTTAGTGGCCATAATCTTTAGGTTCTTACACAAGGTGACGTTGACAGGAAGTCTCACTGTACCTGGAGCAGACATTGGTCAAAATCACTCGGGCTCCTTGGAGGGTAAATCCACAATTACTGCGTGGAAGCTTGCACCAAGGCGTAAGTCTGTTAAGCAGGTCCACCCTATCCCCGCCCCTTCTGGACTTGATCACGCGACGTTGTATTTCATCACCAACTAGTACGGTCATCAAAAAAAGGTCCTGTTTGCTTGGTTGTGATTCTTAGATTTTTTTAGCGTGTGCTGTTTCTTTTCGTTAGTTGGCCATAGATTTCTTTCGACGACTCTTCTCCGCCAACATCGACCCTCCACGCCGCTCGCGGAGGCTACAGGGACTTCCTCCAGAGAATATGGAAGAAAAAACCCTTTTACCCCCTCATTCTACTGAGGAATCTCCTCAACATAGCGAGGTTCATAATGCTACAACTTCCCAGGAAGAAGTTCCCATCTCCCTGGAGAATTTCCGAATTGTCTCATAATCTCTGGAAGCTTATCGAATTATGGAGGGATACGAACAATAGATCCTCCACCTGAATTCCGCTGGAGAATTTGTTGTTGTCAACCCTTTTGACATTCTGGCCGGGTCTGCTCAGAATCCTCTATCCAGTGACCCTTTTTGGACTACGGACGTTGTTCAAAGTCCACCACGCTTGGTGCGAGACCTCTATGGAACAGGAGAAGGTGTTGATGCATCCTTTTCCTATACTGTACCCCCAAATCATTTCACCGGTACTACCACTTTTACATCCACACCAACCATTGGCCCGAACATACCATCCGTTGGCCCAAGGCCTACTATTCCTCTCCAGACAGCCCATTCGACAATGACCCTGCACATTCCGACTATTCCTGTCGATAATGCGGTAGTTAATCAAGCCCCGATTGGCACACCTATAACACCAAGACCTACACTGCCTTTTGGATTTAGGGAATTGAATGCTTCTACTACCACCACTGCCCAAACCACTGCTCAAACTATACCGGGAAGTTCCATACCTATCCAACAACCCGAAGGGACTGGTCTTGTTGGTCCTAACCCGATCAACAACATCGGTCAGTCATTGGCATCTAGCTTTCAGATCCCGGGAACTCTACATCAAACTGGGGGGCATCCTCCCTCCGAAGGACAAATTCCATTCAGAGGGAACCCTAATGCTGGGGGGCATCCTCCTACCAGAGGACAAATTCCATTTGTGGGGCACCCTCATACTAGGGGGCAACCTCAATCCGGAGTACACCATCAACCACAAGGACAAAATGTGTCCACCGCACCTAATCCGTGGAACGTCCCTTTTCAAGGAAACCCACATGCCTCCACAGGAAAAAATGTGCAAACTCTGCAACAACCCCCTTATGGAAAAATGCCAAACCCACCCTATAATCCACAAAACCCATCCGGTTATCCTCCGCTCACCAATACTTCTCAAAACATCTCGAATCCTGTGTACCTTGGTCAAAACCAACCCCACATGAGAGGGCCCATGAGTTATAATTATCCACATAACCTAGTATTGGGCCCCACTGGTGTCCCTTTGCCACACCAGCATTACCCACAGGTTAACCGACAACTACCTTTTCTAGCCACTCTGGACCTTCCAGACTTGTCTCGGTTAATGAATGATCCCATTTATCATTCTCCGGTTTGGCCAGCCATTCCAGCTAAACTTCCTTCTGATATCCCAAAATTTAATGGAAAGCCCGGAGAAGACCCAAATAACCACGTGATGACTTTCCATTTGTGGTGCTCATCCAACTCCCTCATGGATGATTCGATCCGGTTGCATCTTTTCCAACGAACACTTACGGGTTCCGCAGCGAAATGGTAAATTGAATTACCACGTGCATCCTTTCACGATTTCAACTCCCTTGCCATGTCCTTCCTCACACACTTTCAACTACCCATTCGATACGAGACATGTACTAAACTATTAACCTCTCTTCGTCAGATGACTTCCATACATATCTCTGATCATATCCATGAATGGAGACGACGACGAAGGCTAGTCAAAGCGGTCATTCCTGACCAATTGTTAGTAGAATGGTTCACAAAATCACTATTACCCCAGATCGCTCGTGATGTTGCCATGGGTGGCGTAGTCACTGAGGAAGAAGACATCGCTAGAGCTCAATACTTGGACTTAGTCTATTCACAGTCCGGTACTCTATACGAGTTGATATCGAATACTACCCGTGCCACAAACGATCCATCCAAACCATCGACTGCTTCGCATGCGGATGGAGTTATTGGCTCTGTCAAAACTCAATCCACTACTCAGTCTACTGGAACAATCCAACGGCCCGCTTCCACGGCTACCCCCAGTTCGACTGCACCCTCTTCTACCCCACCCCAAACTCAGGTCTCTGATGTGAATGCGGTCCATTCAACCCCTTCAAAACATCTTGGGGGCAAGAATAAAGCGAGAAACAAACCAAAGAAGAAGAAAAACAATGAGCAACCCAAAACCCAACCACAAACCCCTGCTGCTGGAAAACAACCATAATGAAAACCGAAATTCCCATGTCTCATTTGCGGTGATGATCATTACACTCGAGACTGCCCACATCGCGATGAAGTGGCCAAGATTTTCAAGGGAAATTCACAACCCGCTATGCTCACTCAGCCTTTTCTGCAACAACAATCTTTGGTTGCACATACCCCCACGTCGGGGGGCAGTTCCAACCAACCCCACGATGAGGCCTCGACAAGTGCCCACATTTACATGTTTAACGAAGTTAATTTAACAAATCGCTCCGCGACATATGACACGCCAGTTAAAACTGATAAGCCGAAGATCGCTAACGGTTCTGTGTCAGATCCGTTACCATATTCCACCAATCCTCCATTTGTTATCTCTCCATCCGGGCCACTCCATATTGAGAAACCGTCTTTTGACTCTATCCTACACCCTCCTAAGAGCACCATCTGGAAATCTACATTCAATCCTAATTCATGGGCTACCCAAAACTACAACATCGTAGAAGATTTGGCCCAAGCCCCGTGTGCTATGTCCACCTTGGAATTTCTACAACACTGTCCCAACCAACGTAGAACACTCTTAGCCGCTATTGGCGCTTTCGATCCTGAGTCGTCAAACTACCTCACATTTAACCTGGATGACCATCAACCACGACTCTCGCATCAACTAGCTTTCCAAATCAATGTGGTTGTTCACAATCAACAAATCCACCGGACTATCCTAGATGAGGGAGCCTCCACCTGTGTCATGTCCCTAGCCTGTTGGAAAGGCTTGAAGTCACCTGCCCTTAACAAATCTGCTACCATGTTACATGCCTTTGACAGATGAGGTTTTCATCCTCACAGATTATTACAATCCCTAGCCGTTCAGTTAGGCGGCAAAACTGTCACTGTTGACGTCGAGGTGGTCGATGCCCCCCTCGATTACAACCTGCTACTTGGAAGAAGTTGGTTCTACGCGATGACTTCCATCGCCTCGTCGGTGTTTCGATGTGTAAAATTCCCTCATCAAGGAAAAATTGTTACCATCGATCAGCTTGATTTTTGCACACTCGATGCTCGCATCCTTTCTACCAACAATATTCCTTTTCTGGGAGACCACCCGGTTACGTATGAAAGCGTTGGTGTTGGCTTATTGAAAGATTCTAGCCTCATGGGTACCTTCCCTACACTACTTCCACCTACTTCACATCATATTTCCGCTGTCAATATGATTTCGAATTTTCCTTATCAATCCTTGGAATCATCTGACCCCTGGATTGTGCCTAGTCCTTTGGAATTCGATGTGCTCGGTGACACAATGCCACTGAGCCCAGCCGAGGCTGCATACATAGCTATTCAATCCTCCTCTCCCTCGTCGAATAATTCACATTCGTTGGCACCTGATACTTATTCGGTGCCCTCTTGGTTAGATTCCCTATCATCTGTCGTCGATTACATTTCCCACATTTTTCCTTCGGACGAATCCATCATGGAAATGCTTAGCATTGATGATCTACCATGGGATGACAACCACCATCAATCCTCTTTTCTTCCACCATTGGAGGAAATCCAAGACATACGATCTGTCTTCCCCCTCGATGTTATCGAAGCTCCGCAATATCCTATCCTCATGACATATACTCTCTCTAAGGGGAACATGGGTAACATCTCTACTACTGTCACGATCGACATTTCAATCAAAGAAGGTGTCGTGGAAAACATCAACCTTGGTGCTAATTGCACATCTGACGAAGTGGTCTCTTATACCGCTTTATTCAAGGAATTCTGTGATGTCTTCACATGGAGTTACGAGGAAATGCCAGGGATCAATCCTTCGATCGTCGTACACGAAATCAAAACCTACCCTGATGTGAAACCTGTTCGGCAGAAGATTCTCCCAGTTCATCCCAAGAAAGTTGTAGCTATTAAGGTAGAAGTTGAAAAACTTCTAAAATCTGGCTTTATCTATCCCATCCCTTTAACCGAATGGGTCTCCAACCTCATTCCGGTCGCTAAGAAACAAGGGACCATCCGTGTTTGCGTTGACTATCGAGACCTCAACAAAGACTGTCCTAAGGACAACTACCCTACGCCCTTCATCGACCAAATCATCGATAACTGCGCAGGGAGCGTAATCTTTTCTTTCATGGATGGATTTTCTGGATATAACCAGATTGAAATCTTGCCTACAGATCAACACAAGACAGCCTTCATCTGCCCTTGGGGAACCTTCGCCTACCGAAAGATACCTTTTGGCCTTAAAAACACTGGAGCCACTTTCCAGCGAGCCATGTCGTACGCTTTTCATGACATCAAACATATCGGAGAACCGTATCTCGATGATTTACCAGCACATTCATTAAATCGATCTGATCACATTGATCATTTACGCACGATCTTCCTGCAACGTAGGTTCTACCGTATTCGTCTGAACCCACACAAATGCATCTTCGCTGTCGAATCCGGTCGACTCCTCAGTTTCATTGTCTCCAAAGATGGTATTAGTCTGGATCCCTTAAAGATCAAGGCCATCTTAGCCTTACCCCCACCCACCAATTTAACTCAACTCCAAAGTTTGCAAGGCAAAGCAAACTTTCTTCACCGTTTCATCTGAAATTATGCCATGATCACTAAAGGATTTATGCGGTTACTGCAAAATAATGTCCCTTTCATCTGGGATGATGCAGCTCAATGGTCATTTGACACTCTCAAGCACGCTTTGAACCATGCACCTTTGTTACACCCACCCGAATATACAAAGGATTACATCCTTTACTTGGCCACTTCTACTCCCACCATTGCAATGGTGTTAGTCCAAGAAGACTCTAACGATGAAGAACATGTGATTTACTATCTGAGAAAAAGTTTATCTGGACCCGAACTCAGATATTCGCATGTTGAGAAACTGGCTCTGGCAGCTGTCATCGCTGTCCAAAGATTCCGCCACTACATCTTATTACGCACCACCACGGTAATCGCAGACTCCAACCCCATGTACCACGTCCTGACACATCAAGTACTTGGGGGAAAATATTCAAAATGGATCGTTATTCTCCAAGAATTCGATCTTGAGTTTACGAAGGCGAAAGCCAAAAAATCCTTGGTGTTTGCCGAGCTCATCTGTGCTTTTCCTCGTGCTGATGAAAACGTCGAACCTAGAGATTATCTACCTGATGAATCTCTCTTCCTCATCAGCACCTCTAATCCTTGGTACGGAGACATTCTCCTCTACCTTCAAACACAACATTTTCAACCCAACATCTCTCGTGAAGAGCAACGACACATCCATCACCACTCTTGTCGTTACCTCATACTTGGTGACACCTTATATCACCGTGGCATCGACACCATCCTTCGACGATGTCTGAATCACGAAGAGGATGAACACGTTTTGAATGATTGTCACCTTGGCGCCTGTGGTGGTCACCTTTCCGGCATGGCCACAGCCCAAAAAATCCTGCGTGCTGGCTATTTTTGGTCCTCGATTTTCAAAGATTGTATCGAGGCTGTCAAGAAATGCCCAGCCTGCCAAATCTTTAACAAGAAGGCACACACCCACCCCATGCCGCTGCACCCAATTATCGCCATCGACCCCTTTGCCAAATATGGCATTGATTTCATGCAGTGTAAGCCTACCTCAGCCGGCGGGCATGGTTACATCATCGTCGCTGTCGATTACTTCACCAAATGGGTTGAGGCTATGCCTACCTTCCTGAATGATGGTCGTACTGCATCTCTTTTTATCTTCAACCACATCATAACTCGTTTTGGTGTACCACATGCCATTGTCACTGACCACGGTGCACACTTCAAAAACCAGATAATGAGCGAGTTACATGTCAAACTGGGTTTTCGCCATGAAAACTCGTCCCCTTACTACCCTCAAGCAAATGGACAAGTTGAAGCTATCAACAAAGTCCTAAAAACCATGATCCAACGCATGGTAGGGGAAAACAAAACATCGTGGAATCTACAACTGTTATCCGCTCTTTGGGCCTATCGCACCTCTGTGAAAACTTCAACTGGATTCACTCCCTTCCAGTTGGTCTATGGCATTGAAGCCATCCTACCGATCGAGTGCGAGATTCCATCACTCCAACTGAAAGTAGAACTCCTGCCCCACACTTCCGCTGAAGGAGAATGATTTTTGTATCTATCCAAATTGGACGAAACGCATCGTGATGCTGCTCTCGCCAATGAGGCACATCAAAAACGAATTAAAATTCAATATGACAAATCCGTCCACCCTCAGACTTTCGCGGAAGGAGACCTAGTCCTTACTTATGACCAAGCTCATGATAAATTGGGGACAAGAAAGTTAGAACCCATGTGGCACGGTCCCTACATTGTGAAGCGTGTCTTACATAAAGGTGCCTATGAATTAGTTGACCACAATGGAATCTCCCTAGGAGAGCCCCAAAACGGGATTTACCTTAAGAAGTACTATGCCTAGATCACCTAGCATATTGTACTTTGTACATTATTGTATTTAGTTTTGGTGTGTCTTTTCTTTCGCGTGCTTGAGTATTTACCATTGCCACTCATGACTGTGCATGTGTTTTCATGCACATATGACGTCTTTCTTTCCTATATTTTTTGGGTTCGCGGATGGCGCTAGCCGACACACCCGGAACATTGCTTCAGCAACTTGGGTTATTTACCAATGTGACCAGGTGGTGAGTTCAGGAGGCATTTGCTTAGGACCAACAACCAACAATATGGCAGAATATCATGTTGTCATTGGATTACTGACCCAATCTTCCTCTCTAGGTATTTATCGCATCATTATTTACTTAGACTCCCAACTGGTGGTTTGTCAACTCAACCATATCTACGCTATCCGTAGTCGTATCCTGCTACGCTTACACTTGCAAGTTCGCCGTCTCGAACGAATGTTCAATTACATCGAATATAGACACATTTCGAGAGAACTCAATAGTGTTTCAGATTCATTAGATAATTATATTATGGATCGGTATCTTTCCCACATATAGAGATTCAAGGAAAGGAAAAATGTACATTGCATGTAAATTAAAACACATCACAGACATCATCATGTACAAATCATTGGCATAATAAAACTCGAAACTGTATATATGTATATATATATGGTGTGACTGAAATGTTTGTTTTACATCAAAAAGTGTGTAAGAGAACAAAATATTGGGTCCATCCACCCATACAAAATCGCCTGACAGGACATACAAAAAACATGATCACGGGGAGACTCTAATCTCCCCGCACTGCGTTGTGTTGCGAGTAGCATACTACTGCATGCACTACAGGCATCAACAGAGAATTGATATTCTCTGGCACCCCTACAATGTGCCGCTGCAGATGCAAAGGCACGTCCGCCCTCCGCAGAGGAGGGATACCCATCGTAAGGCCTTGGAGGTTCCTCTCAACCTCCCGGAGGCCCACCACCGGTACTACTGGGTCTGCTACAACTGGGGCGCCGCCACAATGTCTTGGAACTGGTATATCCGCTGGGCTCACTGCTCCCTTGTCTACATGCTGAAAACAAAACATCTGTTAGAACTCTCTTACATACCCAAAAAAATACATATACATTAAAAACTTAAAAAAAAAAAGAACCCGACAAGGTATGGCTTAGTCTCTTACCTGACCCATCCCAATCTTCCCCCTCAGGAAAAATCAAGTCCATACTCCCACGGAAATCTACATCGGCATACGAGAAGTCCTCGATCCAGAGGTACTGCCGCCTTAACCATGCAAAGAAATCACCAGTAAAGTGGAACTCTGACTCTGAAAGTCTTGGAGTCCATCTCTCCATCCGAGGCTCATCCGCTGGTCAGACTGCCAGCGTGATCTGAGGCTGCATCCGAGGGATGCGCTCCAGGAAAATGAGACTAAAAATGAGCCATAGCCGAACTACTTTTGACCAGTCCTGCATCGTGAGATTTGTTCCTTCACATTTCGAAGGAATGCTGCACTCCAATTGAACAATGTTGGCTCTAAACACTGAACACCATAGGCCACCTGTGATCTCGATGCCAAATGAGCACTAGTACTATCGGTCGCACTTGTGATAGAAAATAGTATCGACCGGAGAGGCAAATCTCGTATATCTTTGATAGGGATCCTGCCCCCTACCAACCTTGCTCCCGGAACACAGTGGCGTGCCAGATACACGTCCACCTGCTCAGGTAATGCCCTCTGTCCAGTAAAATATATAGGGACCCCTCTCTTCGAGAGGCCGGTCAAAAAGTACACATCTTCCAACTCGATGATTAGGAGTTGTGTACCAATGCCGAATCCCTGTTCTGTGACGTCCCAAAGACCAATCATGTGCTCAAGAAATAGAATCTCTCTTTTCATTTTTTGCAATTTGAAAAACTTGAGCAAGCCACAAGCCTGTAGAGAGGCCCACGTACAGGGACTCCATAGAGCGGATAAATCATCCATCTCATGTTCCTTCTCTTTCCATTCAATCATGATTGCCGAATACACCTACAAAACAAAAAAATCAAGAATTTCATCATTCCCCACGTTTTTGTAATTTTGGCGATTTTCAAAAGTGTTTTAAAACATAAAATAAAGTTCCCATGTCATCTAAAATCAACCAATCATCATTTTTAACCACCACAACCTTTAATATTTGCCAAACAATGATCAAAACGTGTTAAAAATGAAATACGATCTAAGGGGCTGCATGGGCAATTTTGGGGAGTTTTTATGAGTTTCTTTTGCGTAAAATGGTGGATCTAATAAACTGCAAGAGTGTATACATCCTAACAACCCTTCTCTAACACATTTTTGCAAAAGAATCTCCCCATTTTATTGATTTTTAAAAGGAGGTCGATTTGGTCCAAAGAGGGGCGACCTAGGGCTTTGTGTTTTAAATAAATAATGCCGTGAAAATCAGTTTGAAATCATACAATTGAAAGAGAAAAGGACGAACACCTACCTGGTTCGAACGGTGAGCAAAATGATCGATCGTAGCTCCGGTAGTGAGAAAAACAAGATTTGCTTCAAATTGAGATTCTCCAACACTCCAAAAATCCTTGCAAATGAAATGGTAAATGAGTTTTTCAAATCAATTCATATTTATAAAATTTCATTTTTTCATAAGGTATGGTCATTTTGGGCTTCTCTAATGGTGTAAATGGCTTCACTAATCTCTGGTTTATAGTTTTTGGCATCGCAGGTTTCCTGGCAGTTCTAATGAATCATTCACCTTGTCGCAATTATGAGCATAGTCTTAGTTCGTTCTCGAGCTCAACAATATCAGAATGTAACCGGGTAAACTTTTATCTCTTTTTCGGACCTGTATGGATACGAACACATAAAAAAGGAACCCCCCTGGAGTCTCCTTTAAACCCTTTTCAGACTCTCTAAATATGAAAAGATTGTCAAGTGATCTTGCTTTCTTTCACACTCATTAAAAGGTCAGAAAGAGCATCTTTTGAGTGATAGTTTAACCCTTTTTCGGTCTCGTTGGACTACTGTACGAAAAAGGAACTGAGAGAGTTCTATTTTAAGTGTTTTTCTAAACTCTATAATCCCGAAAAACCTTCGAGTTTTATGTCTTTGGACTCGTTAAAGCACACATCGACAGACCCATATGGGACCGAACCCTTACTTCTTCCGGTTCGTTAAATAAAGGAAGAGGAACTTACTGAAGGTGAGTTATATCGAGCATGTATTATCCTCCTCGAGCTCATTAAATCAAAAAGAGGTACTCATCTATCTGGATGGGGGAAAAATTGAAAGGAGCAAGCCAAGCAGTCTTTTAAGAACATCATCCAACATTTCTTAGAGTCGCCCTTGAACACGACATTTTGTCATTTGCATGTATCATAATCCCCTGAACCTCTGCACTGAGCCAATCCTTTGAGTTTCCTTTCACTCCTTTGGGTCACCCAACACAAGTCACAATACCCACTGCATAGTGTTGGTCCATGTCATGTTTTTCTGTTGTGCCTCAGTGTTCAAGGGAAGTGTCCGCCTCGAGAGTAAGCCATCCCAAATATCTTGCCTTGAAACCTGTGTCAATCCATGTCTATTTGATCTACCAATTACATCTCCATGTTCTTTTCGTGTCATTGATGGGGGATACATCAAGGCCCTCCCTCGACAAGTCTATTCCTGTCGACTCCAACACATTATCCAAGAATTAGACTTAGAAACCACTTAGTACTTTGGGACCTGCATGCCTCAATTGGAAGGCCTCCTCACATTCGACAGTGGGTTTACATCATTGACTCCTGATCGAATGATTACACAGATGTTCAACCTCATCTCATCTATTCACATTCGCTATAATGTACTGGGGTACCTTGGGAATCGTTGACACTAATGTTGATCTCCCTCGCACTTGTTAACGGTTTACATTATTGACCGGTAATCAAGTGGTGTCTGCCATGTTAGATGTCAAGACATCTATTCACATGGTCAGATTCGTACCATATTGGGATTGGTATGAAGACCCTGGGTTGAGCCATCACTTTGATATATGCTTTGCCTAGGTTGCAAAGGAATCTTATTGAACGATGACACATCCACTGTTACATAGATCCACTTTGTATTGGTCGTGGCTATGTTTTGTCATCTCGTAGATCCACTGTGTATTCTTCGTGGCTACTATCAGTCTGAGTCATCGGAGTATAGATCCACATTGTATCTTGGTGGCTATACCTTTTATCAATACAATTATGGATCCGCAGTGTATTTTATGGCGGCCATATCCTACCAAGTCTTGATCACCCAAGCATAGGTATGTCTGCCTTGGGTTTTGAAACATGTCATGATATTTGTTGGATGTTTGTGTGCATCTTCCGTCAGGTTCTCCGAGTCTATACCCTTGCTTGAGCATCTACAAATTATTTCAGTTATCAGTTGGCATATTCTAACTTCATACTTTGGGGGGCATTCTGTTACACGTCAAAATTACTCAGCTGGATAAGTGTCGCATTGTCCCTCTCAATTGTCGTAAGTGTCGCATCTTCCCTGCAACTTTCGCAAGTGTCGCAAGTTGGTTACTAGTGTTGCAAATGATGTTTAGAAATTCTGCCATGTCAACGACACTAAGGAGGCACTTATAACATCTCACATGACTGAGTTGAAGGAGGAGAACTGGTTTACTGGAGACAAATAACTCTTGACACCTGAAAGGAACCCTGAAACAAAGGTTTTGAGGGGGAGCGCTCCCCTACTTCAGCTCCAGAAGCGCTGGCGCTCCCCTATCATGCTTCAGGGAGTGTTATAACACTCCCCAGCTCCCTTTGAAGGAGCGATCCTCATATTGAGAGCGCTGGCGCTTCCCTAAGGCTTACCAGGGAGCGCTACAGCACTCTGATGCCCCTTCTAAGGGAGCGCTGCCTAATCTGAGGTAGTAGTTTGCCTGTTGAGGAGAATAATGGAAGAATCTTTCAAGATTAGAAGGCAGTTGTGCTTGAATTCTTGGTTTCATCAAGAGATCCATGATCTAAGGAGAAGGTTCCCAACTTGTTCTAAACATAACTCAAGAAGTTAAGCTCCTCTTAACCTATATAAACAGGTTCTATGATGGTGGAAAGGGGGGAAGAACTGAAGCTATGAAACTTATGATCTTGGAGGAAACTTACAGTCACAGTGATCAGTGAAGCTGTTGTTATCCATATTGTGGAACTTTCAGGCAAGGGTTAGATGAAGAGGACTTGACGAAGCTGTCGCATTCGCATCTATGATTGTAAGTACTGCTGTCGTTATTCTCATCAATATGACACGCTTAGCCTGTTTCTTTCTAGTTTGTGTCTAATGTCACATGAACTTATCACTAGTTGATAGATCTTTTTTCAAGCTAAAATCAATAGAGTAGGAAGCAGTCGTATCCTGTTTTGTCTGCAGAACTCAGCGAGGAGAAAAAGTATTGGAGTGCAACTCGGAGCGTGCAGGGACAAACGTCGATAAAATGGTACTTCTGTCATCCTTCCTTCTCATGTGTTAGTTTAGATAGATTTGAAAGGAAGTCAGTGTCCATGATAAGCACTTTTATGTCTAGGGTTAAGGTTAAGCTCTAGAGGTGATCTACCTGTCCACAGGGAGATTTTCCTACAACACTTATTTTGATTTTACATTCTATTTTATCTTCAGTCATTATGTATTCCAGAAATTCCACTAAGACTTAGATAGACTATTGTCCTCTACTGCATTTCGATGTCTGTTGTTCATACAGTCTGAACTTGTAGTCATGCATTGCATTGAATTATATATTTCCAAAGACCCACATCCTTTTTAAATCGAATCTCAATGAAAAGAACGCTAAAATATCAAAATGTTGTACAGGTATTAAGTATACATAATTATATATCAAAATGTACATAATCCTATATGAATGCTTATTCTTGTCATGCATTGATTCTATAATAATGTTATTACTCTGTATGGCTTATTCCCAAAATATGCAAATATATAGTCATTTCGTTTTTGTCTATCCTTCAACATTTTCTAAGTCATTACTATCAACTAATCTATACAGAGGATAATTAAGGAGGCTCTGAGATTGTCAAAGTAGTCAGATATGCATGTATAATTTATATATACATCTTTATTAATTAAATCCAAAGAGCTTCGTATATATGAGGTCATTTTAATTATACTTTATTTGCCGGATTGGTTCTATATGTCGCTAGAATAGTTGGTATATTAACTGTCTAATATGTGCACGTATATAGGTATATATTACCATTCCTACTATAGGGAATTCATTTTGACTTTCCATTAACATCTGTACATATTTCCACTTATAATTACGTATATACATAACTATTTACATATAGCTCTATATATATGTATAGTGATTTACTGTCAGAATTTATCAGTTAGTAATGCACACAACATTATGATAATTCTACTCTTGCAATCATTTAAATCACAACGACTCTTGTCTAAAGGAAATTTCAGTAGAAATCATTCACCCAGTAATATATCGTTGCATACTGATAGCCACGTAAAAACAAGAGTTATGTAAACAGAAAGGGGTAGATGAACATATTGGAACCAAAACACTGAAGACAAAGGGAACAACCACATTCCTCCCAACCATAGAACAGGGCAGCCAAATCACTTGCCCGATTCGCCCCCTAGCCTAACCATGAGTCCATGAGGGAAAACTTGGAAAAATCCTCAATAATATCTTCAGTGCCAACATATTCCTCTTGCCTCACTAAATCAGTAGTGTTCATAACAACAAGAAGACCAGTCATCTCTTTCCCTAGCATACTAGGCAGCGCCTTGCCTCTTCACATATGCTATTTAACAAAACAATCCTTTTTCCTAGGTCTTTCTTCCCCCCCATGGGAATTTTCGCAGCTTTCTAAATCCCTAATTTTCAGGGGATGCCAATGGCCAAATATCTGATTTTCCACTTGTAACAATCAGCCCAGAGGTAGTTCCAACATGTTCCCCACTCATGGAGTCATGGTTAGCTGATTTTAACATGGCTGTTCCATTTGTCCTCCTACAATCAATATAAAATATTCTGTTTTGATACAAGTGTCATAGTCAAATAGTTAGTTGGGTCAAATCAGATCTCTGCCCAACATTCATAATAATTACTTACAATTATAAAATTCGAAATTCAAAATTTCCATAAATGGCAAAAAATTTCCAAATTCGAATTTACTAAAAACAGAATAATTTTCCAACAAATTTTAAATTTGAAAATACTTTATTTTTAGGGATGTCACATCCTTTCCCCCTTCAATAAAATATTGTATTTAGTGTTTGTTCCTTTCTTGGAATAGGATTGGATGATATTTCCACAAATCTCCCTCCAACTCCCAAGTGGCCTCCTCAGGACTAAAGTGCTTCCATTGCACCTTTACCTGAGTGATGACTCTGTTTCGAAGTGCTATTTCTCTCCGGTCCAGAATATGCAGGGGTTCCGCCTGGAACTCATCTTTTGGTTCCACCTGCACTAAGTTCCAATCAATCATATGAGTAGGGTCATGCACATACGTTTCAAACAAAGAAACATGAAATACATTATGAATCCTTAGATTAGCTGGAAGTGCAAGTTGGTATGCTACGGGTCCAATTCGAGCTAGTATCTCGAAGGGCCCACAAAACCTGGGTGCCATCTTGGCACAGTTTCCTAATTTCAGTGAACTTTTCCGATCTTTGACCTTCAAATAAACATGGTCTCCCACTTGAAATTCCAAGTGTCTTCTTTTCTGATCTGCATAGCTCTTTTGTCTGTCCTGTGCTTCCTTTAAGTTCTTTTGTAGCTTCCTTACCATATTCTCCATTTCTTGGAGCATCTCTGGTCCAACCATGAGTTTGTCAACCGGGTTATCCTAGCTAATCAGAGTCGTACACTTCCTGCCATACAGTACCTCAAAAGGGCTTAACTTAGCTGAAGTTTTGTACCCATTGTTATATCGAAATTCTAACAAGTGTAGATAGTCTTCCCACTTGCTTGGTTTTGTTATTATGTACATGCAGAGCATATCCTCTACAATTTGGTTTTTCCTTTTGGTCTGTCAATCCATTTGTGGGTGATAACTCGTACTGAGATTCAAATTAGTATTTAGCCCCGCAAACATTTCCTTCCAAAATACGGATGTGAATTTTACGTCTCTATTAGAAATCACCAATTTAGGAATACCATGCAGTCTAAAAATTTCTTTCATAAATATTTCAACAATGTTTATAGCTTTAAAAGTAGACTTTATAGGAATAAAGTGTACAGACTTACTGAGTTTGTCGATTACCACCATAATAGAATCATTCTGTTTATGAGTTTTAGGTAATCCTGTTATAAAGTCCAGCGATATGGTCTTCCATTTCCATTCTAGTACTGGTATGGTTGTAATAGGCCGGCTGGATGCTGGTGTTCAACCTTAACCTACTAACAATATTGACACCTAGCCAAGTATTTTTCTTTTTTGCCCTTCATATTAGGCCAATAAAATAGTTTTCTAAGTGCTGTTATCATTTTCTGGTATCTTGGATGGCTAGAATATGGTTTCTTATGCACTTCATCCAATACTATTAACTTTAACTCTACTGAATCTGATATGTAAAGTCTGTTTTTAAATCGTAATAGTCCCTTCTTGTCGATAATTAGATCTGGTTTATCTGAGTTTGCAGTATTGTTTTGTAATTATGCCATTATCTTAGTATAATTTTTGTCGTTAATACTGCCGTTCTTATTATTTGTTCCAGATCACTTTCTTCCTTGCTGATATTTATCTCAAATAACCCATGGACTCTTCTGCTTAAAGCATCTACTACCTTATTTTCCTTATCCTTGATATGTCTGACCTCAAAGTTGAATTCACTCAAAAAGGCTAACCATATTGCTTGCCTCGTATTAAGATCTAGTTGGATAAACAGATATTTCACACCGTTATTATCCGTCAATAGTAGAAATTTTCTACCCATTATGTAGTGTCGCCATATTTTTAAGGCGTGTATTACCACTTCCAGTTCTAAGTCATGAGTGACATAATTTCTCTCATTTTCTTTTAATTTTCGGGACTCATAACAAACCACGTGTCCTTCCTGAGTTAGGACACCACCTAGTCCTTCTTTACTTGCATCAACACATACGGTGAAGTCTTTATCTGGGTCTGCTACCTTCAATATGGGTGCAATTGTCAATAATTCCTTCAGCTTGTTAAAATTGTCTTGACACTTCTGTGACGAGTTAAACTTGGTCCCTTTCTTTTGTAATGACATGATAGGGTAGGCTATCTTGGAAAACCCCTCTATAAATCTGCGATAATATCCAGTGATTCACATGAATGACCAAATATCTACTACATCCTTAAGTACCAACCATTCCATGATGGATTTTATTTTCTCAGGGTCTACGACAATGGCTTCTGCTGAAATTACATGTCCTAGATATTGTATTTTCTTTTGATAAAAGTCGCACTTATCAAATTTGGCATACAATTTGTGTTTCCTCAACGTTTTTAGAACTATTCTTAATTGTTCTTCATGTTCTTCCTCTATTTTAGAATAGACTAGAATATCATCGATAAATACTAGTACGAACTTGTCTAAGTACTGGCTGAAAATACTTTTCATCAGGCACATAAACATGGCTGGTGCGTTAGTGAGTCCGAAAGGTATGACTATGAATTCGTAGTGTTCATATCTTGTTTGAAAAGATGTTTTTCTTATATCTTCATCCTTTATCGTAACTTGATGGTTACTATATCGTAAATCCAATTTCGAAAAGATTTTGGCCCCACCTACTTGATAAAATAGGTCATTTATCCTAGGTAAGGGGTACCTGTTCTTAATAGTCATTTTATTCAATTGTTTATAATCGATACAAAGCCTTAGAGTTCCATCTTTATTTTTCAGAAAGAGGACTGGTGCCCCCCATGGTGAAACACTTGGTCTGATATAATCTTTGTCCAACAATTTTGTGTAATTGTATTTTTAGTTCTGTCAATTCTGTTAAACTCATTTGGTAATGTGCTTTTGCGATTGGGGCTGAACTGAGTAGTAGTTCTATGGAGAAGTCTATTTCCCTTCTAGGAGGTAATTCTGGTATCTCATGCACAAACATGTCTCTGAATTCACGTAGGAAAACAAAGTCTTCTAACTTTGGATTATTCTCTTTTTCTAACAGATTCGTTACTTGGATGGCATAAACTTGACATTTGTTTCTCATACATTTCTTGAATTGCATCGCTGAAACTTGTCTAATTGATACAAGTTTTGGTATGCCTTGGGTTGTTCTAGTAGTGCCATACTCATCTTTATAATTAAGTGTCTTTGTATAACAATCTAGTACTGCTTTGTGTTTTTCCAACCAATCCATTCCGATAATCATATCATAAGATCCTAGTGGTAGGATATTCAGATTTGTTTTTATGTTTTGTCCATCTACGCTGAATTTGAACTCAGAAATAAAGTCAACTACTTTCCTTTTAGTTCATGTTGCTAGTTGTACCAGCCATGTTTTTTCGTGCTTCTGTTTCTTAAGTTTATTTGAATATACTACATCAGGAGTAATATAAATTAACGTAGCTCCAGGGTCAATTAAAACAAAAATTCAAGTGTTATTGAATTTACCTTCAATTTCTACCATAGAGAACTGGTGGTCAGCTTGCTGGCCATCAATGGCTGCATTTATCTGATGCAGGCTTCTGCCCACATCACCCACCGTCGAGTCTTCCTGCAAATTATGAACAATAGTTGTATTTTCTGAAATTAAATGCGGATAGTTCCTCCTTAGATGAGGTTCTCCACATTCCCAACACTTTAATGGTTCGCGAGGGCTGTCCCGAAACTTCTCCATTCCCTGATTTATCGGTTTACCACTGCCTTGTGTATTCGGATGGTTGGAGTGAAAATATTTCCTCAGAAATCTTTTTGCTGCATTCTGATAAGGAGTTGGCTCGTATCCCTTCTTCCACTGGTTCATTCAATCTTGTTTCTTATCGTTCCAGGTTTTGGGAAACTCTTCCCGCTATTTATACTGGTCGTATCACATTCATGCTTTCCTGAGTACTTCACTCAAGGATTTGGGGTTGTCAAACTCAATTCTGTCCTTGTAGGACTATGATAAACAACTTAAGAATCGTTGGATTTTTACCTTATCCTCCCGGATGTACGGTACGAACCTTAGTAGTTCTAGAAATTTGCTTATAGGGTCCTCCATCGTCATCTGTCCAAGTCATAACTTGTAAAATTCTTTTGTTTTCCTTTCATAGTATCTTTCAGAAAGGTACTGTTTCTTGAAATACTTCTTAAATTTAGACCATTCCAACTGTTTCTCCTTTAGGCCCTTGGCCAATTTCGTGTCTTTCCACCAAATGATGGCCTTCCATTTCAGATTGTAGATGGCCATTCTGACCTTCATATTGCTAGAATAGTTGTAGATCTGGAAGTATTTCTTGATGTCTAACAACCATGACTCAACTTCTTCTCCTGTCTTGGATTCTCCATCAAAGGTAGTTGGTTTGATCTTTTTGAATTCTCCTTCAAGGTGGTCTACTTGTTTTCTTTTTCTGTCTGTTTTAGTTTTTTCCTCAGCTAAAGGTGTACCTTCAGATGAACTGTCTCCTTTTTCTGTTTCAAGCCCAAAATTCTTGGAGGCCCTTTTGCTGACCTCTTCATCATGGTTATCATCGTTTGGGATTTTCTTGGTCACTATACTACGTAGAAGGACTTGATTTATCTCTTGCTGTTCCTGTTGTGCTTTCTTCAGTTTCTCATTGTCGGCTTTGAAAACCTGTAGCTCAACAATAAGATTCCTCATTGTTTCTAGCACTTCCATGGGTGAGCTTCTATCACTATTCTGTATCTGATTTTCAGGAAGACTTTGTTCAGGATTTCCATCGATTCTGATTTCCCCGTCATCCTGTGCTGCCATGCTTAACACAAAACACAAAACATTTTCTATTTGTAATAATGAAGGTTCATTAGTTTTGCATAAGTAAAAACAAAATATATGTCAAGAATTTAATGTGGCCCTGTTCAAGGTCCAAGTTTTGTAACGTTGGCTCTAATACCATATGTAATGAACCTCTAATTTGACATAAAAAAAAATTTATTCCACGACACATTGCTCTTAATTTTTTTTTTAATAGCTTCTAATTTAAGAGGAGGTAAGATTCATTCCTATCCATGATGACATTATTACACTAGTCTCGTTTACTTTGAACAGAAAAAACTTGTGTGGATAATTCTTCATAATTCTATCAATCTTCTTCACTCTCAAACTACTCCCAGCATGCTTATATATATATTTAGGTAGTATCTAGACTTAGGAGTTATAGTCCATCTCTCTCTTTTAGACATGAGTTCCTATGATTGCGCACATGACTATTTATTTGACTTTGAAATAAATCTCATACACCATATATCAAGTAACGAGGTCGGGACATATCCCTTATCAAAATATGAAAGGTTTAATATAAGATGATTGGCATCATTTGGTATGGTTCAACTCATTAAAAAAAAAAAACACATTTCCTTATGAGTAGTCGTGGTTAATGTCCTGCCAGTCCCCATTTACACAAAATATTGGGTAACGATTTCCAAACTAAACCCTTGTTTAAATCACTCTTAACTAAATTCTCTCTTAACGAAATTTCAATTGAACGATATGTTAACTACAATGGATGGCTGTAGTGGACGTACTCCACTAGTCGTATCATGAAGGGACTATCATTAACTTCACAATTTTCTTGATGAGGGAAGAGTGGTTTACTTGTCAGAAGAGTTAAAGATATGCACCTAAAATTAATGGAATACTCGAGCATGTGAATTTCGATAGTTTCACCCGACCTTTCCTCAATCCAATCACGACAACTCTTCCCCATCACATGGAAAGACCATAATTCGTACCCTCAACATTTAATCGGTGTAGCAGAGCTCCTCTTGGGGTTTCATGAGTTTCTATTTTCAATGCGAGGTCCACTGAAAACGTCTCTGCGTATTAACATTTCTCAATAGGAAAGGATGTTGACTTGGAGGGTGTAAATCGGTGGAATAGTCAGTGCTATTCGCCTCCCTGGTAAGTTTGCGATACCACTTGTGTCCTTATTTATTTGAACGAGGACTCTGGTTTCCATCAGGGTGGGAGAACCCTCGTATTGAAAGTCTTACTATGACTGTAAATTAAATCTACCCCTTTAACATTATTCCTCGTAACTTTCTGGATGGTTCTGCTATCGGGTAGATAGGTTGTTCTATGTGATCATCCTCAATATTTCTAAAAGGGATTCGACGTCCCACCTCCTTGTTTCCTCGATTTCGAAGGATTGACACCTCCAAGGTATTTTGCAAGAATTTTTACCCTTAGGGATGTTTTCCATTTCGTTACAAACTCTACAGTTTCTTCGTTGATATGTATTGAGGTCTGGTGTTCCACTATTGTGAAGCCACATGGGGTTTTTAATATGAAGTTGACTGTTTCCTACTGTGTATTACAATTTGTGTTGTATTTCTTTCTCTCTGGTTGTAATTATGGGTCCACTCTTCTGAATTTCCAAGAGACTCTCTTCTGGTCCTTACAAATAAAATGTTTCCTTGATGGCTATGCATTCTAGCCCAACACAAATAAATTTTGCGACTTCAGTGGTTTCTGAACAGTTCCGTTACAAAATCCGCCATGGCATATCATACTGGGGTTTATGAAACTTCTTGGATTGAGAATGCCTCCGACTGTTGTTATCATTGGTTGCGGATATTATACACCATTAGGAATCTGGAAAAAAATTAGTAAGAAGGTTAATCTTTGTATTTAACGTTGATTTATAAATACCCTCTTTATTACAGACCAACGGATTCAGGGTAGGATTTAACCCCAACAATAGTGTATAGTATTTATCCTGTGTGTAACATTTTCACCATGTCTTTGGCCTATTCGCACGACCCATCTTATGCAATTCGTAATTCAAGTGTTAGTACTGTTTATATTATTTCATTTCATAAAGCAATGGATTTATCTGCCGTTGGTACCAATGATAATGATGGGACCTTGTTGTTGCAAGGGTACCCATCAGGAGAACCTAGAACCATCCTCCCCTCGGCCTAAGACCTCTATCATAAAGAAACGCGATAAGGGAAAAAACGCTTGATCTTTAGTCATGATTTAAGTACCATTCTGAGTCAAACTCTTTCTATACTTTGTACTTATGTTGAAAATTTTATCCATCTTATTTTCGGTTATATAATACTAATGCAAATTTTGAAATTCCTTGCAGGGAATTCGACTATGTACAACTCTGGATTCTGGCTCCCGTCAAAGGTGCAAAAGGTATTCGGGTTTCAATTCGTAGCTCTCAAATGCGCGCCCTAGTTTTTCTATGAACTGATATGATTCTAAACCACGGGTTAACATCGTTGTGACAGAGATATTTCCGAGTCACAAGATTTAGAATATGATTATAGTTTAAGAGTTGCATATTCTATTTATTTTCTTTGGGATGGCAATACGAACATTCATTCTTGTCGAGCAATGGATATGTAAATGAATGATTCTGAAATGGAATTCAACAAGCCTTCATGGATAGTTATTCTGACTCGATTCTTTCCTTGGATCTTATTTCGATTTTACATTCTATTTTATCTTTGGTCATTATGTATTCCATAAATTCCACTAAGACTTAGATAGACCATTTTCCTCTACTACATTTCGATGTCTGTCCTCCATACAATCTGTTCTTGTAGTCATGCATTTCATGGAATTATATATTTCCAAAGACCCACATCCTTTTTAAATCGAATCTCAATGAAAAGAATGCTAGAATATCAAATTGTTGTACAGGTATTAAGTATACATAATTATATATCAAAATGTACATAATCCTATATGAATGCTTATTCTTGTCATGCATCGATTCTATAATAATGTTATTACTCTGTATGGCTTATTACATAAATATGAAAATATATAGTCATTTCGTTTTTGTCTATCCTTCAACATTTTCTAAGTCATTACTATCAACTCAGGGAATCTATACAGAGGATAATTAAGGAGGGTCTGAGATTGTTAAAGTAGTCAGATCTGCATGTATAATTTATATATACATCTTTTTTAATTAAATCCAAAGAACTTTCTATATATGAGGTCATTTTAAATATACTTTATTTGCACGATTGGTTCTATGTGTCTGCTAGAACAATTGGTATATTAACTGTCTAATATGTGCACGTATATAGGTATATATTACCATTCCTACTATAGGGAATTCAATTTAACTTTCCATTAACATCTGTACATATTTCCACTTATAATTACGTATATACATAACTATTTACATATAGCTCTATATATATGTATAGTGATTTACTGTCAGAATTTATCAGTTAGTAATGCGCACAACATTATGCTAATTCTACTCTTTCAATCATTTAAATCACAATGACTCTTGTCTAAAGGAAATTTCAGTAGAAATCATTCACCCAGTAATATATCGTTGCATACTGACAACCACGTAAAAACAAGAGATACGTAAACAGAAAGGGGTAGATGAACATATCTGAACCAAAAAGTTGAAGACAAAGTGAACATCCACGTTCCTCCCAACCATAGAATAGGGCAGCCAAATCACTTGCCCGATTCACCCCCTAGCCTGACCATGATTCCATCAGTGTAGTGGCCATATAAATTAAACAACCATTTATTTCTACAACATAGTAGTAAAATTCAAAAATTTCTTTATATTGACCAAAATAGTAAAATTTATCAAATTCCTTTAATTGAGCACATTCACATATGGATTTAACAACGAATATTAAAATTTTCTAACATAATAAAAACAATTACAAAATTTTAAATACCTAAGTCTGATGCTAATAACCCTCCGTTTGTCCGCTTTCTTTCTTGACCGCTACTGCACTGTGTAAACACTGCCCAAAACCTAATTCCACCCTGCCAACTAGGTAACTTCCTAGCTCCAGGATATCATATGGATATCCTGGCCCCCGTGCCCAAAACCTCCAGCAAACCGGTGCCTGCTGATACAATCCCACTCCAAAACTCAACTCCCCTCTCTGTAAATTTCCGAGCCCCTAAAAAATCTCCCGTCCAAATGATAATTCCCTTCGTAAATCTCCTCCACCTCCATATCCTCCCTTCACCGCCTCATGCATTTACTTCCTTACCTACTCCTCATTAATGCCCCTTATCCTTTCCTTTATTATTTTATCCTCTCACAATTAATATGTTATTCCTTTCCATGTACGCAACCTTTTTATTTAAACAATATAACTTATTAATCTATTAAATTTAATACTCATGTTATTAAATGTAATAGGTAGTTAATTAATTAATTAATTAATCACAATTATAACCTTTAATTAATTAATAACTACTTAATTAATATCATTAGATCAATCTTTGTTTAATTAATACCATGTTAAGATAATTAATCCCCTAAATAAATTTTTACTTAATAAACCTTAAACATTTATTCAACCAGGGTTGTTACATACACCCACCCTTCAGGAAACTTCATCCCGAAGTTAAGGTATATTATGGTACCAGGAAATGAAACACGGTTCACACATTCATAACAATTAACTGACATTATTAGTAAGTAAGTCAAGGAAACTCATACATACTAGTGTATATGTACAAGAAATTCATGTGTAGCTAGTACATACAATTCTCATGCATGTACTAATAATCAAACTATCATCCTTTAGTAATTTATGTATGCATCCAATCCAGTCAGCAAGACTAGTCTTTTATAAAAGACAACAACCAATCAATTGTTTGAGAAATCC
>JZKD02S1928725.1:25974-63766 GCA_000966675.3 Picea glauca | reverse complement strand
TGGATCCTGAATGGTCCTATAAACCGAGGTGACAACTTTGTCCCCTTCTCGAACCATATGGTACTCTTATTAGGCCTGATATGAATGAAAACTTGGTCTCCCACTTCATAACTTCCGTCGGTCCTGTGTGCATCTGCATAGCTTTTCTGCCTATCCTGTGCTTCCTTTAGTCTCTGCCTAATCTGAATCAGCTGTTCCTCCATTTCTTGAATCAATTCTAGCCCAACTGTTACTCGGTCTTCTAGTCTATCCCAACTCAATGGCATTCTGCATGGCATCCCATACAAAGCTTCATAGGGTGGCATTCCGATGGAGCTCTGATAATTGTTATTGTAGGCAAACTCTACCAAAGGTAGGTACTTCTCCCACTGGGTTTGATTATCCATTACATACATCCTAAGCATGTCTTCCATGACTTGATTTACTTTCTCAGTCTTCCCATCTATTTCAGGATGATAAGCTGTGCTTAAGTTCAACTAATTCCCCATCACTGACTGTAAACTTGTCCAAAATCTAGAAGTGAATCTGGAGTCCCTATCTGAGATGATATTCTTAGGTATCCCGTGCAAACGGATAACCTCGCTTACAAACACACGTGCCACATCAGTGACATCATAAGTGTACCTAACTGGAATAAAATGAACACTCTTGGTTAACTTATCCACTATCACAAGAATGACATTGTGTCTATGAGATTTGAGCGACAACTCCACAACAAAATCCATAGAGATGACTTCCCATTTGGACATAGGAACATCATGTGGTTGTAGGAGGCCTGCCGGGTGATGGTGGTCGACTTTTACTTGTTGACACTCCAGGCATTTGGCGATGAAATGGACTACATCGCGCTTCATGCCTACCCAAAAGAAGAGCTTCCTCATATCTGCGTACATCTTCTTCACACCCGGATGCACACAATAAAGTGCTCTATGGTCTTCCTTTAGTATGATGCTTCGAATATCCCCATTCTTAGGGATGTACATCTTTCCTTGATATCTTAACAGTCCATCTATTTCCAGACTATATCCTTCATACTTTGGATCTAATTGCCTCCTGCTCTGGAGGTTTGAAGTAAACTTTAAATACCAACTGTCTCCTGGGAGTTGTGTCAACACGTGTTCCCTCAAATTGACCTTTAAGGTTACCAAGGAGAATATACGTGGTCTCCTACTCAAGGCATCTGCGACCACATTTTCCTTTCCCTTTATGTATGAAATACCAAAATCGTACTCACTCATAAACTAACTCCATCGCCTTTGCCTGACATTCAAATCTCTTTGAGTGAAGAGATGTTTTAAACTTTGATGGTCTGTTTTGAGCTCAAAGTTTCGCCCCACAAGATAGTGCCTCCAAAGTTTCAGAGCTAGCATTAAAGCTGCCAACTCTAAATCATGAGTCGTGTATAGCTCCTCATGTTTCTTCAACTTCCTTGATGCATAAGCTATCACTCCTCCATCATTCATTAGCACGGCCCCCAACCCTTGCTTCGAGGCATCCGTGCAAACCGTGAAGTCCTTTTCCATATCCAACACTCGTAGAATTGGCTCACTAGTTAGTAACCTCTTAAGCTCAATGAATGCACTATCACATTCTTCTGTCCATTCATACCTAACCCCCTTGCGTTGAAAAGTGGTGATGGGTTTTTCTATTTTTGAGAATCCTTCCACAAATATCCGGTAATAACCCGCTAGCCCCATGAAGCTCCTCACCTCATGGGCATTTTTCGGCACTGGCTATTCCATAATGGCCTTTACCTTTTCTGGGTCCACAGAGATTCCTTCGCCGGAAATGATATGAACTAAATAGTGGATCTCTTTCTGGAAGAAGGAACACTTTGAAAGCTTCCCATACAATTTGTTCTCTCTAAGGCAAGACAACACTATTCGCAAGTGTTCCTCATGTTCTCTTTCATTCTTGGAATAGATGAGGATGTCATCTAAAAAGACTTGTACAAAATGGTCTAAGTACTTCCAGAATACGATGTTCATGAGGCTCATGAATACTGCTGGCGCATTGGTCAATCCGAAAGGTACTACGACAAACTCTTAATGTCCAAACGAGTTCAAAAGGCAGTTTTTGGGATATCACCTTCCTTAATCCTTAACTAATGATAACCTGATCGCAAATCAATCTTTGAGAATACCGCTGCTCCTTTCATCTGATCGAAGAGGTTATCTATTCGCGACATTAGGTACCTATTTTTCACTGTAGCACGGTTCAAGTCCCTGTAGTCTATACACAGTCGTAAGGATCCATCCTTCTTATTTACAAAAATTACTGGTTCGCCCCAAGGTGAGACACTGGGCCTTATTATCCCTAAGTCTAGTAACTCTTTCAACTGAATTTGCAACTCACAAAGTTCTAGCGCTGTCATTCGATACAAAGTTTTGGAGATTGGTTCTGCACCAGGTTTTAGCTCTATAGTAAAATCAAGCTCCCTTTCAGGAGGTAACCCTGGTAACTCGTTCGGAAAAACATCCTGAAATTCTGACAATACCGAGTACTGATCCAATGAGGGTCCCTTCCTTTCATTCACTTCTTCCACTACATAAAGTCGGCACCCTTGCCTCAAGCATCGCTTAACCTTCATAGTTGATATAAAGTGTAACGAAACTTTTCTCTGTACACTCTGGATCTCTACTGGTCTTCCTTCATCATCGACACAAAGCACCCTCTTTGCGAAACAATCTACCAAAGCTCGATGAGATGCTAACCAATTCATTCCAATGATTAGGTCATATGCTCCTAGAGCAGTGACATATACCTTCAACCTGGTAGTACACACTCCCAGGTATACTATACAATTATCAACACTAGGTCCTACCACTTGTTTTTCCCCTGAAGCCATCTCGACTTGTTTAAAGTCATCGTGCTCGTAGGCTACCAACCCACTCTTTTCTAATGCAGATGGTGAAATGAAACTATTTTTCACACCAGAATCAAACAAAATCTTGACATTGATATGATTTAGTGTACCTGATGACTCCACCACCGTGGATTGATGTTCGACCTTGAAATTATTAACCGCTGCGTAAATCTGGTGATTGCTACTTGCTCTCCCCATCGGTGTCTTTCCTTCTCTATGCACGAACCCTGATTGTAACTCTGGGCAGTCACGTTGGTAATGGGGTCCTCCACACCCCCAATAGGTAACACAAGATTAAACCTATGCACTATTATGTGACTGTCTCTGAAATGAGTTCCTTCCCTTGGAACCCCTGCCCCTACTAGTTGTTCCCTGAGATGGTCGTGGACCTGTCTACACCCTTGGTGATGAACGAGATGTTGCACTCGTTGCCATTGAAATCCCTGCAGCTACTGTCCTTGGCGCGACTCTGTTACCATATGGCGGTGGCCTTGAGCCCCCTCCCCTAGGAAATGTCCTCGGGGCCTTCCCTACGAATCCCAGGCGATACGGAAATGTTGGTCTTGTACCCCGGTCAAGTTCATATGTTCTTCCGCATAACATGCATTTTCCACTACTTCTTCTACTGAAGACGGTTTCCACATCTGCACCATAGCTCTTATCTTAGGGTTCAATCCATAGACGAATCGCTCTACCTGTCGTTGGTCATTGTCCATATACGAAACATATTTGACCAGTTCCATAAACTTGATCTCATATTCTTCTACAGTTCAGTTTCCCTGTACTAAGGCATGAAATGCCTCTACCTGTTGTTCCTCGTAGTACGCTGGTAGATATTTCCTCTGGAACCTCTCCACAAAAAGTTCCCAAGATACCGTGTCTGGGGTAAGGTGCAGTTGTCTTTCTAGGTTTCCCCACCAGTTCAAGGCGCTGTCTCTTAACTGAAAAATGGTGATCTTTGCCTTTGAGTTGGATGCATAGTCCCTTAAGACAAAACATCTTGTCATGCCTTCCAACCATGCTTCCGTGCGTTCACTGGCGCGACCCCTGACAAAATCTGGAAGTTTGATCTTCTGCAATTCTCGCGTGATGTCTTCAGGTGGAGGTCCTCCCCCTGAATCCCTTGATGCTTCTATATTACCCATTCCATACGGTGGGGGTTCCACTTCAGTCCCTGCCGGTTGTCGCCCCTTTAAAGTCTCTTTAATGGCTTCCAACGAGCGCAGTATGAGGGCTAGTTCGGGCGATGGTGGTGGTGGAGATGGCGGTGTTGGTGGTGCTTGCGACGACGCTCCCCTTCCTCGACTCCTTCGAGTCCTGACCATCCTGTATGCTTTGACCTGCATCACCCCAAAGTTTTTAGGGTGAGTTCAAGGCCGTTTCAAATTGGTGCTATTTAAACTTAGAAATAGGGTTAGGCGTAAGTTTTCTTTACTTTTCTGTAAACAGACATTACTCCATTAGGGGATTGGCTAGGTTAGGGTTAGGATTAAGCATCTAAACTTGATTTCTTCATCCCTATAAAAAAAACTATTGGTTCCCTTGCCCTGTAGCTACGCTAGCCTTGTGCCATACTCGCCACTTCCTATGCTTACTCTCCTAGTGCATATGTCGCCTCCTTCTTGCATGTCCTAGTCTAAGTCCTTTTAGCTTTTCACTTATAACTAAACATCCTCCGATGCTTGACTCAGGAGTTTTTCCTTGGCGTGTAGTGTTGGCGTTGTCAAATTCCGCATTGAGATTTAGTGTTGACTTGACTGGTGGAATGGAGTGGAGGGACTTGGCGCTTGGCTTGATGAGTTGTGTGTAAGGTCTCATGAGCCTAATGCTTGGATAATCGAAGATTATTCTTCAGGCTAGTGCCTTTCTATTATTGATAATTAAACTATTTATATGCGAATTTATTTGTAAAAGTGATATGTGTGGCACGTTGGTGTTAGTGTTCTTTTTAAGGCTCTTCGCTTGGTGGGGGTCACGGGTTCAAAACCCTTTAATAATTGATTTTTTTTTTTTTACTCATTTAAAAGACAAAATACTTAATTAATTTAAAGAATAATTAATTAATTAAAACATGATCAATTAATCTAACAATTAATTAATCATAATACTTAAATTCTAAATTAACTATATGTAATTTAAATTATATTCTATTTATTAAAAATTAAAATTTAACATTAAATTAAATTACATTTAGCATTTAACATTAAATTAAAATTTAATAGCTTAAATTTAATATTACTTTCAAATCACAACATTTAATTTCAAGTCACATGTTTGGATTATTGGTGGAAGCATTTGGTTTGATTTCAATAGGTCACAAGTTCCATTCCCATGGGTGCCACTTCGTGAAGGTTAATTTTTTTTTTTATCCAATGATATATATTAAAATGATTTTTTTTTTTAATATTTAATAACACTTGAACGTAATTTAATTAATTTAATTACACTTGATATGTAATTCAACTTAAAACAAATTAAAACAAATACAAAATAAAATTTAATATAACAACTAAAATTAAAATAATAAAAAAAAACAAAAGTCTTGGAATTGGCAACGTGGGGATTGCATGCCACCCATTTGCCCGAAGATTCACAAGTCGACAACGTGGGGCTTGCATGCAACCCACGTGCCCTTTGTTCTCTTTCTTTGGAATAAAAAAAATGACCATCCCTTTTAAACCCCTAAACTCTTCCACTTCTCCTTCATTTGCTGTGGCTGTGTGAGGAGGCGTGAGGGAGCATGGCCGCCATGGTTAACCCTCTCCTCCATACTACCTGCAACTCATCCGTCTTTCTTCAATTAAATTTGACCTGCAAAATCTCATACGTCTTGCTTCCTGACAGCTTCAATCTCATCTGTCTTGTTCCACTGTGTTCGATCCATGCCCTAAATCATGGAAAGCAGACAGGGGAATAACCAAAGTCTGGAGCAGAGGGAGTCAACAAAGAACCCTGAGGATCTCACTACATTTGTAATTTGTTTTGTTTAATTTTAAACGAGTTGGGCTTAAACCACGCACCCAAAGTGAGAATCATACCACTAGACCAAATTCCCTCTCATTCAAACTCTTCACGCATTCTGTGCCCTTCAAAAACACTTCAATGAATTCACATCTGCCAACATTCCTCAATAACACATAACCTAATTCACAACCCCATTCATTCTGTTCACTTCCGTTGGCATCCATTTTCTCCGAGCTTTGATTGGTCATGGATTGTTGTCTGTGCAATTCCATAGTAAGCATTTTCAGACCTCCGAGGAACACCATATGTGCAAGCTATTATTAGGGCGCGAGGTGCATTTTGGCTCTCACAAACAAGCTGGACAACCCAACTGAAGAAGAACAAGAGAAATAAAAGGGGCTTGCACAGGCCTTCAACCAGCTGAAACAATTGAAAGAGCTGGACGATGCCCTTATTGAGCAATATAGATTTTTAGAAGCGTTATTCATGGCATTCCATGAAGAATTTCATCCAGACATGGAGATTGTTCCCCAAAATGGGCCTCCAATCCATGCCCATCGTGTTGTTATGGTATGTTCTCCTCCATTTTACAATTTCTAGAAGAAAAATCTGAAAGTCTGGTTTCTTGACTTTTGTGGTGGAAACAACTCTTTCATTTACAGGCTCACATCATAGGTTTCATATCTATGTTTTTGATTTGTTAAAAGCCTCTGAGAGAAATATATTTTCAACAAATCAAAATACATGTTGAGAACCATTTTATTCTTAAAATTCCCACTGCTTTTAAACCCCTTTCAATTGGCCTGTCCCTTTGGAACTCATGCCATAAGGTTGGAGAAGACCATCATTTGGCATCTGTGGTATGATAGAGGTATCTATTCTATCAAAATTGTCATAGGTCAGAGGGTATCTATTCTATCAAAATTATCAGGGATTTGTATTGGGATCATTTGTTTGAAATTCATGCTATATGGGTGGAACATACCATCCTTTGTGTTAAGTTCTGAGTGTATCCGTCATCCTTTGTGTTAAGTGCTAAGTCTATCCATTGTGCTAAGATCGATTTGCGCTCTATTCTACGACTGTGCGTGGACATTCTTGCATGGGTTGGGCCGCACCCACCTTCCCTACTTTGATCCTGGCGGCCTCGACTCAATGTATAAGAACATGAGTTTGCGTAATCCATCATATGAGATCCAATTTTACAGTGTGTCTCTTTCACTGGTGTGATGAATAAGAAAGGTTTGTCACCGAAGTGAGGTCTCAAAACAAAACTAAGGGAGACAAATTTCTGGTCGAATAATTTTGAAAATAATGTTTTTTTTTTTTGGCTATACTAGGGATCACTTTAAAACTAAATGAGGAGTCAGTGCCATTGGTCTTAGTGGTCTGAACTAAGCCCTAACTTGGAGTTTAAACTTGGGCGGCGGGCATTCCCTCTCCTGAATACCTGTTATTGGTTCATTATTGTAGCTGCTCAGCTACATTCAGATTTATAACACCAACCTCTTATCAATTAGAGATAATAGAGGATAGCTAGCATTGTTTCCTTGGGAGAAAAATGAGAAGCACAAAATGATAGGGTCGATAACAACTTCTAAATGGGGCTTACGGGGAATCGAAGACATGACTCTTTCGTTATTTAAGCTATGCATGCTTGACTAAGACTTTACAATATTTGGTCTTGGGGGGATTTCCCAACTCAGATTGGAAATCTAGCTCAGGGAATTATTGACAAAGTTTAGTTCTGAATTGTGGGAGTGAGGGGTTGTGTTGGTTGAAATATGTCCCGCTAGTTTCTACAAGAACAAGCTGGAAGAGAACTGGGAATGTGGAGGTTACTTCAAGTGTTGGTATAGTTGGGGTCTAGCTTAAAGATTCTTATTTGTAATTACCTAACTCTACGCAAGATTCTTATAAAAATACGGGATTAACCCGGATCATATATGAACATAGGCTCCATAAAAAAAACAACAAATGTATATCTAATTGATAATTACAAAGAGAACACCCGTATATATAATACACTGGAAGGAGCTCAACATTAAGGACGGGTGGTTGGCAGTTCACCTGCCAAGGAGAAACAAGTCAAATATTCACAGTAACTAACCACTTGTAACAACCCTAGTTGCTTGTTTTACTTTGGTAATTTTTTTTTTTACAATTCCAATTCGTTTTGCATTTATTTTTATATTTATTTTAAAATTTCTGTGTTTGGATTGGTTTGCAGGTTAGGTGGGACTGGAGCTAGAGCTTGGAGCTAGGAACTGGGCCCATAGGCCCAGATTTCAAACTAAGATGCTCTGATACCAATTGTAGTGGCCATATAAATTAAACAACCATTTATTTCTACAACATAGCAGTAAAATTCAAAAATTTCTTTATATTGAGCAAAATAGTAAAATTTATCAAATTCCTTTAATTGAGCACATTCGCATATGGATTTAACAACGAATATTAAAATTTTCTAACATAATAAAAACAGTTACAAAATTTTAAATACCTGAGTCTGATGCTAATAACCCTCCGTTTGTCTGCTTGCTTTCTTGACCGCTGCTGCACTGTGTAAACACTGCCCAAAACCTAATTCCACCCTACCAACTAGGTAACTTCCTAGCTCCAGAATATCATATGGATATCTTGGCCCCCATGCCCAAAACCTCCAGCAAACCGGTGCCTGCTGATACAATCCCACTCCAAAACTCAACTCCCCTCTCTGCAAATTTTCGAGCCACTAAAAAATCTCTCGTACAACTGATACTTCTCTTCGTAAATCTCCTCCGCCTCTATATCCTCCCTTCACCGCCTCATGCATTTACTTCCTTACCTACTCCTCATTAATGCCCCTTATCCTTTCCTTTATTATTTTATCCTCTCGCAATTAATATGTTATCCCTTTCCATGTATGTAACCTTTTTATTTAAACAATATAACTTATTAATCTATTAAATTTAATACTCATGTTATTAAATGTAATAGGTAGTTAATTAATTAATTAATTAATTAATCACAATTATAACCTTTAATTAATTAATAACTACTTAATTAATATCATTAGATCATTCTTTGTTTAATTAATACCATGTTAAGACAATTAATCCCCTAAATAAATTTTTACTTAATAAACCTTAAACATTTATTCAACTAGGGTTGTTACAATCAGGGCAAACTTGGAAAACTCCTTAGTAATATCTTCAGTCCCACTAGATTCCTCTTGCCTCACACTAAATCAATAGTGTTCATAACAACAATAAAACTAGTCGTCTCTTTCCCCAACATACTAGGCAGCGTCCTACCTCCTCACATATGCTATTTAACAAAACGATCCTTTTCCCTAGGTCTTTCTTCCCCCCCTTGGGAATTTTCGTAGCTTTCTAAATCCCTGATTTTCAGGGGTTGCCAATGGCCAAATCTCTGATTTTCCACTTGTAACAATCAGCCTAGAGTTAGTTCCAACATGTTCCCCACTCATGGAGTCATGGTCAGTTGATTTTAACATGATTGTTCCATTTTTCCTACTGCAATCAATATAAAATATTATGTTTTCATACAAGTATCATAGTCAATTAGTTAATTGGGTCAAATCATATCTCTTCCCAACATTCACAATAATTAATTACAATTATAAAATTCAAAATTCAAAATTTCCATAAATGACAAAAATTTTCCAAATTCGAATCTACTAAAAATGGAATAATTTTCCAACAAATTTTAAATTTCAAAATACTTTATTTTTGGGGATTTCACAACCTTTTCCCCTTCAATAAAACACTGTCCTTAGTGTTCGTTGCTTTCTTGGAACAATATTGGATGATATTTTCGCAAATCTCCCTCCAACTCCCAAGTAGCCTCCTCAGGACTAAAGTGCTTCCATTGCCCCTTTACCTGAGCGATGACTCTGTTCTGAAGTGCTATTTCTCTCCAGTCCTGAATACGTAGGGGTTCTACCTGGAACTTGCCTTCTGGTTCCACCTACACCAATTTCCAATCAATCATATGAGTAGCATCATGCACATACTTTTTCAACAAAGAAACATGAAATACATTATGAATCCTTAGATTAGCTGGAAGTGCAAGTTGGTATTCTACGGGTCCAATTGGAGCTAGTATCTCGAAGGGCCCACAAAACCTGGGTGCCATCTTGGCACAATTTCCTAATTTCATTGAACTTTTATGGACTTTGACCTTCAATTAAACATGGTCTCCCACTTGAAATTCCAAGTGTCTTCTTTTCTGATTTGCATAGCTCTTCTGTCTGTCCTGTGTTTCCTTTAAGTTCTTTTGTACCTTCCTTACCATATTCTCCATTTCTTAGAGCATATATGGTCCAACCATGAGTATTTCAACCAGTTTATCCCAACTAATCAGGGTCGTACACTTCCTGTCATACAGTACCTCAAAAGGTCTTAACTTAGCCGAAGTTTGGTACCCATTGTTATATCCAAATTCTACCAAGTGTAGATAGTCTTCCCACTTGTTTGGTTTTGTTTTTATGTACATGCAGAGCATATCCTCTACAATTTGGTTTGTCCTTTCGGTCTATCTATCCATTTGTAGGTGATAATTCATACTGAAATTCAAATTAGTATTTATCCCTGCAAACAATTCCTTCCAAAAGACAGATGTGAATTTTATGTCTCTATCAAAAATCACCAATTTAGGAATACCATGCAGTCTAAAAATTTCTTTCATAAATATTTCAGCAATGTTTATAGCTTTAAAAGTAGAATTTACAGGAATTAAGTGTCCAAACTTATTGAGTTTGTCGATTACCACCATAATAGAATCATTCTGTTTCTGATTTTTAGGAAACCCTGTTATAAAGTCCAATGATATGGTCTCCCATTTCCATTTTGGTACTGGTATGGCTATAATAGGTCGGCTGGATGCTGGTGTTCGGCCTTAACCTGCTAACAATCTTGGCACCTAGCCAAGTATTCTGCTATTTTGCCCTTCATATTAGGCCAATAAAATAGTTTTCTAAGTGCTGTTATCATTTTCTGGTATCCTAGATGGCCAAAATACAGTTTCTTATGCACTTCGTACAATACTATTAAGCTTAACTCTGTTGAATCTGGTATGTAAAGTATGTTTTTAAATCGTAATAGTCCCTTCTTGTCGATACTTAGATCTGGTTTATTTGAGTTTGCAGTATTGTTTTGTAATTCTGCCATTATCTTAGTGTAATTTTCATCGTTAATACCTACCGTCCTTATTCTTTGTTCCAGATCACTTTATTCCCTGTTGATATTTATCTCAAATAACCCATGGACTCTTCTGCTTAAAGCATTTGCTACCTTATTTTCTTTACCCTTGATATGTCTGACCTCAAAGTCAAATTCACTCAAGAAGGCTAGCCATCTTGCTTGCCTCACATTAAGATCTGGTTGGATAAACAAATATTTCACACCGCTATTATCCATCAATAGTAGAAATTTTCTACCCATTATGTAGTGTCGCCACATTTTTAAGTCATGTATTACCGCTGCCAATTCTAAGTCATGAGTGACATAATTTTTCTCATGTTCTTTTAATTTCCGGGACTCATAACAAATCACGTGTCCTTCCTGAGTTAGGACACCACCTAGTCCTTCTTTACTTGCATCAACACATACGGTGAAGTCTTTATTTGGGTCTGCTACCTTCAATATGGGTGCAATTGTCAATAATTCCTTCAGCTTGTTAAAATTGTCTTGACACTTATGTGACCAGTTAAACTTGGTGCCTTTCTTTTGTAATGACATTATAGGTTAGGCTATCTTGGAAAACCCCTCTATAAATCTGTGAAAATATCCGGTGATTCCCATGAATGACCGCATATCTGCTACATCCTTAGGTACCGACCATTCCATGATCAATGGGGATTGATCATAGTAGCTTTCAGAAAGGTACTGTTTCTTGAAATACTTCTTAAATTCAGACCATTCCAACTGTTTCTCCTTTAGGCCCTTGGCCAATTTCATGTCTTTCCACCAAATGATGGCCTTCCCTTTCAGATTGTAGATGGCCATTCTGACCTTCATATTGCTGGAATAGTTGTAGATATGGAAGTATTTCTTGATGTCCAACAACCATGCCTCAACTTCTTCTCCTGTCCTAGATTCTCCATCAAAGGTAGATGGTTTGATCTTTTTAAATTCTCCTTCAAGGTGGTCTACTTGTTTTCTTTTTCTGTTTGTTTTAGTTTTGTCCTCAGTTGAAGGTGTACCTTTAGACGAACTTTCTCGTTTTTCTGTTTCAGGACAAGAATTTTTGGAGGCCCTTTTGCTGACCTCTTCGTCATGGTTATCATCCTTTGGGATTTTCTTGGTCACTATAATACGTAGCAAGACTTCATTTATCTCTTGATGTTCCTGTTGTGATTTATTCAGTTTCTCGTTGTCGGCTTTGAAAACCTGCAACTCAATAATAAGATTCCTCTTTGTTTCCAGCACTTCCATGGGTGAGCTTTTGTCACTATTCTATCTCTGATTTTCAGGAAGTCTTTGTTCAGGATTTCCATCGATTCTGATTTCGCCGTCATCCTTTGCTGCCATGCTTAACACAAAACAAAAAAGGTTTTTTGTTTGTAACAATGAAGGTTCATTAGTTTTGCATAAGTAAAAAAAAAATATATGTCAAGAATTTAATGTGGCCCTGTTCAAGGTCCAAGTGCTGTAAACTTGGCTCTGATACCATATTTAATGAACCTCTAATTTTCCATAAAAAAAATAAATTATTCCACGACACATTGCTCTTCAATTTTGTTTTAATAGCTTCAAATTTAAGAGGAGGTAAGATTCATTCCCGTCCACGATGAAATTATTACATCAGTCTAGTTTACTTTGAACAGAAAAAACTTATGTGGATGATTCTTCATAATTCTATCAATCCCCTTCACTCTCAAACTACTCCCAGCATGCTTATATATATATATATATTTATGTAGTATCTAGACTTAGGACTTATAGTCCATCTCTCTCTTTTAGACATGCGTTCCTATGCTTGCGCGCGTGACTATTTATTTGACTTTGAAATAAATCTCATACACCATATATAAAGTAACGGGGATGGGACATATCCCTTATCAGAGTATAAAAGGTTTAATATAATATGCTTGGGATCATTTGGTATGGTTCAACTCATTAAAAATAAAAAACATATTTCCTTATGAGTAGTCATGGTTAGTGTCCTGCCAGTCCCCATTTACACAAAAGATTGGGTAACAATTTCCAAACTAAACCCTTGTTTAACTCACTCTTAACTAAATGCTCTCTTAACGAAATTTCAATTGAGCAATATGTTAACTGAAATGGATGGTTGGAGTGGACGTACTCCACTAGTCGTATCATGAAGGGACTATCATTAACTTCACAATTTTCTTGATGAGGGAAGAGTGGTTTACTTGTTAGAAGAGTTAAAGCTCTGCACCTAAAATTAATGGATATCTCGAGCACGCGAAGTTCAATAGTTTCACCTGACCTTTCCTCCAATCCAGTCATGAAAACTCTTCCCCATCACATGGCAAGACCATCATTTGTACCCTCAACATTTAATGGGTGTAGCAGAGATCCTCTTAGGGTTCCGTGAATTTCTATTGTCAATGTGAAGTCCACCGAAAATGACTCTGTGTATTAACATTTCTCAACAAGAAAGGATGTCGATTTGGAGGGCGTAAATCGGTAGAACAGTTCACATTATTCGCCTCCCTAGTTAGCTTGCGATACCACTTGTGTCCTTAGTTATTTGAATGAGGATTGTGGTTTCCATTGGGGTGGGAGAAGCCTTGTATTGAAAGTCTTACTATGACTGTAAATTGAATCTACCCCTTTGACGTTATTCCTCATAAATTTCTGGATGGTTCTGCTACTAGGTAGATAGATTTTTCTATGTGTTCGTCCTCAATATTTCTGAAAGGGATTCAATGTCCTACCTCCTTGTTTCCTCGATTTCGAAGGATTCACATCTCCAAGGTCTTTTGCAAGAATTTTTACACTTAGGGATTTTTGTCGTTCCGTTACAAACTCTATAGCTTCTTCGTTGATACGTATCAAGGTCTGGTGTTGCACTATTCTGAAGCCAAGTGGGGTTTTTAATATGAAGTTGAATGTTTCCTACTGTGTATTGCAATTTGTGTTGTATTTCTTTCTTTCTGGTTGTAAGTATGGGTCCACTCTTCTGAATTTCCAAGAGACTCTGTTCTGGTCCTTATGAATAAAATGTTTCCTTGATGGCTATGCATTCCATCCCAACACAAATAAAATTTGTGACTTCAGTGGTTTCCGAACAGTTCCGTTAGAAAATACCCCATGGCATATCATACTGGGGTTTATGAAACTTATTGGATTGAGAATGCCTCCCACTATTGTTATCATTGGTTGCAAATATTATACGCCATTAGGAATATGGAAAAAAATTAGTAAGAAGGTTAATCTTTGTATTTAACATTGATTTATAAATACCCTCTTTAATACAGACTGTCAAATTTAGGGTAGGATTTAACCCCAACAATAGTGTATAGCATTTGTCCTGTGTGTAACATTTTCACCATGCCTTTGGCCTGATCGAACGACCCGTCTTATGCAATTCGTAATTCAAGGTTAGTACAGTTTGTATTATTTCATTTCATAAGTAATGGATTTATCCGCCATTGGTACCAACGCTAATGATGGGACCCATTAGGAGAACCTAGAATTATCCTCCCCTCGGCCTGGGACCTCTATCAGAACAAAACACGATAAGGGAAAAGACGCCTGATCTTTAGTCATGAGTTAAGTACCATTCTGACTCAAATGATTTCTATCCTTTGTCCTTTTGATGAAAATTTTATCCATCTTATTTTCAGTTATATAATACTAATTTAAATTTTGAAATTCCTTGCAGGGAATTCGACTGTGTACAACTCCGGATGTCGGCTCCAATCAAAGGCGCAAAAGGTATTCGGGTTTCAATTCCTAGCTCTCAAATGTGTGCCCTAGATTTTGTATGAACTGATACAATTCTAAACCAGGGGTTAACATCGTGGTGATAGAGATCTTATTGAGTGACAAGATTTAGAGTATGATTATAGTTTAAGAGTTGCATATTCTATTTATTTTCTTTGGGATGCTAATACAAAAATTCATTCTTGCCGAGCAATGGATCTGTAAATGAATGATTCTGAAATGAAATTCAACAAGCCTTCATGGATAGTTATCCTGACTCGATTCTTTCCTTGGATGTTATTTCGATTTTACATTCTATTTTATCTTCGGTCATTAAGTATTCCAGAAATTCCACTGAGACTTAGATAGACTATTGTCCTCTACTACATTTCGATGTTCGTTGTTCGTACAGTTTGAACTTGTAGTCATGCATTGCATGGAATTATATATTTCCAAAGACCCACATCCTTTTTAAATCGAATCTCAATGAAAAGAATGCTAGAATATCAAATTGTTGTACATGTATTAAGTATACATAATTATATATCAAAATGTACATAATCCTATATGAATGCTTATTATTGTCATGCATCGATTCTATAATAATGTTATTACTCTATATGGCTTATTACAAAAATATGCAAATATATAGTCATTTCGTTTTTGTCTATCTTTCAACATTTTCTAAGTCTTTACTATCAACTCAGGGAATCTATACAAAGGATAATTAAGGAGGGCCTGAGATTGTCAAAGTAGTCATATCTGCATGTATAATTTATAGATACATCTCTGTTAATTAAATCCAAATCACTTCCTATATATGAGGTCATTTTATATATACTTTATTTGCACGATTGGTTCTATATGTCTGCTAGAACAGTTGGTATATTAACTGTCTAATATGTGCGCGTATATAGGTATATATTACCATTCCTACTGTAGGGAATTCAATTTAACATTCCATTAACATCTGTACATATTTCCACTTATAATTACGTATATATATATATAACTGTATACATATAGCTCTCTCTCTCTCTCTCTCTCTCTCTCTCTCTCTCTCTCTCTCTCTCTCTATATATATATATATATATATATATATAAATATATATAGTGATTTACTGTCAGAATTTATCAGTCAGTAATGCACACAACATTATGCTAATTCTACTCTTTCAATAATTTAAATCACAACGACTCTTGTCTAAAGGAAATTTCAGCAGAAATCATTTATCCAGTAATATATCGTTGCATACTGACAGTGACGTAAAAACAAGATATATGTAAACAGAAATGGGTAGATGAACATATCTGAACCAAAATGATGAAGACAAAGGGAACAACGATGTTCCTCCCAACTGTAGAACAGGGCAGCCAAATCACTTGCCCGATTCACCCCCTATCCTGACCATGAGTCCATGAGGGAAAACTTGGAAAACTCCTCAGTAATATCTTCAGTGCCAGTAGATTCCTCTTGCCTCACACTAAATCAGTAGTGTTCATAACAACAAGAAAACCAGTCATCTCTTTCCCTAGCATACTAGGCAGCGTCCTTCCTTCGCACATATGATATTTAACAAAACAATCCTTTTGCCTAGGTCTTTCTTCCCCCCCTTGGGAATTTTCGCAGCGTTCTAAATCCCTGATTTTTAGGGGTTTCCAATGGCCAAATATCTGATTTTCGACTTGTAATAATCAAACTAGAGTTAGTTCCAACATGTTCCCCACTCATGGAGTCATGGTCAGCTGATTTTAACATGATTGTTCCATTTGTCCTCCTGCAATCAATATAAAATATTATGTTTTCATACAAGTATCATAATCAAATATTTAGTTGGGTCAAATCATATCTCTGCCCAACATTCATAATAATTAATTACAATTATAAAATTCGAAATTCAGAATTTCCATAAATGGCAAAAAATTTCCAAATTCGAATTTACTAAAAATGGAATAATTTTCCAACAAATTTTAAATTTCAAAATACTTTATTTTTGGGGATGTCACAACCTTTCCCCCTTCAATAAAACACTTTCCTCAATGTTCATTCCTTTCTTGGAACATGATTGGATGAGATTTACACAAATCTCCCTCCAACTCCCAAGTGGCCTCCTCAGGACTAAAGTGCTTCTATTGCCCCTTTACCTGAGCGATGACTCTGTTTCGAAGTGCTATTTATCTCTGGTCCCGAATACACAATGGTTCCGCCTAGAACTCGCCTTCTGGTTCCACCTACACCAAGTTCCAATAAATCATATGAGTAGGGTCATGCACATACTTTTTCAACAAAGAAACATGAAATACATTATGAATCCTTAGATTCGCTGGAAGTGCAAGTTGGTATTCTATGGGTCCAATTGGAGCTAGTATCTCGAAGGGCCCACAAAACCTGGGTGCCATCTTGGCACAGTTTCCTAATTTCAGTGAACTTTTCTGGGCTTTGACCTTCAAATAAACATGGTCTCCCACTTGAAATTCCAAGTGTCTTCTTTTCTGATCTGCATAGCTCTTCTGTCTGTCCTGTGCTTCCTTTAAGTTCTTTTTTACTTTCCTTACCATATTCTCCATTTCTTGGAGCATCTATGGTCCAACCATGAGTCTTTCAACCGAGTTATCCCAGCTAATCGGAGTCATACACTTCCTGTCATACAGTACCTCAAAAGGTCTTAACTTAGCCGAAGTTTGGTACCCATTGTTATATCCAAATTCTACCAAGTGTAGATAGTCTTCCCACTTGTTTGGTTTTGTTCTTATGTACATGCAGAGCATATCCTCTACAATTTGGTTTGTCCTTTTGGCCTGTCCATCCATTTGTGAGTGATAACTCGTACTGAAATTCAAATTAGTATTTATCCCTACAAACAATTCCTTCCAAAAGATAGATGTGAATTTTATGTCTCTATCAGAAATCACCAATTTAGGAATACCATGCAGTCTAAAAATTTATTTCATAAATATTTTAGCAAATTTTATAGCTTTAAAAGTATACTTTACAGGAATAAAGTGTCCAAAATTACTGAGTTTGTTGATTACCACCATAATAGAATCATTCTGTTTCTGGTTTTTAGGAAAACCTGTTATAAAGTCTAGTGATATGGTCTCCCATTTCCATTCTGGTACTGGTATGGCTGTAATAGGTCAGCTGGATGCTGGTGTTCGACCTTCACCTACTGACAATCTTGGCACCTAGCCAAGTATTCTGTTGTTTTACCCTTCATATTAGGCCAATAAAATAGTTTTCTAAGTGTTGTTATCGTTTTATGGTATCTTGGATGGCCATAATACGGTTTCTTATGCACTTCTTCCAATACTATTAACCTTAACTCTGTTGAATCTGGTATGTAAAGTATGTTTTTAAATTGTAATATTCCCTTCTTGTCGATACTTAGATCTGGTTTATCTGAGTTTGCAGTGTTGTTTTGTAATTCGGCCATTATCTTAGTGTAATTTTCGTCGTTAATACCTACCGTCCTTATTCCTTGTTCCAGATCACTTTCTTCCCTGGTGATATTTATCTCAAATAACCCATGGACTCTTCTGCTTAAAGTGTTTGCTACCTTATTTTCCTTACTCTTGATATGTTTGACCTCGAAGTCAAATTCACTCAAGAAGGCTAGCCATCTTGCTTGCCTTGCATTAAGATCTGGTTGGCTAAACAAATATTTCACACCGCTATTATCTGTCAATAGTAGAAATTTTCTGCCCATTATGTAGTGTCGACACATTTTTAAGGCGTGTATTACCATTGCCAATTCTAAGTCATGAGTGACATAATTTCGCTCATGTTCTTTTAATTTTCGGGACTCATAACAAATCACATGTCCTTCTTGAGTTAGGACACCACCTATTCCTTCTTTACTTGCATCAACACATACGGTGAAGTCTTTATTTGGGTCTGCTACCTTCAATATGGGTGCAATTGTCAATAATTCCTTCAGCTTGTTAAAACTGTCTTGACACTTATGTGACCAGTTAAACTTGGTCCCTTTCTTTTGTAATGATGTGATAGGTTAGGCTATCTTGGAAAACCCCTCTATAAATATGCGAAAATATCCGGTGATTCCCTTGAATGACCAGATATCTTCTACATCCTTAGGTACCAACCATTCCATGATGGCTTTTATTTTCTCAGGGTCTACGTCAATGCCTTCTGCTCAAATTACATGTCCTAGATATTGTATTTTCTTTTGATAAAAGTCACACTTATGAAATTTGGCGTACAATTTGTGTTTCCTCAATGTTTGCAGAACTATTCGTAATTGTTCTTCATGTTCTTCCTCTGTTTTAGAATAGTCCAGAATATCGTCGATAAATACTAGTACGAACTTGTCTAAGTACTGGCTGAAAATATTGTTCATTAGGCACATAAACATGGATGGTGCGTTAGTGAGTCCGAAAGTTATGACTACAAATTCGTAGTTTCCATATCTTATTCAAAAATATGTTTTTCTTATATCTTCATTCCTTATCCTAACTTGATGGTAACTGGATCGTAAATCCAATTTCGAAAAGATTTTGGCCCCACCTACTTGATCAAACAGGTCATTTATCCTAGGTAAGGGGTACTTGTTCTTAATAGTCATTTTATTCAATTGTCTATAATCGATACAAATTCTTAGAGTTCCATCTTTATTTTTCACAAAGAGGACTGGTGCCCCCATGGTGAAACACTTGGTCTAATATACTCTTTGTCCAACAATTCGTGTAATTGTATTTTTAGTTCTGTCAATTCTGGTATACTCATTCGGTAAGGTGCTTTTGAGATTGGGGCTGAACTGGGTAGTAGGTCTATGGAGAAGTCTATTTTCCTTCTAGGAGGTAATTCTGGTATCTCATCCACAAACATGTCTCTGAATTCACATAGGACAACAAAGTCTTCTAACTTTGGCTTATCTTTTTTTTCTAACAGATTCATTACTTGGATGGCATAAACTTGACATATCTTTCTCATACATTTATTGAATTGCATCGTTGAAACTTGTCTAAATGATACAGGTTTTGGTATACCTTGGGATGTTCTAGTAGTGCCATACTTGTCTTTATAATTAAGTGTCTTTGTATAACAATCTAGTACTTCTTTGTTTTTTTCCAACCAATCCATTCCGATAATCATATCAAAAGATCCTAGTGGTAGGATATTCAGATTTGTTCTTATGTTTTAGCCATCTAAGCTGAATTCGAACTCAGAAATAAAGTCAACTAATTTCCTTTTAGTTCCTGTTGCTAGTTGTACCAGCCATGATTTTTCGTGCTTCTGTTTCTTAAGTTTATTTGACTCTACTACATCAGGAGTAATATAACATAACGTAGCTCTAGGGTCAATTAAAAAAAAAAATTGAGTGTTATTGAATTTACCTTCGATTTCTACTACAAAGGACTGGTGGTCAGCTTGCTGACCATCAATGGCTACATTTATCTGATGCAGGCTTTTGCCCATGTCACCCACCGTCGAGGCTTCTTGAAAATTATGAACAACAGTTTTGTTTGCTGAAATTAAATGTGGACAATTCATCCTTAGATGAGGTTCTCCACATTCCCAACACTTTAATGGTTCACGAGGGTTGTCCCCAACCTTCTTCATTCCCATATTTACCGGTTTACCACTGCCTTGCATATTCAGATGGTTGGAGTGAAAATATTTCCTTGGAAATATTTTTGCTGCAATTTGATAAGTAGCTAGCTTGTATCCCTTCTTCCGCTGGTTCATTCGATCTTGTTTCTTATCCTTCCAGGTTTTGGGAAACTCTGCCTGCTGTTTATACTGGTCATAACACATTCATTCTTTCCTGAATACTTCACTCAAGGATTTGGGGTTGTCAAAGTCAATTCTGTCCCTGTAGGACTGTGGTAAATGACTTAAGAATCGATGGAGTTTTACCTTATCCTCCTGGATGTATAGTACAAACCTTAGTAGTTCCAATTTTTTTTTTATAAGGTCCTCCATCGTCATCTGTCCAAGTCGTAACTCATAAAATTCTTTCATTTTCCTTTCATAGTAGATTTCAAAAAGGTACTGTTTCTTGAAATACTTCTTAAAGTCAGACCATTCCAACTATTTCTCCTTTAGGCCCTTGGCCAATTTCAGGTCTTGCCACCAAATGCTGGCCTTCCCTTTCAGATTGTAGATGGTCATTCTGACCTTCACATTGTTGGAATAGTTGTAGATCTAGAAGTATTTCTTGATGTTCAACAACCATGCCTCAACTTCTTCTCCTGTCCTGGATTCTCGATCAAAGGTAGCTAGTTTGATCTTTTAAAATTCTCCTTCAAGGTGGTCTACTTGTTTTCTTTTTCTGTATGTTTTAGTTTTGTCCTTAGCTAAAGGTGTACCTTCAGACGAATTGTCTCCTTTTTCTGTTTCAGGCCCGGAATTTTTGGAGGCCCTTTTGCTGACCTCTTCGTCATGGTTATCATCCTTTGAGATTTTCTTGGTCATGGTTAGTGTCCTGCCAGTGCCCATTTACACAAAAGATTGGGTAACGATTTCCAAACTAAACCCTTGTTCAACTCGCTCTTAACTAAACACTCTCTTAACGAAATTTCAATTGAATGATATGTTAAATGAAATGGATGGTTGGAGTGGACATACTCCACTAGTCGTATCATGAAGGGACTGTCATTAACTTCCCAATTTTCTTGACGAGGGAAGAGTGGTTTACTTGTCAGAAGAGTTAAATATTTTCACCTAAAATTAATGGATATCTCGAGCACGTGAATTTTGATAGTTTCACCTGACTTTTCCTCCAATCCATTCATGACAACTCTTCCCTATCACATGGAAATACCATCATTCATACCGTTAACATTTAATCAGTGTAGAAAATATCCTCTTAGGGTTTTGTGAGCTTCTATTGTCAATGTGAAGTCCACCGAAAATGACTCTGCGTATTAACATTTCTCAATAGGAAAGGTTGTCGACTTGTAGAGCGTAAATCGGTGGAATAGTCGATGCTATTCTCCTCCCTGGTAAGTTTGCGATACCACTTGTGTCCTTAGTTATTTGAACGAGGACTTTGGTTTCCATCAGGGTGGGATAACCCTCCTGTTGAAAGTCTTACTATGACTGTAAATTGAATCTACCCCTTTAACGTTATTCCTCATAACTTTTTGGATGGTTCTACTACCGGGTAGATAGATTGTTCTATGTGTTCATCCTCAATATTTCTAAAAGGCACTCGACGTCCCACCTCCTTGTTTCCTCGATTTCGAAGGATTCACACCTCCAAGGTCTTTTGCAATAATTTTTACCCTTAGGGATTTTTGTCGTTCTGTTACAAACTCTACAGTTTCTCCGTTGATATATATTGAGGTCTGGTGTTGCATTGTTGTGAAGCGATGTGGGGATTTTAATATGAAGTTGAATGTTTCCTACTGTGTATTACAATTTGTGTTGTATTTCTTTCTTTCTGGTTGTAATTATGGGTCCACTCTTTTGAATTTCCAAGAGACTCTCTTTGGTCCTTACGAATAAAATGTTTCCTTGATGGCTATGCATTCCAGCGTGACACAAATAAATTTTGTGACTACAGTGGTTTCCGAACAATTTCGTTAGAAAATGCCCCATGGCATATCATACTGGGGTTTATGAAACTTCTTGTATTGAGAATGCCTCCCAATGTTGTTATCATTGGTTGCGAATATTATACGCCATTACGAATTTGGAAAATAATTAGAAAGAAGGTTAATCATTGTATTTAACGTTGATTTATAAATACCCTCTTTAATACAGACCGTCGGATTCAAGGTAGGATTTAAACCCAACAATAGTGTATAGCATTTTTCCTGTGTGTAATGTTTTCACCATGCCTTTGGCCTGTTCACACGACCCTTCTTATAAAATTCGTAATTCAAGTGTTAGTACTGTTTATATTATTTCATTTCATAAAGCAATGGATTTATCCGCCATTGGTACCAACGCTAATGATGGGACCATTTTTTTGCGAGGGTATCCATAGGGAGAACCTAGAATAATCCTCCCCTCAGCCTGGGACCTCTATCAGACCAAAACACGATAAGGAAAAAGATGCTTGATCTTCAGTCATGAGTTAAGTACCACTCTGACTCAAACTCTTTCTATCCTTTGTCCTTCTATTGAAAATTTTATCCATCTTATTTTTTGTTATATAATAATAATGTAAATTTTGAAATTCCTTGCAGGGAATTTGACTGTGTATAACTCCAGATGTCGGTTCTTATCAAAGGCACAAAAGGTATTCGGGTTTCAATTCGTATCTCTCAAATGCGCGCCCTAGTTTTTCTATGAACTTATACGGTTCTAAACCAGGGGTTAACATCGTGGTGATAGAGATCTTACTGAGTCACAAGATTTATAATATGATTATAGTTTAAGAGTTGCATATTCTATTTATTTTCTTTGGGATGGCAATACGAACATTCATTCTTGCTGAGCAATGGATATGTAAATGAATGATTCCGAAATGGAATTCAACAAGCCTTCATGGACAATTATTATGACTCAATTCTTTCCTTGGATCTTATTTCGATTTTACATTCTATTTTATCTTTGGTCATTACGTATTCCATAAATTCCACTAAGACTTAGATATACTATTGTCCTCTACTGCATTTCGATGTCTCTTATCCGTATAGTTTGAACTTGTAGTCATGCATTTCATGGAATTATATATTTCCAAAGACCCACATCCTTTTAAAATCAAATCTCAATGAAAAGAATGCTAGAATATCAAACTGTTGTACAAGTATTAAGTATACATAATTATATATCTAAATGTACATAATCCTATATGAATGCTTATTATTATCATGCATCGATTCTATAATAATTTTATTACTATGTATGGCTTATTCCAAAAATATGCAAATATATAGTCATTTCGTTTTTGTCTATCCTTCAACATTTTCTAAGTCATTACTATCAACTCAGGGAATCTATACAGAGGATAATTAAGGAGGGTCTAAGATTGTCAAAGTAGTCAAATATGCATGTATAATTTATAGATACATCTCTGTTAATTAAATCCAAAGCGCTTTCTATATATGAGGTCATTTTAATTATACTTTATTTGCACGATTGGTTCTATATGTATGCTAGAACAGTTGGTATATTAACTGTCTAATATGTGCGCGTATATAGGTATATATTACCATTCCTACTATAGGGAATTCAATTTAACTTTCCATTAACATCTGTACATATTTCCACTTATAATTACGTATATACATATAGCTCTCTCTCTCTCTCTCTCTCTCTCTCTCTCTCTCTCTCTCTCTCTTTGTATATATATATATATATATAGTGATTTACTGTCAGAATATATCAGTCAGTAGTGCACACAACATTATGCTAATTCTACTCTTTCAATCATTTAAATCACAAAGACTCTTGTCTAAAGGAAATTTCAGTAGAAATCATTCACCCAGTAATATATTGTTGCATACCGATAGCCACGTAAAAACAAGAGATGTGTAAACAGAAAGGGGTAGATGAACATATCTGAACCAAAACGTTGAAGACAAAGGGAACAACCACATTCCTTCCAACCATAGAACAGGGCAGCCAAATCACTTGCCCAATTCACCCCCTAGCCTGACCATGAGTCCATGAGGGAAAACTTGGAAAACTCCTCAGTAATATCTTTAGTGCCAACAGATTCCTCTTGCCTCACACTAAATCAGTAGTGTTCATAACAACAAGAAAACCAATCATCTCTTTCCCCAACATACTAGGCAACGTCCTGCCTCCTCCTATATGCTACTTAACAAAACAATCCTTTTGCCTAGGTCTTTCTTCCCCCCCCTTGTAAATTTTTGTATCTTTCTAAATCCATGATTTTCAGGGGCTGCTAATGGACAAATCTTTGATTTTCCACTTGTAACAATCATCCAAGAGGTAGTTCCAACATGTTCCCCACTCATGGAGTCATGGTCAGCTGATTTTAACATTGCTGTTCTATTTGTCCTCCTGCAATAAATATAAAATATTCTGTTTTCATACAAGTGTCATAGTCAAATAGTTAGTTGGGTCAAATCAGATCTCTACTCAATAGTCATAATAATTAATTACAATTATAAAATTCGAAATTCGTAATTGCCATAAATGGAAAAAAATTTCCAAGTTCGAATTTACTAAAAACAAAATAATTTTCCAACAAATTTTAAATTTCAAAATACTTTATTTTTGGGGATGTCACAATTTTTCTATTTAATAGATACTTCATATATATTCATTCTAACTAAATTATGTTTCAAATTTTTTTTTACATATGAATAAATGTTATTTTCCATTGTACTATTTACTCTTTTTGAATAAACTCTTCTACACTAAAAATTGTTATTACAAAAAGTTACGATCTCCAATGATAAACATTCTATTGGCCCTAAATTTTTTTGGATGAAAATATTCCTATTGTTATTTTTGTCATTATAAAACTTTATATGGAGAAAGTAGAATTTCATATCTCATTAAAAATTCAACTGGTTCAACATTTTTCAGGATTTCACAATTGTAAATACTTAGTTTTAAGTGTAAAAACATTTGTGCATCTTACGAATTATATAAAATGCCAACTATAAAATGTTTGGAGAATTTTTTCTAAAAACATGTTACAAATTTATCATGAAAATAACTTTTAAAATTTTATATTAAACATGCAATGACATATAAATATCTTCAAATAACAATATAAAATTCTATTTCAATCAATCATTCCATGCAATCACAAATAATTTGAAACACAAATACATTACGCATCAAACTGACTGTTAACCAACTAAAATTGTTCAAAGATTTTCTATAATTAACTTTCCATTTCCTCTGTCACATGATGAATAAAAAACAATATAATTAGAAAAATAAAGATAACAAAAAGATACAACAATAGTATAAATGATGAAATAAAACATGTACATATCACTCTCCATTGTCATCACCCTGATAATCTTCCTTGCTTTGTAGGATAATAATGTTGTTCTAAAAAATATGTTTTTATCTAGGGTCGTCTCTTAATACGAGCCACCAATCCCTATCCAACACATATGGGTTAAAAAAAACTTGGTTGCAATGTTTTGGGAAAACATAAGGCTCCTTAGCTTCATCCCACATCTTTCTAGAGTTGATACATATCATCCCACTATCACAATCTTCCTTTACATTATTCCGATCAAAGGTGTCCCACCACTTGCACCTAAAAACAACACAATGGAAAGAAGAGAAGTCCACTTGAATGATCTCTTGTATCTTTCCAACGTAACATAACTTCCTTTGTATTAGGTTTTGATCATGGTGGATAACAAAAATATATTGGTAGAACTCGACTTCCACTCTAGAATATTATGTCATGTGTGCATCATTGAAATCCTCTATGTGAAAATGATTTCCATATGCCCACATAGATGGGAAAAAATGCACCTATAAAAAGAGAAAAAATAACAGTGTCATGTGTCTAATAACCCGACCAATGAAATATGAAATATAGATGTTACAATTCAAAGGTGTATTATGAAGTGAAGAATGTACACAAAGAGATTATTACCGAGTTGTTGCACCCAATCCATATGTTTAGTGCATCCTCTTTAGCACGCGGGTAACGACCAAATGCACAATATTTCTCTCTGACTTGGTCAACAACCCAACTGTTGGGGCATATTATTGGAATATTTTTTTTTAAATGATCAGGATAAGGCATGCTCCTACCATTCAACCATTTGAGTTCTTTCCTGTCACCGTCCCATTTCCTCCTCTTCTGTTCATACAATGCGACCAACATATGTGTTGCCTCCGAATCGTAAAGAATGGATTTATTGATGGAATCAATTTCTGAATTCGCTGATGTATATATTCATGAAATCAAACTGAAATATAATACATGTATGAGATAAAATTATATATTACGAAGTTTATTGTGAATAGTACTATGTATAAATTTGACAAACGATAAGTCACTTACTCTTTATTAAGCACCTTTTTCCATTTATTTAGAGAAGCTCCCCTTATCTTTTTTCTTCATCCCTTTCGCTATCCCACATCGCCGAACCGAGTGTGTTTTTTATCTTCTTGATGTACTCACTGAAATAATAGAAAGACTCATATGATATGTACCACTCTGCCATAGACCCCTCGGGTTTTTCCTTTTGTCAAAAAAATCCTTTCTATTTCTTCATGTACCTCTCCAAGAAGAACATCCAAAGATAGGAGACCGCTCTGACTAATTCAACCTCATCTACTAGGTGAATTAGAATATGAACCCGAAAGTCCATGAAACGCATTGGCAGTTCCTTCTCAAACATACAAACAATCTCAACTATCTCTTCACGCCACTGTGGAATGCTAGCCATATTAATCTCCTTTGATGTGATCAACGTACAACTGTAGATAATTTAGATATGTGTAATTTTCCTCCTCGTTACGACGAAAAACCTCTAATAACAAGTGCAATTTTTTTGTTTTTGTTTTTAAAATCATGTGCGCGCGTGTATAAGGGAAACAAACACATTCAACTCTGCGTTGCCACCCAACGACTAACAAAACACAAACCACGACGAACACAACAAGACAACATGAGACACTCAACAAGTAACTGCATGCATTTAACGACGATCAATCGACAATAAGTAAGACTGACTACCCGCCCATCCTACCCTGCAATGGTTAGGACCTCCAAGACACATAAGCAAGGCTCAAGCCCAGGTTCCCATCAATTTTAACCATTTAAGGTATCATGGCTGGCGACTGTTCTGAGGAACATGGAGGTGTCTACATCCCAACCGACACAAGTAGGCCAAGAAATGAAATTAATACAACCAAGCACAACAATAATTAAATGAACAACTGCATCCTCTACGGAAGGCGCAAGACAAAAGGACTCAGACAATGGCCAACCAATATTAAGACAAGGCATTGTCTATGACTCAACTGTGATTGATCACAGATCAAATACTCCATTTAAATTTCATTAACCGACGAGTACCTTAAACATAAGGTAAATCCAATTAATCTCAATTCCCCATTTATTAAGTCATAAAATCTTATTGTACTTAGTTCAAGGATATTACAATTGCATGCTATCACTAACAGTAAAAATGATAATAGCATCACCATGAAATGATGCCCATAATACCTTTTATATCACAATGACTTGCAATAATCACAATCACATTGCATTTTATGTGTTAACCATAATAATAAATTGCGATATCATTACCATAATGATGAACACATTAACATTTACTTTACCATGAATATTAGCATTGACATAAAACATTACACCACATTACCTTAACATTACATTACAATACATTACCTTACATTAACCTTCCATTACATTACAATACATTCCAGTACATTACATTAACATTACATTAACCATTCATTACATTAAAATTCATTACATTCCATCATATTACATTTCATTAACATAACATTACATTACATTACATCCCAATAGAATATATAAACATCAAGATTCTAAGGAAAAAAAAAATAGAACTATTCCATTATAACAATATAAAACAAGACAACTGTATATAACCCCATTCCCTTTTTAAGAACTTGTTCTTAATTCAACGAGAACCAATATTATAATTAAAAATTTATTGCATCAACCATACAATTATCATGATAATACACTTATATATTAAGCAGTATTTAAAAGCTAACTAGATTGTCAAAATTTTGATTGAGCCATTAATCTTGTTAACCTCAGTAATCGTCTTAGACTGATTGCTACCATTAAAATGAGTAATGAGGCGATGAACAAGGCATTTAAGGACAATAACCGGGCATCTAAAGTAAGTGAATAACCAGTCACCCATTTAAAAAAAAAAAAAAGGAAGTAATTAATAATGCATTAATACTATTACTGCCAGGTGGAAAGATAAACTGAGGTAAGGACTGAGGCATAAATTTCACAGCCGAACGACTGTCCTTTCCGTTTCCATCCATCTAACAATTAAAACTTACTGCCTATTTAAAAATTACTGCCAACGACTGTCAAGAGCTGGATTCTGTCAGGTTTAGAAAGGTTTCTGCTTGTTCAATTATTACTGCACTTCTATCAAGAATTAATGGGGCAACCTGAGGTTGAAAATCGATTTATGTAATTAAATTTTAAGGCTGAGAGCCCGAACAGGGGGTTTCCAAAATGGAAAAATGCAGTGCATCACTCTGGCAAGTGAACTCAAAGAATTCAACTGCTAAAACGAGGGTGATTCTATAGCCACATGGTCAGGGTTCAACAAAACGGTGGGGGTGTAAACAGGTAGAGGGAATTCGGTTGGGAGCCACCAATCGTGGGCGTTAATTAAGGTAAAGGGGGGGTGAAATCAGTTAGAGACTGTGCAAGAATCCGAGTCTATCAATCGAGGTCAAATATTGGGCAAGAATTATAATAAGAATTAGATGAAGCGACGTGATCACCGAGAGCACTCCATCATAAAATTCGTGGTCAACACGGTAGCTGTCATGTTTAACTTAGTGGAGGACTGGGTTAGTTACAACCAAAATTCATAGGGAGAAGGGCACACACTACTAAACAAAAGTCAACAGGTGCGAATGAAGGGACTCGCGCCAACGATCCCTGAAACAATAATTGACGTTGAACAAGATAGTTAAAGGATAAAATATGAGGATCATTGAAATGAATCCGTGAGGTAACTCACAACAGCCAAATGGAGCAACCGATGCATTCGAAACGCAACGAAAGTGCCCAACAAGAGATCGCCTCAGACCGGTTAGGATAGCAATCAACACAAGGGGGATCACGCAAAACTACACAGTCACATTCGTGGGCAACCAAATACATAGTTGACCAGCCTTACTAACCGCCGGGAAGACATCACACAGTCGAAATCATGGTTCAGTGGAGCCCGGGTAAAAGAGTTCGCTTCTACAGGAGTCGTATGAGATGAATTTTAAACATAAAATACAGTAAACAAAATGGACATATTCACACTTTAAATTAGCATTTGAACATCAATCGTTGAGTCTAAACAACCGAATCTCTGAGATTTAAAAAAAAAAAAACATCCCAACAAATTAACAAGATGAGATTTAACCATTTACTAAACGCCCTAGAGTAAACTTTTATTAACCAAACACCCTGGTAGTCTGGAACGAAGGACTTGTAGCCAAGTCAACATAGGAAAATCATTCAACTAACCAGAAGTTAAATACAAGGGTTGGCTGTGCGTATTCGCCCCCAGGACAAAAGTGTAGCCGAAGAGTTGAGGACAAGATTATTTTCATTAGCTAAAATATGTAATAATCAAGTCAAGGTTCGTTGTTGTCTAAGAAAAACTTCACTGTCAACAAGGATAAAACAAAGTGGGGGAGGGGTGACGGCGAATACATAATTCTTGCATTGACTAAAGATAAGGATAACAAACTAAAAATCAAGAACTGTAGCAGAACGTTATACAAACTTAACATCAACTTTTACTTTTCCAATATACGAGCATACCCAAGCATACATCCTATTACCATCTACTTAACATAATTGAAAAACATACCATTGCTTGTTCGCCTGCCTCGAATGAAGTTCGCGAGCTCTATGCCACTCCCGCTCGCCGACCGTCGAGACTACACCGGTACCTCCTAGCCAACGCTAGGGGTACTCTACTTCCCCCTTAGCCCCCCGAGCCGCAAAGGGGCCATAGACTATCCAGATGGTACGTCTAGCTCCTAGCTCGCCTCGCAAGGCCGAGCTACCACTCCTATTCGAGATGGAAATCCCAACTCCTCACAAGGTAATTAGTCAAGTCACTAATCCGACAGTGTAACATTACGCTAACAACCGATGCCCTTTCTTCCTTCTCCTCTCTTTCTTTTATAGCATTTTAGCACTTCCATTCTTTCCCTAATCTCATTAAATTTTAATTTTTAAATAAAAAGTTCCAAAAATTCTCCTTCGTACAAGTGGCATCCATCCCCCACTTTCCTCCAATAATTATTTTCTTTAAATTAATAATTGTCTCATTTCCCTCACCCACCTAGAGTTGCTCCTATTTTTACTCCTAGGTGTCCCTAGATTCCCTTACGGGTTTTAAATACTTTCCCTAAATGATGCTGCTAAATTAGTTCAATTTAGAAGGCTCTTTATTGTAGATTCTTTACTAAGTTGACTTCGCTTTTTACCATAAGTTCCCTTCTTTCCTTTTTTATGTTTCCTCCATTCCTTAGTTTCCTAAATTTTATTATTCCCTTCTTTCTCCTTTTTATTAGAGCCAAAATGACAGTTGCGCAAATTAACCTCTTTTCCTTTTTATTAATAATTTAATACCTTTTACACTTTCACAAGTTAAACAATTTAAATTCTTCTTACAATTTTAAATCCACTGATTTTAATTAAATTCTCACTCTCTTCATTTTACCCCAAAATTTTTATGAAGATTAAAACTATTACTTAAGTGGTTTTTTTTTTTAGTTTAATTTTTTATTTTATTTTATTTTTTATAAGGTATTTTTTTCTTAAGGTTAGAAAAAATTTTACCCCTAGAGAAGTTTTAGACTTAGGACTTAGATTCTGAACTGGGCGACATTTAATTAGGGAAGTTATTTAATAATTTCTTAATGTGTTAAATGTCTTAGGGCCATATAGGTTTGTTCATTCATCATCATCAATGTGACATGCCCTTCAGGATGCACCACATGGTCCAAGGGTTCCACTCACCTTGTTTGTTTCTTTTGCACGATGTGCCCTTCAGGATGCACCACGTGCTCCAAGGGTGCCACTCACCTCTTGTGTTTCTTTTGCGCGACGTTCCCTTCAGGATGAACCACGTGATCCAAAGGTGCCACTCGCCTTTTGATTGATTGGTAAACATCAATAACCCTTGGAGTCAATACTCTACGAGGTGAACTTGTGGGAGACCAAGGGCTTCTAAGGAATAAGGCCCCCACTTTATTGCGCACCCCTTAGAATCATCATGACCGACTGTCACAGTCTTCCCTAACGACATCATGGGTCCTCTCGAACTAGGTAATCATTAACCTACAGTTCGAGCCACAGCGAGAGTGCTAGTAGGATGTGGCAGGGCTGTTGTCCACACCTCTCCCTCAACCTCTCTGGTAGTTGTGTGTGACCCCTTTATTCCATATGTGACTCTGGTCAGCAAGCTTTCGTTAGCCTGCATCATAAACAATCATGTCAGACATGTCTGCATCATATCATCTAATCAATGTACTAAAATCACAGTAAAACAATCAAACCCCAATAGCACACTCCCTGACTCGATCCAGAGTCCAAGGGATCTATTGATGCCTTTGCATCCTTAAGGTCCAAAACCCTACACACTCAGTAAAACCTAGTCAATAGCACCTATCTATGTCAATGCAGTAAAACATCAGGTCATCTATCATAAGGCCTCATAATCAAGAACAAATGTTTTAATATCATAATAGTTCGGATCACTTGCGAGCAAGTGTCCTCAAAGAATAAGTTTTCTTAGTGCTCCAGAGCTTGATGTTACATACACCCCCTCTTGGTCTAAAATTTGTCCCGAAGTTTCATAGTATAAATGATGAAATAAATGTATCACAGTATCATAAGTCTATCTATCAAACAAAAATGGAAACTGTTGGCGCATATCGTATGCGTCCTCCCAGGTCGCCGAGTGTGGACTATAATTGTCCCACTGGACCTTGACCTGAACTACCATTAGATGTCATAACTATTGAACGTGATGATCTAAGATGTGGACCTGCTCATTCATGAGCACTCCCTCGTCCGATACCTACAAGGAACTCATGTCAATCACATGTGTAGGATCTCTAATATAATGTCTCAAAATAGAAACATGAAAAACATCGTGCATACGCCTCAAAGAATCAGGCAAGGCTAGTCGATAGGCCACGGGCCCCTTTCTCTCCACAATCTCGAAAGGTCCCATGAACCTAGGAGAGAGTTTAGCTCTCTTTCCAAACTTGATCGAACTCTTATGCGGTTTAACCCGCAAGAAGACTCGATCGCCGACCTCATAACTACAGTCGACTCAGTGCGCATAGGCATAACTCTTTTGTTGATCCTGCGCTTCTTTAATCCTTTGTCTTATGGTCTGCATTTTCTCTTCCATTTCTTGGATCGCTTTTGGTCCCATCAGGACCCTATCCTCAAGCTGATCCCAAGTCAAGGGTGTCCGACATGGTCACCGGTAAAGAAACTCGAAAGGCACCATTTTAATGGTGCTCTGGTAATTGTTGTTGTAAGCGAACTCTACTAGAGGCAAGAATTCTTCCCAATTCTTTTGTTGGTCCATCACGTACATGCGTAACATGTCCTCCAAGGTTTGGTTCGTTCATTCGATCTTCCCGTCAGTCTCTGGGTGATACGCAGTGCTAAAGTTAAGTTGGGTTCCCAAGGCCTCTTGGAAACTTGTCCAAAATCGTCCAGTAAACACCAATCCTCGATCAGATATAATCCTCTTAGGCACACCATGCAGCCTCACAATCCCACTAATGAAAACTCTAGAAATGTTAAGTGCCTGATACGTTGTATGCACAGGAATAAAGTGAGCACTCTTTGTCAGAGTGTCTACTACTATGAAAATCGAGTCATGTCTCCTTGCCGTCAGTGGCAATCCAACAATAAAATCCATCGAAATGACCTCCCATTTCGATTCCGGAATGGCATGTGGTTGTAGTAATCCTGCTGGGTGTCTATGTTCAACCTTTACCTGCTGACACTCCAGACACCTGGACACATAGTTAACTATGTCGGCCTTCATTCCCCTCCAGAAGAATAAGGGTTTAAGATCTGCCCTCATCTTTGTGACTCCCAGGTGCGCCATGTAAACTGCTCTATGAGACTCACTTAGGATCAACATCCTCAACTCATTGTTTGGCGGTACGTAAATCCGACCTTTAAACCTCAATAACCCATCACTATCAAAAGAAAATCCCTCATATCGTGGTACCATCATTGTGTTTTGTCCGATAAAACCCTCAACCTCTTTGTACCAGTCGTTGTCATGCTATAAAGTTAGAATATTTTCACGTAGATTTGTCTAAAGAGGCAACACTGAAAAGATGCATGGCCTCCGACTCAAAGCATCCACCACTCGGTTCATTATTCCCTTTATGTAAGTAATCTCAAACTCGTACTCACTAAGCAATTCCGACCAACGTCGTTGCTGCACGTTCAGGTCGCTTTGCGTAAAAATGTGTCGTAGTCCACAATGATCAGTCTTTAGTTCAAATTTTTGTCCAACAAGGTAGTGTCTCCAAACCTTCAAGGCATATACGATGGCTAATAACTCCAAATCGTTCATTGCGTAGTTCTCCTCATGCCTTCTCAGTTTCTTCAAAATGTAAGCTATCACTCGTCCGTCTTGCATCAAGACTCCGCCTAAACCTTCCTTGGATGTGTTAGTGCATACCAATAATTCTGTGTCCATGTCAGGGACCTTTAGTATCGGCGCTATCGTCAGCAACTCCGTAAGCCTCCGAAATTCTTCCATGCATTTCTTGGTCCAAACAAACTTCTTTTTTTTCTTCGGCAATTCCGTGATCGGATTTGCTATCTTTGAAAATCCCTCAAAAACCCATCGATAGTATCCTGCTAAACCCGTAAAGCTACGTACTTATGTGACATTTGTTGGTGCAGGCCATTCCATAATAGCCTCAACCTTGGCTGGATCCATGGCAATGCCTTTGCCGGAGATGACATGCCCTAAGTAGTGAATCCTCAACTGATAAAAAGAGCATTTGGACAATTTCCCATACAATTTGTTCTCTCACAGACATTGAAGTAACAAGCACAAGTGCTCTTCATGCTCCTTCGTCGTACAAGAGGAAATCAAAATATCATCAATGAACACTTGAATGAACTTGTCCAAGTACTCGTGGAACACCCCATTCATCAAACTCATAAATACCCCTGGGGTGTTTGTCAGTCCAAACAGTAAAATAATAAACTCATAATGTCCAAATATCGTCGTAAAGGTGGTCTTAGGGACGTCATCCTCCTTGATCCTTAACTGGTGATACCCTAATTGCAAATTGATCTTGGAGAACACCGTTGCACCCTTCATTTGATCAAACAGATCATCAATTCTCAGCAAGGGATACTGATTCTTGATCATGGCCTTGTTCAGTTGATGGTAGTCAATGCAAAGCCTCCACGATCCGTTTTTCTTTCGTATGAAAATAACCAGTGCACCCCACTGTGACACACTAGGACGTATCAGTCTCAGGTCCAACAAATCCTTCAATTGTATTTTCAACTCTTGTAACTTTGGGGTCGACATCCGATAAGGTGTTCTTGCTATCGGATCAATCCTCGGTTTTAGGTCTATAGTAAACTCCAATTCCCTCTCGGGTGGCATCCTAGGTAACTCCTCCGGAAACACATCCGAAAACTCTCTCACCACCGGAAGGTGTTCTAGACCTTCCACTACTCCCTTCTCGTTTAACGCAAGGATCACATAAATCTTGCACCCCTTGCGCATACTCTTTCGTAGCTGTAAGGAAGAAATGAACCTTAGGGAAACCCCCTGGTTCTGGCCTACAATCACATGCCTCTGTCCCTCGTCATCGACCAATCTCAACAGTTTTGTCTTACAGTTGAGTATCGCCTCATGCAACTCCAACTAGTCCATACCAATCATGACATCATAAGATCCTAATATCGTGATGTACAGGTTGGCCCTCGTGACAAACTCTCCCAGGTTAAGGGCACAGGCTGTAACCTTTCCTTCAACCTTCTGTTTGGCTCCCGAAGCCATCTCTATGAAGCCAAACTCATCCTGTTCGACTACCTTTACCTTAATCCTTTTTAGTGCTACACCATAAATGAAACTCTCGGTAGCACCAAGATCTATCAAAATACTAAGGGTTTGGTTAGCGACAATACCTGTCGTCTCGAGAATAGTTGAATGATGCTATACCTGGCGATTATTCACTACTGCATGAATCCAATGGGCCTTGCCCATATCTCCCATTGTAGTGGGTCTGGCTGATTCGGATGCTCTGGTCCTCTCCACAGGACAGTCACGCTGGTAATGTGGCTCCCCACATGTCCAACACCCCTTCTTTGGCCTAGTAGTCCTGGTACCCAAAGTAGAAGATGACGACCCATTGGCCTGGAACCCTGGTCTATTTTGCTGAACAAGCCTAAACTGCTACTGATGTTGTGGTCCCCGATAAGGTGTCTGCTGCTGAGATGACGGTCGTCGGGGTGTAGTGAAAGTGGATCCCCTCTGGAAGCCACGATATCTCAGTGTATGTCTCGCTGGTGTTTGGTGTTGCTGTGTTCCAGATGAAACCTTCCCTGCTGGTCTCGCTGGAGTCCTGGTCTGACCCCCACTGATAATATCCTCCTCTACTATGAGGGCCTTCTGGACGACATTGTGCAAGGTTTGAGGCATCAAAATCCTAACCTTTGCATGCAAGTTTCCGTTAAGGCCAAATACAAAATGATTGACCTTAAGTTTCTTTGTGTTAAGGTGTGGAGCATACCGGAGCAGCTCCATAAAACGGGCCTCGTACTCGAGCACCGTACGACCTCCCTGTCATAAGGCGTTGAACTCATTGAGCTAGCGCTCAATGAATTCCTCTGAAAGGTGCCTCTCTCGGAACCGTTCCTCAAATAGTTCCCATGACACGTCTTCGACGACCATGTTCAGCTGTGGTAGGAGTGTCTTCCACCATAGAAGATTGCTCCCCTTCAGTTGAAAGACCGCCATGTGGACCTTCATGTTGGACAATCACGAAGTGCGAAGCACATTGCCATGTTCTCCAACAATGCCTTGACAGCTGCGCTGTCCAGGGCACCAAAGAACTTGGGAAATTTGACCCTCTCAAGTTCACGGTGAATGCTACCAGTAACGGTCGGTGCGTGCGACGGAACCTTAGAGGGTGTCAACGCCCTGGCCTCATCTCTGTCCAAGTGGCTGATCAGTGCCTCAGACATGCATTGAAAAGATCTCATCATTCCAACTACATCGCCAACTGCTATCTTCTCCTGTCCGAGAACCTGCTCGTCTCCCTGGGGGTTAGACCCCTTAGGTGTGGATGCTACTGGAGGCGTCGCGCCTCCTCCGCTAGCACCCCGTCGTCTGCCTTCACGACACCCTCTAACCATGATTACTTGCATGCACATAATCAACTCTATTAGCAACAGTATAATCAAATCATGTCAACGAAATCCGTAGCGATCCCAAGTCGCGGGTTGAACCCGATCTGATACCATATGTAACATTCCTCCTCGTTACGATGACAAACCTCTTATAACAAGTGTAATTGTTTTTTTTGTTTTTAAAAGTGTGTGCACGCGTGTACAAGGGAAACAAACACATTTGACTCTGCATCGCCTCCCGACGACGAACAAAATGCAAACCACGACAAACACAACAAGATGACATGAGACACTCAACAAGTAACTGCATGCATTTAACGACGATCAATCGACAATAAGTAAGAATGACTACCTGCCCGTCCTACCCTACAATGGTTAGGACCTCCAAGACACATAAGCAACGCTCAAGCCTAGGTTCCCATCGATTTTAACCATTTAAGGTCTCAGGGCTGGCGACTGTTCTGATGAACATGGAGGTGTCTACATCCCGCCCAACACAAGCAGGCCAAGCAATGAAATTAATACAACCAAGCACAACAACAATTAAATGAGCAACCGCATCCTCTACAGAAGGCGCAAGACAAAAGGACTCAGACAATGACCAACCAATATTAAGAGAAGGCATTGTCTATGACTCAACTGTGATTGATCACAGACCAAATACTCCATTTAAATTTCATTAACCGACGAGTACCTTAAACATAAGGTAAATCCAATTAATCTCAATTCCTCATTTATTAAGTCATAAAATCTTATTGTACTTAGTTCAAGGACATTACAATTGCATGCTATCACTAATAGTAAAAATAATAATAGCATCACCATGAAATGATGCCCATAATACCTTTTATATCACAATGACTTGCAATAATCACAATCACATTGCATTTTATGTGTTAACCATAATAATAAACTGCGATATCATTACCATAATGATGAACACATTAACATTTACTTTACCATGAATATTAGCATTGACATAAAACATTACACCACATTACCTTAACATT